>CM053509.1:103746301-103768860 GCA_028627145.1 Eidolon dupreanum
ATAACATAAAACAAGAAGAAGCAGAGGGAAAACCCACAAAAGCCAACCAAAAAAAAAAAAAAAAAAAAAAAAAAAAACAGAAACACAAGGACAAGGAAACAATTGAAACACCAAGCTACCAGAAAGCAAAAGTAAAATGGCTTTAAGAAGACCTCCTGTTTCAATACTCACTCTAAATGTAAATGGACTGAACTCACCAATAAAAAGGCAGAGAGTTGCAGAATGAATAAAAAAAAACAAAATCCAACCATATGCTGCCTCCAGGAGACACATCTCAGCTCCAAAGATGAATGTAGACTCAAAGTGAAAACATGGAAAATGACTTTTCAAGCAAAAGGCATTCAGAGAAAAGCGAGAGCAGCGTTACTAATATCAAATTTCAAGATAAAAAAGGTAAAGAAAGATACTGAGGGACACTTCATAATGATAAAGGGAATTATACACCAAGAAAACATAACACTTATTAATATTTATGCTCCCAATGAGAGAGCCCCAAAATATGTAAAGCAATTACTAACAGAACTAAAGGGAAAAACAGACCAAAACACTACTGTAGTAGGGGACCTTAATACCCCATTGTCGGATATAGACAGATCATCCAAACAGAAAATCCATAAGGAAATAACATCCTTAAATGACACATTACACCAACTGGACATAATTGACATTTACAAAGCCTTTCATCCCAAAACAGCTGCTTATATATTCTTTTCTAGTTCACATGGAACATTCTCAAGAATCGACCACATACTGGGGCACAGACATAGCCTCAACAAATATAAGAGGGTTGAAATCATAGCAACCATATTCTCTGATCATAATGCTTTGAAATTAGAGATCAACTGAAAATAGAAAGCAGGAAGAACTACAAATGCCTGGAGATGAAACAACAGGCTACTGAAGAATAACTGAGTCAGAGAAGAAATAAAAAGAGAGATCAAGAGACATAGAAGTGAATGATAATGATAGTACCACATATCAAAACTTTTGGGACACGGCAAAAGCAATTATAAAAGGAAACTTCATATCATTACAACCCTATCCTCAAAAATAAGAATGAGCCCAAATAAGCAACTTAATGCTTCATCTTAAAAAAAAACTAGAAAAGAGAGAAAAAAAGAAGCCTAAAGTCAGCAGAAAGAAAGAAATAATCAAAATTAGAGTAGAAATAAATAAAATTGAAAATTGAAAAAAAATAAATGAAATTGAAATTGAAAAAGAAAATAACAGAAAAAAACAAATGCAACCAAGAGTTGGTTCTTTGAGAAGTTTAATAAAATTGACAAACCCCTAGCTAGACTCACTGAAGAAAAAAGAGAAAGGACCCACATAAAATCAGAAATGAAAGAGGGAATTTACGACTGACATTGCAGAAATACAAAGGATCGTACAAGAATACTATGAAAAAGTATATAACACCAAATTTAATAACCTAGAAGAAATGGACCAGTACTTAGAAAGATACAACCTTCCTGGACTGAATCAGAAGAACTGGAAAATCTAAATAAGGCTGATCAACAGAATGGAAATTGAAACAATCATAAAAAAACTTACCAAAATGTAAAAGTCCAGGACCAGATGGCTTCACCAGTGAATTCTACCAAACATTCAAATATTTAATACCGATTCTCCTCAAAGTCTTCTAAAAAATTGAAGAGGAGGCAATATTTCTCAACTCATTTTATAAGGCCAATATTACTGATACCAAAACCCAGTAAAGAAAACTATAGACTCATATCTCACATGAACACAGAGGCAAAAATCCTAAATAAGATACTAGTGAACTGAATACAGCAACATATTAAAAAGATTATACACCACAAACTAAGTGGGCTTCAGCCCAAAGGCACAGGGATGGTTCAACATACGCAAATCAATTAATGTGATATACTACATAAACAAATTAAAATATAAGAATTATATGATCATATTAATAGGTGCAGTAAAAGCCTTCAACAAGATACAGCATCCATTTATGATCAAAACACTTAACAAAACTTACGATCAAAACACTTAACAAAGTTGGTATAGAAGAAAAAGTACCTTAACATAATAAAGACCATCTATGACAAATCCTCAGCCAACATTATACTTCTTGGTGAAAAACTAAAATCTTCCCTCTAAGATCAGGAACAAGTCAAGGCCGCCCTCTATCGCCACTGTTATTCAATATAACATTGGAGTCCTAGCAAGTGCAATCAGGCAAGAGAAAGATATAAAAGGCATCCAAATAGGAAACGAAGAAGTCAAACTGTCATTATTTACGGATGACATGATTCTCTACATAGAAAACTCTAAAAACTCCACAAGAACACTACTAGAAACAATAAGTACAGTAAAGTTTTCTTGATACGAAATCAACGTTCAAAAATCCATGGTGTTCCTATACTCGAAAAATGAAGTGTCAGAAAAAGAAGTGGAAAAAATAATTCCTTTTGCAATTGCAAAAAAAAAGAATAAAATACCTAGAAATAAATTTACGAAAACATGTGAAGGACCTATGTAATGAAAACTATAAGACCCTATTAAAAGAATTGAAGAAGATACAAAGAAATAGAAACATATTCCGTGTTCTTGGGTTGGAAGAATCGACACAGTAAAATGACCATATTACCTAAAGCATTATACAAATTTAATGTAATCCCCATCAAAATACCATTGGCATTTTTTTTTAAGATATAGAACAAAAATCATCAAATTTGTGTGGAAGCACAAAAGACCCCGAAATGCCAAAGCCATCCTGAGAAAAAAGAACGAGGCTGGAGACATCACTCTGCCCGACTTCAAATTATACTACAAAGCGACAATAATCAAAATGGCATGGTATTGGCAGCAAAACAAATACACGGACCAGTGGAACAGAATCAAGAGTCCAGAAGTAACCCGATATTTATATGGGCAAATAATTTTCGACAAAAAAGCCAAAAACATACAGTGGAGAAAGGAAAGTCTTTTCAATAAATGGTGCTGGGAAAACTGGAAAGCCACCTGCAAAAGAATGAAACTAGACTGTTGTCTGTCACCACACACCAAAATTCACTCAAAATGGATTAGGGACCTGAATGTAAGACCTGAAACAATAAAATGTATAGAAGAAAACATAGGAACTAAACTCAAGGACCTTGGACTAAGAGAGGATTTTTTTAATTTGACCTCAAAAACAAGAGAAGTAAAAGCTAAAATAAATAAATGGGACTACATCAAACTAAAAAGCTTCTGCCCAGCAAAAGAAATTGTCAACAATGTAAAGAGAAAACCATCTCAATGGGGAAATATATTTGCAAGCAACACCTCCAATAAGGGCCTAATATCCAAAATATACAAAGAACTCATACGACTCGATAACAACAAAAAAATAAGTGATCCAATTAAAAAATGGTCAGAGGATCTGAAAACACACTTCTCCCTAGAGGACATACAAATGGCCAACAAATATATAAAAAGATGCTCCACATCACTAACTATTAGGGAAATGCACATCAAAACCACAATGAGATGCCATCTCACACCTGTTAGAATAGCTATAATCAACAGGACAAGTAATAACAAGTGTTGGAGAGGATGTGGTAAAAAGGAATCCTCATACACTGCTGGTAGGACTGCAAATTGGTACAGCCACTATGGAAAACAGTATGGAGGTTCCTCAAAAGACTAAGAATTGATCTACCATATGATCCAGCAATCCTTCTACTGGCTATTTACCCCAAAGACTTGAAAACCCATATCTGAAAAGATATTTGCACACCGATGTTCATAGCAGCATTATTCACGGTGGCCAAGATATGGAAGCAATCGAAGTATCCTACAATAGATGATTGGCTAAAGAAGCAGTGGTACATATATACAATGGAATATTACTCAGTCATAAGAAGAGATGAAATACTGCCATCTGTGACAACTTAGATGAACCTTGAAGTAATCATACTGAGCTAAATAAGCCAGAAAGAAGAAGTTGAAAATCACATGATATCATTTATATGTGGGATATAAACCTAAAAGCAACAAATAAACAGGATAAACAAACAGAGACTCATGGACATGGACTATAGACTAGTGGTTACCAGAAGGTAAGGGGTGGATATGGCATAGGAGGTCAAATATAGCGGGGTAGAGGGAGGACAAAGTGGGTAAAGGGGATCAAATATATGGTAGCTGAAGGAAATTTGACTTTGGGTGGTAAACACACAATAGAATATACGAATGTCAAATAATAATGTACACCTGAAAATTAGATAATTGTAACCAATGTTATCTCAATAAACTTAATTTTTAAAAAGAAAAAAAAGAAATGATGTTTCATATATACAATGAACAATATTACTCAGCCATTAAAAAAATGAAATTCTACCATTTGTGACGAAATGGATGGACCTAGAGGTTATAATGCTGAGTAAAATAAGTCAGACAGAAAAAGATAAATGCCATATGATTTCACTTATATGTGGAGTCTAAGGAACAAAAAGAGCAATCTAATCAAAAACAAACTCACAAATATAGCGGAAAATTTGGTGATGGACAGAGGGGAGGGTGGGTTAGGGGTCCGGGAGAATGTAGTGAAGTGTTAAAGAAGTATCAATTAGTAGTTGATAGTTGGTCACAGGGATGTGGAGCAAGGTAGAGGGAATACGGTTAACATTAATATGGTGGCTAGGTGGAGGGCCAGGTGAGGGAGGAAGCAACTGGGAGGATTGTTTTATGAACTTTATAGATGTCTAACCAATGTACTGTATACTTGAAATTAATTTAAATAAATAAATTTAAAAAATAAAAATAAATAAATAAAAAGTTTTATTTGAATTAATTTCTAACTTTGTCATAACCAAATCTCAAACCAGAAAAAAACTGACCAGATTTAAAAAAAATGTTTAATGTAAATTTCACATCTTTTCCTTCAATTTGCATTCAAACATTGTATAAATTAAAACATGTTTTAACTACTTACCTTTTCCATGAAATGTGTCCTTTTTGTGATCTTTCTTCAATTTAATTTAATAAATATTTACTAGGCATCAATTATGTAAAATATGGAAACTATAAATGTATCATAATAATCATAGCTAACAGTTATTTCATGCTTACTCTATGCAAGGCACAATTTTCATGTATTAGTTTACGTAATCCTCACAGCAATACTATGAGGCAAGGAGCTATTATTTTCAACTGCTAAGCTGAAAATTCCCTCTAAAGTTACAAAACTGAAGAAATAAAAGTTTAGGAGTATTCTGAAGCATTATCAAATAATGAATTACATTTTTAAAAATTACATGCAGAGCACAAATAGCCAAATATGTAATATTAGAGGCAAATGTTCAGGAGATCATATCTCACTTACTCAGAGTTTGAAATCATGAATAGTCCATTGATGTCCTAATATATGTGTTTCATTGTTTGTTAACATTTCTTCCATGAATTAGAAAAGCTTGCAGGTAGAGGAAAAAGGAAAAAATAGAATTCAAATTTTTTCACCTACTACTAGATGCTTTGGCTGGAAGTTTATTAAGGTACAATTGGAAATGACTGATTCAGCTAAGATTTGGGATTCACCATAATCTCTGAGATCCAGAGTTAAATACCAAATTTGGAAATTGAACTAGAAAGCACTTGCACTTTTTGGCCAACTATAAAAGCTAGGGGCTTTCTGTACATTATCCTATTTAGTATTCACAACTGTGTAACATAGTACCTATTTATATTCCTATTTTATAGATAAGAAAACCAAGATTCACAAAAATAAATAATACATTCAAGATATCAACCCCGTGATGTCTTGTGGGAGGGTAACAGAGAAATTTCAAGGAAAGAGTAAGTTTTAAGGTCACATAGATATGGGTTCAAATTAGGGCTCTGATATATTCCTGGTATGTAAACTTGAACCAGTTCCTTAACCTGTCTGATATTCTGTTTTCTTAATTATAAAATGGAAATAACAACACCTATTACATAGACTTGCTGTAATAACTAAATGAGGTAATATATATATATATATATGTAGTAGATTTTCATTAAATGAGAATTTTTCACTTTCCTACCCACTGTGATTTATGTCATAAGGAAAAATTCAAGTCTACCTCACTTAGGCCAAGACTCTTTCTCAAATAGTAAACAAAATACCCTATATACAAAATACAGAAAGTGACAGAAGAAATGATGAAATTAATGTGAGAAAAAAAACAAAGGTATGGGTTGAGTATGGAGGGCCAGAGAGAGATGAATGACACAATGATTCTTTGGTTTTAAATAACATAAACCACACTTTTAAAGAAATTTACTGAAAAGGCATGAAATGAAGTAGCTCACAAAATCAAAGGAAACTTGAATAACCAAGTTTTTTGTAGGGCGAGGAAGGAAGCATTAGTCAACAAAAAAAGGTTAGATAATTTCTTCAGGATATAGTTATGGGAATAAAGCCTCCAAATATTATCTTTCCTTAAGACACTCACTAAGATTCAAGATCCTAGGAGAGAGGGTCAGTTAGCTTATCTTGGGTCACATACTTGCCCTTTGGTTAAAGGAGCCCAGTCACCTTGAATGACAGTCTGGTATACCTCAAATGACCAGTCGTAATTGAGAAAACATTATTCACCAGGGAAAATTAAGGTCCTATTAGAGAAAGAGTAAGGAAAGCTGAGCAGGCAAAAACAACAGGGTCTATGGCAAGTTATACATGAGTGGTGTAAGAAAAGGTTCAGAATACATAATTCTGGGCAAACTTCCTGTATACTATTGATCAAATGTGTAACAAGTGTTCCTTCACTTGAGTACCCCATGACATTATGAACTCCTCAAGGGCAAGGAACTGCTTTAAATATTTGTCCTCAGTAGCTGTCCCATAGGGGGTTCTCAGCATATCTTAGACTCACAGAAATTTTCCATTTCACCACACAAGAGTGCTCAATGGAACCATTATTGATTAGGTCCCATAAACAAAGGAAGAATGAATATTCATTTACACGAATCTTGCATATAGATGAGTAAAAATTCAGGATTAGTTAATTATTAAATTACTTAAAATTTCAGTTTTTAGTTCCTAGAATTTGTGAGTGATGTAGGTAAAAGAGAAAAAAGTCTTAAAAGTCAAGTAAACAACAGTAACAAGCTTTATTGTGTACTTTGATACATAAAACAATAAATTTAATCCTGGCTAGTTAGTTTTAAAGGAAAGTCAAAATCTCAAAAACGTCCCTAACCTGGTAAAGGAAATAGACATATAAACTCAGAAAGCACAGAGAGTCCAAAACAAGATGAACCCAAAGAGTCTCACACCAAGACACATCATAATTAAAATACCAAAACTTAAAGACAGACAGAATTTTAAAATCAGCAAGAGAAAAAGGAACTCCCATAAGACTGTTAGCTGATTTCTCAACAGAAACTTTGCAGGTCAGAGAAATTGGCATGAAATATTCAAAGAGGTGAAAAGCAAAGATCTGCAACCTAGATTAATTTACCCAGCAAAACTATTATTTAGAATCAAAGGACAGATAAAGAGCTTCCCAGACAATAAAAAGCTAAAGGAGTTTATCATCATCAAACCAGTATGACAAGAAATGTTAAAGGCAATTCTTGAAGCGAAAGAAGGGAAATGAGAATGATAAAATGACAATAACTACATATCTATCAACAATTACTTTAAATGTAAATGCTCCAATCAGAAGACATAAGGTGGCTAAATAGATAAGACAACTAGATCTTTACAGATGCTGCTTGCAAGAAACTCATTTCAAATGGAAAGACACACACAGACTAACGTAAAGGATGAAAAAAGATACTTCATGAAAATAAAAATGAAAAAAAAGCTGGGGTAGCAATACTTACACTAGACAAAATAGACTTCAAAACAAGGGCTATAACAAAAGATAAAATGACCCAGTAATTCCCCTTCTGGGTATCTATTCGAACAAACACAAACACTACATTGAAGGGACATGTAAATCCATATGCTCATCACAACATTATTTATAATTGCCAAGATATGGAGGCAACCTGGGTGTCCATCAGTGGATGAATGGACAAAGAAGAGGTGATATGTATTACTCAGGCATAAAAGAGAATGAAATTTTGCTATCTGCAACAACACAAATGAACCTAGAGGGTATTGTAGTGAGTAGAGTAAGTCAGACAGAGAATGACAAATGCCATACAATTTGACTTATATGTAGAATTGAAAGAGCAAAATAAGCAAACAAACAAAACAGAAACAAACTCATAGATACAGAGAATATTTTGATGATTGCCAAGTAGAAGAAGGGTTGAGGGATGGGTGAAAAAGGGAAGGGATTAAGAGGTTGAAATTGGTAGTTACAAAATAGTCATAGGGATGTAAATTATAGCTTAAGAAATATCATCAGTAATATTGGAATAACTATGTATGGTGTCAGAGAGTTACTAGATTTGTCGGGGTGATCCCTTTGTAAGTTATATAAATATCTAATCATTATGTTGTACACCTGAAACTAATATAATATTGTATGTCAACTATAATTAAAATTGTTTTTAATTATTTTTAAAAAGTCAAAATCTCATTTAAAAAAACAAATGAGATGCAGACAGACAGATGCCAGTCTTTTATATCCATCAATGACAGGGCAATGACATAATTTATTTAACCATCAGACCCCAAAATCCTGCAACTCATTGTTTTCTAACAGGAGCACATGTGTATATTGACTTACTCATATCTCTTACCAAGTCTTCTTAGTGAGTAAAGATATATTTCACAGTGTTAGAGATATAAGCTAAAGTCTTGGTCTTAAAACCAAATGGCTCATGTAGGAATCAAATTTATGTTTATTAGCAGAGACACTAGCAATCGATATAAATGACTTGCCCTTGGTAATATTTATTTTTTTAAAACCTGATCTATATAAGTTTTAGAGTCAGAGTTTAAATGAAAATGTATGAAAGATTATTTTTATTTCAAATAATCACAAAGTGATCTTTAAATTTCATATAATTAATGTCCTTTTTTCTAAGAAACTAAATTTTTTCCATATCAACCTTAGATGATATGTAATGAGCTTCATATTGTATATATGTTTTTAGTGTATTTGTCATCATGTCTCCAAAGTGTGCAGGGAAAGACTTTTAAAACTAAAAGTAAGAGGGAAACTCCCTTTTCAATCATTAAACAAAATTGTTAACAACCCTCCTAAACCCATCCCATTATCTTTTTTTTTCACCTACTTTAAAGATGGTTGTTGGGGTTTTGTAAATATTGCCTTCTATGAAGAAAAGATTGTTGGTTAGAAATGAAGGAATTAATTTTTTCAAGGTCAAAAATTTCAGTTAATTAACAAAACATCAATTAGTAGGTTTCCATAATGTCAGCAATGACACTAAAAGGTATTAACTCTTATCACAAAGTTGTCAATAAAAGGTGTGATGATAAGACAAAAAAAAATTGTTCAAATAATGGTACTTACCATTTTGGATTTCCAGGGGGCTATAAAATGCCTCCTCTTCTAAGTATGAAGCAGATATGAAAAGTGGCCTTCTCTCTTACTGATTGCAAGACTAAATCAAAACTAGTAAATTGACTTTCTTGGGCTAATGAGGTTACTTCTAAACTAAGAGTAGCATCATTACATTAATCCTTTACTATCTGCAGTGGTTAATTTTATGTGTCAACTTGGCTAGGTTATGCTGCCCAGTTGTTTGGCTAACCACCAGTCTAAATGTTGCTGTGAAGCTATTTTTTATATGTGATTAACATTTAATCAGTAGACTTTGAGTAAAGCACAGTATCCTCTGTAATGTGGGAGAGCTTCAATCAGCCGAAGGCCTTAAGAACAAGGATTGAGTTTTCTAGAAATATACAATGTATATTATATGTAATATATTATTTATATTCATTCTCCCTATTGGTCTGTTTCTTTGGAAAACTCTGACTAATACACTATCTTAGAGTGTCTCCAAAGTTTTTATGAATGGAAAGCAACTGCTTCTCTTTTTTTAATTTAAAATCTTTCAAGTAGATAATTTTTTTCTGACTGCATATTTTTGAAACTATAAATGGTACCATACTGTCTCTCACTTCCTGTTTAAAACCTATAAATGGCTTCCCAACCCCTCAAAGGCCTTGTATGATCTACCCTAGACTGAAGGTTCACCTAACAAGATTACTAGCATCAGGCATTTGCACAAAGCACTTCCTATTGTTGAGTATGAACAGTCAGTGGAGCAAAAGATGCCTCACTCTGTGTCCTTGTGAACACAGAATTAAAATAGCTGGAATAGATGTTCTTAACAGTTTCAATAGGTGTCTGAGAGGACTGTCTTATCCCTTGCTGAATACTTCTGTCCAGACAACTGAGGTCTGCCCTCAAAATCACATTACCTTCTACTCTGGGAAATGCTGGCTGCCTAATGAGAGGATGTTATTTATTGACATTCATTTCTCCAAGCTCCATTTCCATAACTTGATTTGTTTCAATGATATAACATTCCCATAAGTGTGTTGCAATACTTTTGTCCAATTTCCTAGGGTACACACCATAATCACTTTGATAGAACTTGAGAAACACCCTGGTGCCTATGAATAAATAGAAAGGACACCTTGATCTCATTTGCAGCATGTTTACAAATTATCCCTTTGGTTACTGCCGCAGAGGGCACATTACATCTACTTTGGATCTATTTTTATTTTCTTCATTTTGAGTGGGAAAAGTTTTCTGACACAGTCCTTATAATCTGAAGGTAATTGTACTATTTAGGATCTAGTCTAGTGCTCTCCATGCACTGATTAAGTCGCTCTGTTCCTGAATAATATAACTATGTGGTTTGTCTCTCTCTCTGAGTCATTCAGTACCCTCTCCTAAATCTGTCTAAAAACATCTTATTGTCAACATATTTGGAAGAATTCAGGTTATCACATTTCCACCCATCACCAAGCATAGTACAATGTTTACTTTTTGAGAGATTCACTAGTAAAATATTCCATAACAGAAGCAAAAATGAGTACAAATTTCCCAGCAGTAGATAAGTCATAAAATAGACATGTGGAAAGTTGTAGCTACATCCAAGTCTATAAGAGTAGTTGTACCACCATATCTCAGCCCAAAATACACTCATAGACACACATACACACACTCTCTCTCTCTCTCACACACACACACACAACTACCACTACCATCACAACAACAACAAGGAAAAGGAACATATATAATCCTAATTAATTGTAATCACTCAGGACCTAATCTGGATTGTATGGGTATAAATATTAAATGTATCAGCAGAAAGAAAGTCTGTGTAGGATGTAGAAAAAGAGAAGTAAAAAGCAAGAAGTTGTTAGTGTTTGTCATACATCACCCAAGTAGAAACTGCCTTAAAACTTGAGCAGATAATAAAGACGATAGCCTACACTCATATAGTTCCTACTTTGGCCCAGGAAAAGTTCTAAGCACTCCGCATTTACTAACTTATTTAACATGCCTAGTAGCCTATGAGTAGGTACTATTATTATCCTCGTTTCTAGATAAGGAAGCTGAGGCACAAAGTGTTTATTTGTATCACTTGCTCAAAGCCAGAAGTCAAGCTGGACTTACATTTAGATAGCTTGACCCCAGGATCTAGTCTCTAATATTAAAATACAGTTAAGGTGGAAAAGATTGTTTTCCTTTCTCTAGAAAGAGAGAAGAGAAAACTAGCGTTTGTTGAGTACCAGCATTTGCTAATTACTGAGGGTTGTGCCAAGAATTTTCCAAACATTGTGCTGAAAATAATCCAGTGAGGCAAACCATCAGATCCCTGTTTTCAGAAGTAGAATCTAGACCTCTGTGAAGTGCCCTGAGAATCAGGTACTTTCTTGGGGATCACTGAGAGCTTGTTAAAATCAAAGCCAGTTTGTTAGTTCTCTTTCATTCATCTTGAAATTAAGCAACAAATTTAGCATATTAAACAAGGACGACCAAGAAGACAAAATCTTGAAATTATGATCCATCTATTCATCTGAAATGGACCAGTGTGCCAGTTGATAACACACACACACACACACACACACACACACACACACACACGAAAACAAAAACCGGAAATTCAGTTCAGCTCTCTTCTGAACTGGTTATACTGAGTTGAGGATGACTCATTTTAGTACATCCCATTCTACTGATTATATGAATCAACAAAGAGTGTATGTTTAATGAAAAATACATCTGAGTCTACAGAATTTAGCACAGTTTAAGTTTCTAAAATTGTTTGGTTAACACCATAAAAACTCATTTAAATGTAGGACAGAAGGTAATATTTGGATCACAAGATATATTCATTTATGGGTCTTTTTTCACTTAATACTTTATATGGAATATTTTTCTGTTATTAAATATTCTTTGAAATTTAAAGGCTACGCAATGTTTATAGCATAGCTATACCACAGGATATCTTTTACTATTGGACATTTATGTTGTTACCAGCTTACACCATTATAAACCAGTGAGATATAGGTAGCAAAAGCATTAACATTACTCTGAAAATAGATAAATAAGGGAAGAATCAAGCATGTATCATGCCTTTCCAGCATAAACTCTTTTAGGGTAATCAATTGTTAGAGAGAGAAAGCTTTTCTTCATAGCAAATTTTCAGTAAATTAATGCAAAAGGATTGGTAGAATTAAAAAACACCATTTTGTAAATCCCAATGAAACAGTGAATCTAGGCAATGATCTTTAATGAATGTTATAACTAACAATTATGTAAAAAGTCAGTAGGGAACTTGATTAAAAAGGGCCTACCAGAACCTACAAATCAATTTTAACATCACTAAAAGTGGGGCAACCAGAAATTATGTGCATTCTAGTACGATACAACAGGAAATACAAAACACCACACATATAGTATTCTTGCAAAAAAAATAAAATAAAGATGAAAATAAGCCTGACTCTAACTGAGCCTCATTCTTAGTGCTAGTTTACAGGAAGTATGAGGGACAGAGAAAAAAATGAATGATACTATGAGAAAAATATCAGCTAAATCTAGAATGTGGGAAGTGCTGTAGGACAAAAGATCTAGTTTATTTATCAAATAATAAGAAAAAAACGAAGGAAGGACTCATACATTAGAAGAAACTTAAGAGACATAATATCAATGTACACAATGTACAGACTTCTTTTAGATTCTAATGTGAACAAAACAATTATGAAAAGATATTCTTGAGACAATGAAGAAGCTTGAACATAAACCCATTCAATTCTCCTAGATTTAATAATGGCCTTTGGATACCTTTTAGGCTTTTATCATATAGAAATATTTATAAACAAAATAATATGATGCATTGGATTTGCTTTAAAATAAATATTCCTAGAAAGAGACCAAAACAGAGAGAGAGAGAGAGAGAGAGAGAGAGAGAGAGAGAGAGAGATTGAGAGAGAAACAGATGAAATGATACTGGGAAATATTAATAATTGTTGAAGTTTAGTAATAGGTATATAGAGATTTATTATAATATTCTCTCTATTTTTATATTGGTGTAAAATATATATATATATGTAGTTTCTTTGAAATTTTTACTAAAATCATAAAGTATATTCCTAGAAAAATAATTATAAGGTCAAAAACATGAACTTCTTTGAGGTTCTTTAAAAAACTGTTAAGTGCTCTCCAGAGAGTTTGCACCAATTTACAACCCCACCAATACATATGTAATCTCACCAGGCTATCACTAAAATTGAACATATATATATTGAAATATTCATTCTATTTTAATAAAGAAAAGGTATCTTGTATTAAACAATGCTTTTCTTAAAAAATGAATTGCAGTCTTTTAATTAAAATAAACAGATCCATCTGGATTTCATCTTGGTGTATGGCTTAAGGTATCAATTGGGATTTTACTTAATTATTTTCCAAATAGTAAGCCAAACTTCTTTTTTTTTTTCATTTTTTTCCTTGTCTTTTTTCCAATTTAAGATACCCCCTGACATGTAATAAATCTCTCCACATACTCTTGGGTGTTTCTGACCTTCTTGATAACATGTCTCCCTCTTATTGTTGAATTTTGGTGTCCGCACCATATTAATATGATTTCATACCTGATGAATAGAGATAGATTTGTTAAACAAACTAGGATAGGAAATGAGAGAAACAAGGAAAGGGCAGGAGATTATTATAGCATGGATAATAGATTCATTTCAGTGTATATCATTTATATCATCAGTATTTATACAAAAGCTATATGCTCTAAATGACTCTGGAGTCAGTGTACAAAGATTTAGAATGTAGTTTTGTTCACTGACTGTGTCCTTGGA
Organism: Eidolon dupreanum; assembly: GCA_028627145.1. Taxonomy (NCBI): domain Eukaryota; kingdom Metazoa; phylum Chordata; class Mammalia; order Chiroptera; family Pteropodidae; genus Eidolon; species Eidolon dupreanum. The sequence goes on from CM053509.1 coordinate 103,760,538, forward strand.
TAAAGCACTTAACTTCTTTGATCCTGCCTCCTCCACTGCAAAATGAAGATTATAATATCTATATCATAGGGTTCTTGTAATGTTCAAATGTAGGTGAGAGGTGGCTGACAGATACTGTGAAACTAAAGCAATAATAAATTCATTAGTAAGATGCTAGAGATGTTTTCCATGTCTTTTGTTGGTGACTTCTGCAGTAATTTTAGGATGAATGGATATTATATAACTTGCTATCTATGCTGAAAGGAGTTAAAAAACAACCAAAAGATCTTGTTTAGCTTTTTGGGAGCTCTATAATTTTGCAATTAACTTCAATTCTATATGGTTGATTTGACTGAAGCATGGGATAGAATAAAATCAAATTCATCACTTTGTGCCTTTTAGCAACTATCAGCTTGGCTTCCTCTGTATAATGAGAAACTGTGAGTAGAAGAGAAATCTCCACCATGGTTGTAAACAAATAGGGCAGATACTATGCTTAGAGTCATCCTTAAGAATATTTTCAACAAGTAAGCTATGTGTAAACCCTCTTCTCTATCAGAAGCTATGATCTGTTCCTTTAAAAAGATGGAAAGGGCACCACCAGTGCAGTAAGGAGGTATGAAAGCCAGCTGGGACTTGAAGAAGCAGCCAAGCTTCCGGCAGTAATTAAGAGTGCTTGTCCTCCCTTCTCCTGATTTAACAACTTTGTGGCTTCCTACAGCTGAGCATGCTGCTCTCATAATCACCAGTCTTCAATTTTACCAATGTTGCTCCTCTCTTCTGCCCAACCAGGCACTGACTCCTAGCTGACTTCCCAAACCTCTGCTGTCCTCATTTGGTGTGGCTGTCTTCACCCCTTATGTCAATAAGTCCCAGCATGTGAGACATAACTAGGAGCAAACTTTCAATAAATATACTTCATGAGTTGAACTGAATTTCAAATAAATTGCAGAAAAAAAAACACTGAAAAGGTAAAAGATGACAGTCTCATAATGGAATAAGTCATGGCCAGTAAATTATATGGGTGCTAGTAAATTAGTTGAATGCTGGTTGAACATAGATTTCCCAACTGCTCACATTTGCATTTCTGTCAGGTCAGAGAAAAAAGGTTTAAGTAATTTCTCAGGCCAGCTCAACTTCTTTCACTTTTAACAATGAAATCTCCAAAGGTATTTATTAGTCTTAACATGAGAACAATCAAAAGGAAAGAAGAATGGTATAAAGGCAATATATATTTAGGTGTGAACTATCATGAAAATCTATATTCTATCCTACACTTAACTTTAATTCATTTAATGTATTCCCTGTTGATCTAACTTAATTCATACTTATATGCATAAGACTGAGTAGAATGTAAACAAAATAGTCATGTGTATCCAACTCTAAAACTACCAAGGACAAATAAAGCCATACTGTTTCTTATTCTATTTTAGTCTTAAAATTATAAGTGCTTCTTAATTATATTTTCTTTTAATTGCTCAGACTCCTTTTAAATGCCTACCATGTGATGAACATGAATAGACATTTGCCCATTTATTTTCTCAATATCTCTTACTATGTGCCAGGTGCTGGGAAATTGGTATTATTATTCTGAATTCACCAAAGAACACAGAGAGAGATTAAGCCACTATAAGGAACAGAACTGAAATTTTAATTTCGGTCCTCTGATTCTAAGGCCTTTCTATAGCTTAGTTTTCCTTTCTTAAACCTCTCGCCAAGTTCCTTTAATTACTGTGGATGGAAAGTATTATCACCATTAAGAATAATTAATAACAACAAATACATAAAAAGAAATATCATTATAGAATATACTTCAAAATATAAGGTATTATTTTTCCTCATTTTTAAAACTGGATCGTGGATTTTCAGATAGGAAGAAGACTCTAAGTCCAGTTATTCTAATCACTATGTGAAAGCCTTTTTTACTTCTTGGATAATAGCCGCTGCCTAACCTCCCCATGTATGCAGTTCAGCTAGGGAAGTGATTAGTGTCCAAGTCTCCTCTATACCCCAAAACAATTTACTTATACCCACATGACACAGCACTAATATGGTTACATTTACAGATTATTTAGGATTATCTGTGACTTTCCAATACCTTGCCTCACTCCAAGTTCCCCGACACGCACAAATACACCACACGCCACCATTATCAACACTTTTTTTCTCAGTTAATTTATATTTGACTCTTGTTTTTTTATGCCTTACCTTCCAAATGGCCCTTCAGCTTGTCTCTATGCTCTTAAAAACAGAGAAATAATTTCCTCTTGAAGATGATCTTATTTAATATTTAAATCATTCTGAAAAATTCTTTTGTCATACTAAGCCAAACTCTCCTTTTGCATAGTATTAATCTGAGTTTTTTCTTCTCTTTAATGATTCTGAAAGAAAAAAAAAAAAAACAGAAACAAAAACAGAAACAAAAAAAACAACCCCCACCTAAATTTCTTTCCATGAAGTAAGCTCTTCTAATAAGATCCTATATAAGTCAGGTTGTACCACAATGGTGTGATGCTAAGTGAAAGATGCCAATCTCAAAAGATAACAAACAGTATGATCTCATTTATATGACATCCTGAAAAAAGGCAAAACTATTTGGACAGAAAGCACATTAATGGTAGCCAGGGATCTGGGGTGTGGGGGGTCGTGAGGGCACTAGTATCTGACTACAGAGAGGCAACATAAAGAATTGGGGTATTGAAATGATTCTCTATCCTTTTCTGTCAGTGTGTTGGTGGTTATAATAATCTAGGAATATATTAAAACTTGTAGAACTGTACACCAAAAAAGATGAATTTTACTATATGTAAATTTAAAAAGAATTACATTTATTTATCTCTTACTATGTGCCAGGTGCTTATCATGATTATTTAATTTTAATCTTCATAATAACCCCACAAAATAGGTACTATTATTATATTCCCCATTTTACAAATAAAGAAACTGAGGTACAGAGAGGTTAACTAACTTACCCAAGGTCACAAAACTTGATAGAGGCAGAGCTTGGATTTTAACCTGAACAATTTGACTCTGGAGCTGAATATTTTCACCAGTATCCTATGCAGTCTCTAAAAAGAATAAAAAAGAGCTTCATTTATCCTCTGTTAATGAAATTTCCCTAGGCAAATTTCTCCACTCCCTGCCTCAGTGTTAGCTTTGATCTTGTTATAAACTCATGAGCTTTTCAGTGTTAATTATTAGTTACCAACATACCTCCCATGGAATATAATGATTTTTTAAGGAAGAGAAAATTAGATAGAACTACGTCAACACAATTAGCTTGCAAATGGAGCAGAGCACATGCCGCCAAGACAAACATATTTCTCAGTCAAAAAAAAAGTCGTAATTGCTTTTTTAATAACTAACATTTAAACTTTCCACTTTCCAATTTCTTTTGTAATAAAAATGTCTTCTTGTTAACATACTAAATTTCAAAATCAACTTTCTAAGGCCAGTGAACTCTGGTACAAAAATCTTAACTGTCCCTTAAGAAATCCTGATTCTGATGTGAATAAAATAGAATATATCAATTGGAAGCTCAAATGAGTTTAAAAATTCTTATTCTGTGCCTTCTCCCTCTCCACTTCCTTAAAACTAAATCCTTCCGGATATTTTTTGGAACTAAAACCTCTTAGTAATGAGACAAACGGATAAATACACCCACGTCTGGTGTCTTGTGGTCATTCATACACATTCATTTAGGTCTTTCAGTGCCTGTAGTCTACATCCCCACAAACTCCATTCCATGCACTTTGCAAAAATAAAGCTATTCATTGCAAAAGTGGTATGTGGCGTGCCTGATAATTCAGCAGCAACAGCAGCTGAAATGAGAGAAAAAAAGAGAAAGAATTATGATGACTTTTAAACTAACGGTTATAAAATAATGCTTAAATTTGGTAAGCGTATCCTGAAATGGTAAATGTTGCTCAGTTTTGATGCAAACAGTTGGTAGTAGAAAATCGCTTCTAGATTTTAATGTTTAATACTTGTTTATGATAGATTTAATCACTTCAGTACTATGCCTAAAACAGATTACATCCATAGTTGTGTACACATTCTTGCATCCAGGTAAGAATGATCAGAGGTCGATGTGACACTTCTGCCATGGATCTACTTTCTCTAAAATATTCAAGAGTTTAATGGAGATATTCTCATCCCACCATCATTGTCCCCCAAACATCTTTAGTCTTAACCCCCTAATATTAGGAAATTAAGCAAAGAGAAATTTGTAGAAAGAATATAGTTGATCTTTGGAGTCAAACAGTCCTATTCCCCTTCATCACTCTATCATTTACCATCAGTGCAACACAGGACACATTCCTGTGAATTTTCTGATCTTTTTTCTATAAAAGTGCTTTAGCTATATTTATCTTTCAGGGCTACCATTAAAATCAAATAAGATGATGCTGACCTAACAAAATTCTTGCCACAAACTAGGCTCTCTGTAAGTTTAGTATAATTACAATCAAGAAAAGAAATTCTACAGATAGAACAGTGTTCATCTATGGCCATTTACAACTTTATTTCACAATATTTTCTTAGGCAAATTTCTCTACTCTCTGCCTCAATTTCAGGTTTGATCTTGTTATAAATTTATGGGCTTTTCAGTGTTAATTATTAGTTATCAGCATACCTCCCATGGAATACAACGATTTTTGGTTTATGAAATTAGGCTTGCTAGAGAAATATTTAAGAGATGTAAATGATTTTGCAACCTGATGCAGCTAGCAGCCTGATTGCACAATCTTAATTCACAGGCGCAAGCGCACACACCCACACACCCAGGAAGTGTGGGTGTCTTGTGGAAGTCAGTAGCTTATCTATTATGTGCACTCTGGAGCTGTAAACAAGACCATGTGAGGAATCAGCCAGAATGCTTCCTCTGAGTCAGTATTAAACAAACTTCTGAACTGTTAGGGAAGGAAATAAAGCCACTGTACTCCCAGAGACACCCAGGACAGAGAGCCAGGGGTTGTGGGAGTCGTTTTCAATATTCTGCCAGAGACAGATGCAATAATTAAAAGCTTTATAATAAAAAAATATTGCTTAATAATAAGAGCTAGTATGAATTAGAATAGGTATTAATCTCTATATGGAGTGCTCTATCAGAAATTTACTTGACTTATTATGTGGATTGGCAGGATTTTTAAAAACCATTGGTGTTTTACTTTGTGAGAACACTAGCCCAACTTCCCACTTGGTAATGTTATTATATTACTGACATGCTCTCTAACATGATTTTGGTTCAGAATGAAAATGAGGCAAAGATCTCATCAACGGTGAAAAAAAAATAACACCAGGAAATCACAACTTTTCACAGAGGGCATAAAGTGATACAGTGGAAAAGGCACAGGCTTTGAAACCAGAAGTGTTACAATTCCACATTTTCTAGTTTTGTAATCTTAGGCAAGTTACATCTCCTTACTGAAACTCCACTTTCTCATCTAGAAGATTGTGATATTCATGGGGTTCTTATTAAGATTAAATTAGATATTAGATGAGTTTGCACTTTGACAAATATGAAGAGTTATACAACTATGAGACATTACGATTCACTGCTCTAACTTGTCAACGTTCTCAGGTCAACTAAAATTGTTAGAAAGAAATCGAGTTTAAAATATCTTGGAATTGTGTTTGCTTGAGGTAAATAACGAGTTCTAAAGCTTACATCCCTTTTGGCCTGCAGTACATTTTGGTTTTTAGGAAGGAAAAAGATAAATATCATCTATAACAGAAAATCTATAGTTATAGCCAAATATGAAGAATATAGTACTTACTTACATATAATTTTATTTGAGTTCCAAAAGACCAAATATAGAAATCACAGATGATAAATTAAGAGGAAATAGATAAAGCACTTTAATCCTTACCAATGTCCAAAGGTAGGATGTTTCATTAAGTGTCGTCTGGGTCTCAGACAGTTAAGGACATTACCATTTCCGGCAACCCAAAACTTGACCTCACACTTGGACTTCTGAAAGTAAACTTCCTGGGAGGAAATTAAATACAGAGAATCTCTTCTAGTTTTGGATCCCAGTCCTGTCAAAAATACTGTAGGAAACATTTTGACCAAATTAATTAAAAAATTTTCACCCTAAGAATATTGAAGCCAACAGAAAAGGCAGTGTTGAGGTTTTTTATTTAGAATAGGAAATGAAATGAAAATCAAAGATGTCCAAAATATACTTTTCTCCTTGCCTGTGTCCTTATAAAAATATGCTCTGAAGTAAGATAACAGTTCCTCTTTCTCTCCCTGCAATATTTTTACTTAAACCCTAATCTCCAGATCTTAAAAATGAAAACATTCAACCAAAAGGAAAAAAAGAAATATGTCATAATTTACATATGTGACATATAAAAATCAAATTAAATATAAAACGCACTCACCCTACTTTTATTACACAAGCTACCCAGGAACATTCATACTTTCTTCTCTAAGGTGTGGACTACCTTCTGGGTTCAGTGGACTTTAAAAGGTCAAATAGAGTCCATCCTTCGGGCAGATGAGATGCTATTCTATTTTTAAAAGACCTCTAGAAAAGGAAATTCCACTAGCTTCCCCAGTTACACATTCCAGTGTCTACCAAATCTCACTGTCTGAAAATTTTTCCTTTTCTCTTATCTAAATCCCTGATGCTGTAACTTAAGCCTTTTGCCTCCTGTCTGGTTCCTAGTGGAGATGGTCATCATCCTTCATAGATCAACTTCCTCACGTGAGGCTCTTTTGAAATTCTGCAAGCCAGAAACCACTTGATTTCTAACTCTTTTTATCATAGCTCTTTAATCATTATCGTTATTCACCTATCGTTTTCTTCTAAGTTTTCTTTCTCTAACCTGGTATTTGTTTCACATATTCTTTTAAAATAACATTTTAAAAGCAAAGGAAATTAAGATTATCCAGTAACTTTACTACCCTAAAGCAATATATTTTCTTTTTTAAGATGGAATATGTTTTAATTTTATCATTTTTTTAAGTTTATTAAATTTATTGGGATGACATTGATTAATAAGATTATATAAGTTTTAAGTGTAGAATTCTATAGTACATTATCTGCACATTACATTGTGTGTTCACCACCCAAAGTCGTCTCCTTTCATTACCGTATTTGACCCCCTTTACCCTCTTCATCCTCTCCCTACCCCTTCCCTTCTGGTAACCACCATACTGTTGTCTGTGTCTATGAGGTTCTTTTGTTTTAAAACAATCCATTTTCAGTTTTCTTTGTTCTCGCCTCTCCTCCACACACATACATATATCATTGTAACCATAATGTATAATTTTATTGAATTTATTCCAAGTTTTTAAATTTCTATTTCAGTTTCACCCAAACATGCTAGAATGAGCTAGTTTATCATCATAACTTTGACAATGCTGGCATAAAGGTCAAGATTTGAAAAAATTTATTCAATAGGATTAAATGATTGATTACTAAATGTTGAAGCACTGCTAGGTTCTTAGGATTCAAAGAATTAAAATACAATTCTTGCCCACAAGCAGGCCATAACAAGACACATATCCAATTAATTAAAATAAAATGTTCTTGTATAGATGATTCCTCCATCTACCTATACTGTGCAAACATACAGAGTTGACTGAGAGAGCTGACCCTCAGGGGAGAACTCCCTGCAGAAGCCAGGAGTGAGGAGTTACCTGGCAAGTAATCAGGAGGTGGAGGAGCTGTGGATAAATTGCCACAGCTTCCTCCTTCTACTAGGAGGCCAGAGACCCTAAGGACAAAATGCTCAGAGCTATCTAGAATTTAACTGGGCCTTTGTGTGAGGATGTTTGGTGGAAGACTGAGTGCAGTGGTGACTGCTCCCAAATCTTTTCTGAATTACAAGGAAAAAGATTGGTGACCAGAATTAAATGGCAAATTTTTGCAACTGAGAAAACAAAACAAAACAAAACATGATTCATAGGATAAGGTGATTCTGGGGTAAGTCTTACTTGAGGATTCACTTAGTAATTGATGAAACACTCTAATATCATCAAGAGCTATAAGAGAGAACTGCCTGAAAGAAGCCATGGCCTTCGGTAGAAAAACAGCTACCACAGAAACTTCTCTTCCGTTTTCTGATCTCCTCTAATTTCCACTTAAAGTCCATTGGAAGCCAGAGGAAGGGGTAGCCCAGCTGACACAGCTCTAAGGAGTCAGATGCCCAGGACACAGAGCAGGATGAATATATGACACATCCCTGCCTGTGAAAAGCGCATGGTTGTGGCAACAGAGATATTAAACAAGTAAATAAAATAATTTCCGATAATCTCCAGTGGTCTGAACAATCTAAAGCAAGGATGTGATTGAAGAGGTGCAGGTAACTAAGAAGATGATATTTCTGCTGA
>CM053509.1:103769360-103885254 GCA_028627145.1 Eidolon dupreanum
AATCTTCTAAAGAGGTTGTAGAATGTCTTTTGAAATTGTTTACCTGAGGATTGATGGTTTTTATCTACGGTTTATAGTCCACATTAGTTGAGATTTACTTTGAGGTCTAAAAATTCCTATATACTTTCAGATAGAGCATGCCTACTCGAGCAAAGGGCTTTCCAAAGGCAATTGTGGCATTGGAAAACCCCAAGGGCAAAAGTACAAAACATGCAGTGCTTGAGAAAAGGTATCTGCATGAAGTAAGCCAAACTACTCACAACATGTGCACTGAAATCAGAGACAAGGCTAAGAGGATGTGAGTCAGGAATCTTGAAGCAATTCATACAGTCTATTTTTTATATCACTCAGGTACATGTATGCCTTACAATAAGTCCCATCTATCTCTAAGTTTCCAGCGTGGTGGTCAGCCATAGTTTCTACACGAGTTAATAGATATATATTAATACAAGAAGCTGTAGTCTTCACTGCTGCAACTGGTCTTAAAGCTCTAATTGATATTTATCATCATCTTCTTCCACCATCCATATTAAATTTCCCTCTCCCTCAGTCAGTGCTCCTACTTGTCTATGTTTCTAGCCTAGTAGGATAATGCAGATCTTAATCCCTGAGCAGGCTGAGCCTGTAGCTACCTTGCTGCTGTCAGGTCATGGTCACTGAAATTGCTATTCACCATCATCACCGGGCATGTGAGTGCCAAGAAATGCCCATGATTGACTCATAGCTTGCCAGTGCCTTAGGGATCTCAAATTGCCCAAAGCTTCAATTTCCAATGTCTCCTCACCCTAAATTACCCCCAGTGAAAATCTAGTACTATATGGCTTAGCTTGGGTTCTACCAAAAAAAGCAAAGCCTCAGTCAGAGATAATGCCAGAGTACAAGTGGGGGACCAGAGAGAATGAAGGAATAGGAAAGCTATATAAAAGTAAGTTTTGTTATATATCATAGCTTTGAAACACTGGGGCTTAATCCTGGTGTCTAAGGAGCATGCAGAATGTATCTCAGAGCTGTCTCCTAGAAGAATAACTGAGGAAAACATCTATCCACAGGTTTCCATCCCTCATTGATTGAGAACTACTCTCAGAGATAACTTTCATAAATTTGGAGGCTCCATGTATCAGCTTGCATCCCATTTCCAGTAGTGGCACTGGAGAAGGCTTGAAGCAAAAAGTAAAAAATGCATGATATTCATTTGAGATGTGATTCTGTTGTTGTTATGTGAGTCAAATTCAGAATGCCCATTGCATTCATGCTGGAATCAGAGGTGAAGCTGAGAAGATGTGAGTTAGGGTCCCAGAGGCTCTGTTATAGCCTTCTCAAGAAATTTGTATTTAATTTTGTAAAACATAAGCACATATCAGAATTTTAAGCAGAACAGTGACAAAATTAGGTTTGTATTGTAAGAAAATTAGTCTATAGCCATGCCACCCTGAACAAGCCTGATCCCATCTGATCTTGGAAGCTAAGCAGGGTCGGGCCTGGTTAGTACTTGAATGTGAGGTTACCTAGAAAGACCACGTGCTGTAGGTGTAAAAAATTTAAAAATAAGGGATTGTAAGCTGACAAGGTCCTTGCAATCCATGAGATCAACCAAGGGTTGCTTCACCTAAAAATATAATAATAATAAAATAAAATAATAAAATAAAAAAAGAAAATTACACTTGAGAGACTGAGGAGGATGAATTAGGCAAAGAATGGGATGGTGAAATACAAGAGACTATTTTATGGGCTTCACCTAAGCTGATTGTGCATTAGAGTAGTTGTCAGTGGAGATGAGGGAAAGAAAGAGTTAATCTATTTGTGATATTTAATCAATGGGGAAAAGTCGAGAAAAGCTTCATGTTGATAATGTGCTCAAAGATATTATTATAACAACTAGTCGTTACCTGTAGTTAGTAGGGAGTAAAGAGTTTGTTGATAGAATCAATGTGGTTTCAAACTTAAGCTAATGAATGGATCATGGGACCAGTCATAGTATATACATAGAAAAAAAATAAATCAACTCATATGTTAACTGTGGCTATATCCAGAGAGGTGATAAAGGAGAAATTGATGTAGCTTTTCACTTTTATTTTCTAAATTATTCTCTTTGTGACATTTTTATCTTTCAAAATGAGATGATAGTCAATATTAGTTTCTAAAATCAGGGGCAGGGGGAATAAAGACATTAAAAATAAAAAAAAAATAGAACTCTACATAAAAATGAATGCAAAAAAAATAGAAAGAAAAGAAAATTTTGTCTCTTACGCCCAGAAAATTTTATGTTATATGTTTTATAAAAAGAGTGTTGTTGTTATTATTTTTTTTTGAAAAAATAACATGAAAAAGAAGTAAAAAATAGTGTATGAAAAACTTCTGCAGGAACATAACAAATGCCACCAAAATGTTGAAAGTGCCAAAGTTTATCACTTCAAGTGATAATGATATAAGTGGAAATAAATCTTATAAAACCCTTTAGGAACCAAATAAAATATAAACTTTAGTTAATGATAATGCATCAATATTGGTTCTTTAATTGTAACAAATGTACAATACTAATGTAAATGTTAATAATAGGGAAAAATGAGTGTGGGGTTTATGGGAACTCTTTTTACTATCGTCTCAATTTTTCTGTAAGTCCAAAACTGTTCTTTAAAAAAATCTGTTTAAAAAGTAGACACTAAAGAAGCATTTGAAAAAATATCAATCCTTATTAATTTTTTAAAAATTAAAAATAATAAGACACTTCCTAAACAGGATATATTGGAGAAATTTCTAAACTTAGAAGCTTTGGAAGATATTGTAAAGGAAATTTTATATAGATTAAATAACTTACAAGTTTCAAAAAAATCTTTCCAATTAAAGGGCAAAAAAGACCTTGAGAAAATATATTCAAAGTAAAAATATAAACAACAGTTGATATTCTGAATTGATGCAGAGCCCTTACAAATTTACTTTTTAAAGAATACCTGTTTCAAGATGGGCAAAAGACATAAAAAGCCAATTGAGAAAAAAGGAAATAAAAATGCTTTAAAAACAGCGGAAAGTCACTTTGTCTAACTGCTACTCAAAGATAAAAATTAAAGCATAAGATATACGATACTATTCTATATCGAAATTCCAAAAGTATATAGACATATGTAATTTTCATAGCTTGTTTGTATATATGCATTTTATATATATATGTATGTATGTATGTATGTATGTATGTATGTATGTATATGTATAATACATATACATATGGTTATAAACAAACAGTTTCATCAGACAAATACTGGTGAAATTATCAATGGATACATAAACTTTTAGTGTATGTTTACAAGAGCCTTGGAATGTTGTTCACATGTGACTCTAATAATCTATCCAAGGAGTTGGCAAACTCTTTCTGAAAACTGATGAATAACAAGTATTTAAGGCTTTGTGAGCCACATAGGTTCTGTTGTAACTACTCAACTCTGCTTTTGTGGCATGACGGCAGCCATAGACAATTCTGTAAATGAATGAGTGTGGCAATGTTCCACTAAAACACACAGTGCACCAGATTTGGCCCATAGTTTGCCAACCCCTGATCTCTCGTAAAGAATAATAAAAATGAAAGAAAATGCATGAAACAAAATTGCCTGTGTTGTATGAGTGCAACTATGTAAAAGGTATTTGTAGAAAAATATGTTAACAGAAACAGCATTAAAATGTTAACCAGATTTTTTCTAGATAGTAGAATAAGAACTTTTTCTCCTCTTTATTCTTACACTTACACTTTTTATATATTAAAAATAAGAAAAGGAAATTCTAATGCCAGTTTCTTTGCATTTGTGCTTTTATGAATAGGCTAGAGATTCCCAGGCCAATTTAAGATTTGAAAGTATTCTTATTTTTAATATGTTTATGTACATTCGAGAAAATATTTTGATTAATCTTCATTCAATTTTCCATAATAATGAGCTTCTTCTGACAGTCACAAATTATATTTTAAAATATTACTTACTTTAGATCAATTCAAATTATAACTCTGAATCTATTGTTAGTTATTCATGAAATAGCCTCACTTCTTCCGGAGCTACTTTATGGAGTTTGCCTAAAGCCACAATATTGGAAAACGTTGCCTGTTTTTCTAAAGCTCTTTTTAATGACTCATGTTCTTAAAAGCCTCTATTTAGGTGACAAAAGAACCACTGTTGTTAGGAGGGATGTACAGTGCATTACACAAGTTTACCCTGGCAGGCCACAGGCCCTGATCTGCAATTCTGTGTCAGCACTTTTCAGCACCACTAATATGGATACAGATGGGTGTGTGAGCTGCTCCAGGCTTCTCACAGGGCCAATCAAAACATGGAAAACAAAGGCCTTTATAACTCAATGCTGACCACAGTCCCTATAGTATTGCTAATGTCACATTTTTCTCTTGACTTCCATATAGAGAATACCTCTCACCTGAGAGAAATCAGGTTGCATTTAGAGCCTAGAACTTAAGTGTGTTGTTCCAGTAAGAATATGTAATTGCTTTTTTTGGAAAAGGGAAAATGAAGCCTTTTTCAGTCTTTCTCTAAGAACTTACAAAACAACCCAAGAGCTCTCTGAACACACAGAAAGAAAACCAAGGATAACTGGTTAGCCTAGGGCAAAGGCACACAGTTGGGCTGACACTACATAAATAAAGGAAAATGGAAAAAAAAATAGAAGCATTATCTAAGACCATTTGAGAAGGAAAAAGATGTGCTTGCTCAGTTTCACTAACGCCTCCAAGAGCCCTATGCTGACTACCATAAAAATTGTCATCTCCTGTCATTCACCCCATCCATTATTCTCTGTCAGAAGGACATTTGTACTATTATAAGAGTTTGTCATTATATTATGGTTTAAATTTATTGTTTTTTTTTTTAATCTGCTTTCCTCACTAGAAATATGCTGTTTGTGAGAGCACAGACAACAGCCTGTTGTTTTTATTGTTGTTGTGCTCTGTTTTCCATAGTAAATACATGAAAAATATGCATTAAATATGCAGATGAATAGCAGAATAATTTAGTAGAAAGACTTTGGATTGCTAGTTATACAGTGTCAGTCCTAGTCTGGCAATACCACTAACTAGTTAGGTGTATCACTGAGGTTCCCACTATAATAACACTGTGTAACACCCACCCAGTTTCCATAACCTACATCAGAAAGAATTTATTTTTACTCACAAGTCTGCAAGTTCATTGGGGCTCTGCTGGGTACAATCAGCCTTCAGGTTGAGGTTGAGTTGGCTCTACTTGTCTCTTCATTCTGGGACCAGCAACTACTTGGAGCTTTTTTTCACAATGACTGGCAAAGGCACAAAGAGAAGAGCAGAAACAAAAAACCTCTTAAAGCTTCAGCTTGGAACTGATATACTGTCAATTCTGCCTACATTTCATTGACCAAAACAAGTCATATGGCCAAACCTGACATCAGGGGAGCAGGGAAATATACTACACCAACAGTATACCATTGGGAGGATGAGGAGGGATGTATATATATAAACCAGCTATAATATAGTATACCACATTACATGAGTGAAATTTATGATGTTTACATCATAATAAAAGAATTATTAATTTAAATAAATAAATAAATAAATTTATGAAGTTTCCATTTCTAGAAAAAAAGAAAGAAAATTCTAGTTTTGACTACAAACTGGGTTCTTGTGAGGGCCAAGTGCTTTTGCATAGACATTATGGAATTAAAACTGCTTAATTGAAGAGCTAGACATTGCGTAAACACCAAATAATGGTTGAAAATGACCGGTCATTTTCTTTTCTTATAGAGAGAAAGACTACCATCAAAACAATATAATCATCGCTTAACAAAATTTGTGTATGAAATATTGTGGGAACAGGAGGAAGAGTTATTAAGTTTGTCTGGGTAGTGTTCTTGAGGCTATTTTAAAAAATAAAAAGAATAAATTAGAATGATCATTGTGAAGGACAACTGGGAAGTGGAAGAATGTAGGAAGAGGCATTAGCTTTATCAGTAATATATCCTTTTTAGGGTAAAAAGGCTAGATTTGAAACAAATATGGCAAAAAAAAATGTCATCTGATAAATCTAGATGCACCTAGCAGACAAAGAAAGGAAGAAGGATATTATGGGCAGAAAGATTACAAGTAGTTGGAAAAGAGATTTAGTCTTAATGGACGATAGTGTGTGGGGGTGATTGGTGGAAGAGAATAAAACAAAGGAATGGGAAGGAATTGTATTAGTTTCCTAGGGCTACTGTAACAAGTACCACACACTAGGTGGTTTAAAACAACAGAAATGTATTGTCTCGCAGTTCTGGAGACTAAAAGTCTGGGATCAAATTATAGGCAGGGTTGATTCCTTCCAACAGCTCTGACGAAGAATCTATTCCATGCTTCTCTCACAGTTTCCAGTGATGCCCAACAATCCTTGATATTCCTTGGCTTATTGATATATCACTCCAATCTCTGCATCCGCCTTCACATGGCATTCTCATGTGTCTCTATCTTCACATGGCCATCTTCCCACTGTGCATGTATCTGTGTTCAGATTTCCTTTTCTTATAAGGACACCAGTCATGTTGGATTAAGATCCACCCTACTTCTGCATGACCTCATCTTAATTTAACTAGTGACATCTGTAAGGACCCTATTTCCAAATAAAATCACATTCTGAGATACTGGGGATTAGGACTTCAACAGATCTTTTTGGTAAACATAATTCAACTCATAAAAGGAATCCAGATATTGCTACTATTTGAGGCTATTATTATCAACAAATGTTTGTATGTACTAAAAACATCAAAAGAACAGCATAATATGTTGTGAACCAATTAAAAGAACTTGTCAGGGGATCTATGACTTAGCTGACTCTGTGAAAGAAAGGAAATCACAAGAATTATGCTTTCTGTGTTTCTTCCATCTAACTATGCATGTGTCTCCCAGGCTAATCCACAATATGCTCTGCCTCACACCAGCCCACACTGGTGACTCACCATCCTGTCCTTTGCATAGCAGTTTCATCATCCAAAGAAAAACCCTCTGGCTACTACCACTTTTTTGGACTGCAGTGTTTTTCCTTGAAGTTAATTTTTAACCCCGGGCTTTTCAGAAACTAACTTGAATGCCAAGCTCTAGCACCAATCAATGATCTACCTCATATTCTCATCTCTGCTTTAGTAAACTTCACAACACATGGGCTGTTTAGGCAGAATTTTTAGTCCCTTGTAATCTATTTTCCAGTTTACAACTATAAAAATAATGAATTATCTCAAATCAGTTCTCAGACTACTTGGCTCATCCCCTACTCTGGCCAAATGCTTTTCTCTTCTAACTGAATGATCTAACCTTTGCCAGCTTCTTTAACCCCCAGCTCACACCACTCTGCTTTGCACGCTGTCCTCAAAATCCACTTCCTTTGGTTCTTTGAACATGCCAAAGCCTTTTTACCTCTAGGCTGTTCAACTAAGTTCTTCTTTCAGTTTCTCAAATGTCTGCTTATTCTCATACTTTATTCCCATTCTCAAATATCACTCCTTTGGAGAGATTTTCTCTGGCTGTCCTATCTAAAACACCCTTCTCAGATACTCAGACTTACCGTCCTGTGTATTTCCTTCTAGAGCTATTTGTTCATTTCTTCAATCACTGATTTATTATGTCTCCTTTATTTTAAAAAAAAAAGAGATAATATGTTTGCCTGGTTTAATAATAGTTTCTGCTGTTCATACAGCGCCTTGTGCATAATAGCTGTCTAATAAATATGAATTGAATGAAAAAATAAACCTTTGGGCTCAGGCCTTCCCAAGGTCTTCACAAGTTTGAACTCTAAGCAGGAAACATAAACATACTTGCTTTAGGCGCCTGTTAGTGCTGGCATCCTATGTCCCTGGTTCTGTTACCCAGACTTTTTGCCTGGGTTACTGACATGATGCTCTAAAGTCTCTAATCTTGGGTTTTTGTCTTAGTTCCAAAGTTCTGGATTCCAGACTCTGTTTACAAAAAACAGGAACCTATAATGTCAGCTGGTCTTCTCCCTGGCTCTTCTTGAACTTGACCCCTTGTGTACTGACTTATCGTTAGCTGCTGTTCCTACTTGCCTTAGTTAACAACCACAGAATTAACCCCAAACCTGTTAAAGTCCTCTTAGTCTGATTTAACTTCTGTCCTCCCCATCTCTTATTCCTTTCTTTCAACTTTAAATCTTCCTTCTTCCATTTCTACCTCAAGCATGGCATAACTGTAGGCATAAAAGAGTGGTTAATGTGACATTTTTAAAAGCTAATTATTCTAACTCACAGTACCTTCTCTATTGGAGCCTTATACAAAACTCTTAGTATATCTGTCTCGCTGAATATGATAAATCTTCAAATCAATAATTAAGAATTATGCATTTGCCAACTTCAATATAGATAGAAGCTAAATCTGCAATGTTTTCAGCTTTGGATAATTTTAAACAACTTTAAGATACAATTGAGACCATTTATAGCATTGACAGTGGGTACACCTTGAAGGCTCTCCTCTGTAAATCTAATTTTATCACTCTCCTTAAAATTCAGTGTCCATAAACTATTTAAGAAAAGCTACTGTGAGTCGTCTGGATATTTTCCAAGCTCTGGATACCATAGTTAGTCACATGGAATGTGGAGTAGGCTAGACATCTTAGGATTGTTCTTGTTAAATTGGTGTAAGCGATTGGCCCAATAGCTTTAATAATCATTATTTGTTTAACAAGTTCCTGTGAGGAAAGCTATGCAGTTGTCTTGTGAAGGAGCTTCTTAAAAGGCTTTTATTTTGTCTGGATATGATAAGGATCATTACATGGTATGTCTAACTGAAGATTTAGTGCTCTTGTAGTGGATAGAAACTTCTATGGGAAAAAGAGTTAGACAATAAGTACTGATGACTTAATACATGCCATGTTTCCAATTCAATTTGCTTTGATAAAAATCAAATAATCCCCAGGAACACAAATATTTATCTACAGCGATTGGACAGTCTGGTAAAATTGGCATTCTCAGTCTCCCCAAAACATTCATTTGTCCTTTATATGACCTACACATTGTCAAGAGGTTATTAATGTTGAAAAATTTCTGTGGTCTTAGTTTTTGTGCTATCTGGCAGAGAAACATCAGGATCCTTAATTTTCTTTTTAACATAGCATGTTCTTTATTCACAATCAATACTCCTCTGTATTAATCAACAAAATAAGAAACAGATTTTTAAATTCTAAAAATGCAGTAAATTCATAACATTTTTTCCTTTGAAGTAAAATGTTTTATATGACTACAGTAAAACATGAAAAGAATTCAGATGACCAGAAGGCTTAACAATTAAAAACACAATAATTTGTTCTTAGTGGAACAGACCAAGATTTTAAAGGTAAACAGGTATTAATAGAGTTTGGTAAAGTAATTTTTTTTAATGTGGAATATATTTCAAAATATAATTCAACCCTAAGTGCAATTATACACATTTTCTATGTGCAAGGATTATTCTTTACTACTTAAACATTAAGTATTACATTTTATCTTGGTATCAAGTACTCTGGCACCAAGGTAAAATGTACCTTAAAAAAAAGATACGTTATCTACTCCAATAAAACCATAGCAGATAAATAGTTTTATCAAATATGTCAAGTACATGTTAAATTATAAAATATCATAGAACTAACAACAGAGGACACCTTTATATTTTAAAGGTTACTATCTTTATATACTTACCTAATGTGCTTTTGAATAAGATTTTGAAAAAAGAATTTATCATTAGTAAGATATGACAATAATATTAGTTACCAAAATCAAAAACATAGGTGGGTTTTACTTCCTTCAGTAAGTCTTGAGTGTTCAGAAGAAAAGTACAACAGAAAGAAAACTTCTCAGATCATAATATCAGGAAAGGAAGTTAGAACCCAGTTCTAACTCATCAGGGAGATGGAAGCTTCTAAAAACAACGTATAATGTAGACTCCCATTAGTCTGTAAGATAGCATGTTGCTACTAAAAAGCAAAGCAATGGACCACCATTTCTCTTAAAGTGACTCAGGCTAGAGATATTTTCATTGTCATCTCTTCTCTCTACCTTCTTTTTTGGACCTTAAGTCCCCTCCACTACCTTATTTACCTGACCCTCTAATCACCCCTCCTCTCCTCTCTAACACTATTTTCCCATCTCCTTTGCCTCTGTCAAAGTTATCTTGTCTAGGGAGCCCATCCTGACCACTCCCAACTGGCTTTGTTTATGTCTATCCCTACCTTAGCACTATAGCTTCACTCTCACATACTCAAGGATATTTTGCCTTGGATCTACGTTCATCGGTTGGGGTGCGTGTGAGTCTGTGCATGCGTGTGTGTGTGTGTGTGTGTGTGTGTGTGTGTGTGTAAAAGCTGGGATTCTGGAGTCATTCTGCCTACGCTCAAATCCCAACTCCACCCTTACTATATTGTGAGGCAGGTTAATTAACCCCACAAGCCTCAATGCCCCATCTATAAAATGAGGATTATAACAGAATTTACCTAATAAGGATATTGTGAGGCAAAATGAGGTAATGCAAGTAAAGAACTCAATATAGTACTGATAGAGAGTAAACATACAGTAAATACAGGTTATTATTATTCTCATTATATTTATTTTTTCACCAACATAGGGATAATTCTTTTCAGTGCAAAGGCAAAGATTTTGTATTATTATGTATCAGCCTATAAGTATGGTGACTGCACTGTTTGAACTAAATGTAGAACAAATGATCTGGCAAATCACATGCACTTACGTGGCAAAGAAATGGAAGCACTGAAATACAAACAGTACTAGGTGATTCGGGATGGGAAAATCACTGTATCTGTAAGTCCTGTGCTTTACTTTTTTAATAGATTGAGTTCTCAAATAAGAGCATGCCAGGTCTACACAAGTGAAGTAAAGGATTAATTTGTTTGGGAACAGATTCTGAATTTATGGGCAAGTGAAGACAAGTTTTTTTTTTTTTTACTTCCTGCTTGGGATGCATAAATAGAGACACCTGTGCAGTGTACTAGATTATGATCTTTAAAAAAAATATATCTTACTTTCACTTCCTACAATTTATTGTGAGGACTATATCAAGAAAAAAAAAAAAAACCTTCCTAATACCAGAGTTGGAGGGGCCAGCAGACAGAATAAGGGGAAAATAGACTTTCTATCATGTGAAAACTAGAGCTGGAGAGGAGCTGTTGATTGAGCTAGAACCCATGTTGACAAAAAAAAAAAAAAAAAACAGGATAGAAGGTCTGGGGTCTAATGCCTTCAGCAATTATATCTGAGATTAAACAAATGCTTTCAATTCTGTTAACTGAAGTATTTCAGAAAATTCCAGCTTAACTCTCAGAATCTCATCCACTTAACTACAACTCTGTCGATGTTTTAAATGTGTGTTATAGCCTGTCATGACCAAGACTTTTGGAAACGCTGGCATTAAGGAATAGACACACCTCCTAGACAAATGTAAGTACAAATACATTCCAAAGTCAAATATAAATGTTTTTTGTTACCTTTGACCCTTTGTAATCCATACCTCTGTTCCCAAGTATTTGTGTGGATAATTGAAAAACGACAGCATAATAAATTTCTTTCCTTGAGTCTCCATCTATCTCAGTGCAAATGAGCTATGATGCTTAAGGAAGACAGTCTATGGAGCAAAGGACGGTTGTGTCTCTCAGGTAGACCAGTGATCTTATCCTGATGGCTGTGCCCTTTGGCTGTCCTTCCCAAACTTGCGTGGAACCAATATACATACACTCATGGAAACAGAATGGTTCCAAAAGGTCTTTTGTTTTCATCCTCTTAATCTTCATAGTCTTCACACTCTTCTGACATTGCTTTATCTAAGGTGAAATATTTATGTCCCTATCGTACCTTATTTTGATAGCTGATTTATTATTATCTCTCACACTGTACTTTTTTAAATGCCACTGCTATTAATCCATTAATACTTTGTATTAGAAGGAAAACTATCCACCTTGTACTAGGGTAAGAACAAGGGCCTAAAAGGTAAACACATAAAATCATTATCTACTCATCACAAAATAGAGGCACACCATAATTTATGTCAATATTATACAGAGCACAAGATTAGGGCAAAAATTATTGAAATCAGGTCTAGGTATCCAGTTTTTCATTATATTATTTTCTCTAATTTAGTATATGCTTGACATTTTTCATTTTAAAAATCCTCAAAAATTTATATGAGATCAGAGAGACAGTCTCAGAAAAGGAGAAACAGTGATCTGAATGGTATCCTCTGATTTGGGGTTACTATGGACAGCAGTCCTAGGCTTAGAAGAGCTCCGGTGTTCCCCTCTCCAAACTCAGGAGTTACTTCAGTGTGAGGGTGCCCAGTTTTCTTGTTGAGGTGCTTCTGACATGAAATGCTATATATTTGATTTTCAAACTAGATGGTGGCAAGGTAATGAAAAGTATGAAGGCTTTAGCATCAGATATACTAGATTTAAACCCTTTTGTCTGTACTATTTGAGGGAAATTATTAATTTTTATGACCTTCTATCCCTGGTAAAGTGGAATTAATATCAGCTTTATAAAGTTATTATATGTGAAGTGCCTACTGATATGTCTGGCAAATAGCAGATTCTCAATGAGTGTTTATTTCCTTCCTTCCTGTCATAGTTTCAGTTGTTAATCACACAACATGTTTAAGAAACTCCAAAGACTTTAGCTATAACTTTGAAAACCTTTTCAGCTCTCAAAAACAATAGTTAAGAGTTTGGCATATTCAGTCACTGAACATTATTAATAGAAGGTCTATTAATAGAAGAAAAAGCCATATCTTTAGACAGATTAGACACTAGATTGTGTGGTATGTTAGGAAGGACAATGAACTCTCTGTTAGGAACATGAATTCTCATTTCCACTCTCATTAAGAAACCATTGCCTCTTTCTAAAACATAGAGGATGATAGGCATAGAGACCGACTAGCATATATGAAATTAATAATTTGATATGTCATGATATTAAATAGAGAGAGATCAGTTTGGTTTTCCTCAGATATAAAAACTTTCCTTATTAGATTTTAACAAAGTAAAAGCACTACACAAAAATGACTCTGAAGCAAATGGCCTTGGCCAGAGGTCACAGCAAATAGTCATGTTGTATGATTATTATTGTTTTTACTATGATGAAAACAGGATTATGAATTAAATTCAATAAGCAGCTGCAAATTAGCTCAAGTCCAGCACAGAGAATAATTCATATGTGGAATCTCAGGCGTCAGAGACAGCAGGCCCCTGGTATGGCCTTGCATCTTACAGTGGCCTTGATAGGTTACTTCACATTTCAGAACCTCAATCACCTCATTTCTAAGATAAAGCATATCTACCTTTAAGAGTCGTTCAAAATTAAATAGGAAAATGCTGGTAAAAAGTTTCTGGTATTTAGTATGTGCTTAAGAATCTATTTTCTTCATGAATTTTTACTTTTAGAAATCTCATACCAGCTTCTTACCAATAATATTGATTTTTCTCAGGGTTAAAATTCAAAACTTTACTTTTCATGTTTATGATTCACTCATCATTGTGTGTGTGTGTGTGTGTGTGTGTGTGTGTGTGTGTGTGTGTGAATAAGAGAGAGAGAGAGAGAGAGAGAGAGAGAGAGAGAGAGAGAGAGAAATTACACATTTGTATGGGTTTAAAAGAAAAAGCAAGAAGACAGTATTCAGTATGGCTAAGCAGTCATGCAGGTGACACAAGACTCACAAAAGACTGAAGGGGTTTAAGATTGGATGACTTTCAGTAAGAAATTGTTTTCTTCCAACAAAAGCAATGGATGTCTCTAAACCCCTTCCCACCACAGACCCAGTCACAGGCAACTTGTGAAGGGGCACTAGTCAAGACAATTTACAAATCATCCTTAAATCACAGGGGAATCACACCACCAGCATATCACATATCTGGAGAATTCAAAACTAAGAAAAGATGTAGTCTGCACGATACATGTAAATACAGTTTAAAGAGTCAGTATCTGAGATGCTGCATTTTGAACAATTGCCAAAAGAGACCGAAATTTTCTTAAGTGGAAAACTTAGCTTTGATTCAGGAAAGTGACCCATAAAACCTGGACATTGTAGGATGTGACCCAGAAGACTTACACTGAAACAAATCAGCAGGTGACTCAAAGCCTAAATGACAGAAAGAAACAAACATAAATAGAACACCCCACACCTAATATTCCCCAAACCACATTCATTATAACCCTAATGGACTGGAATAGACAACAAGCTGTATGAATCTAAACCACTCTATGGTGTGTGCTGGCTCTTCTATCTATATATATATTAAATGTGCAGATAAATATTTTTTCCCATTGTCTAGGTTGAGTTTTTCTACAGTTTTTTTGTTTGTTTTGTTTTTTTAAGAAAAATCAGGTGAACTGATGTGATACCACACAACATTTACAGAGAAACATGCCCATAACGAAAGGTGGCCAGAACAGGCCTTAATCCTATTTGAGGGCACCATCTCTTATGCATACACTACAAGTATTGACTCTGGCTATTATAATTTTTAGGTCTCTCGCCACAGGATGGGATTTAGAACACTTACATAGATTGGCTATCTTTATTTAGGGATTCAGTATAATCATTGGTGCTCCCAGAGCAGAACAGACACTAGGGCTTTATGGATTTAGTAAGAAAAGATTACCTGTCTCCATGCCAAATTAAAAGAGCAAACAATCTGTTTTTGCACTTCATGTCTCATAAATCTTCCATGATGTTGAAGTCCTTATTTTTCTTCTTCTCTTATATCCCCATAGTTCCTTTCCCCAAAAGCTATTTATCTTTCCCTTGCCTTCTCTCAATAAGGAAATTATTTAACTGATGAGACTGATTACCTCAGTTTACTTCTTTTTTTAAAGACATACTTTCCTCACAATGAAATCCCTGCCAGAAAGCTCTACAACCACCACCAGCACCCACCACCCCCACCTCCTCATCCATGGAGTAAGAAAATCCAGACATGTATCTGGACCTGAAACTGGCCTTGCCTGAGAAAGCACGAACCTCTGAGACAAGAGAGGAAATGCTGTAGACAATAGCAGAAGCTGCACAGTCCACAAAAGCTCAACTTTTCACCACACCCGCTGGTGGAATTTGCTACTAGTAAACACACATTTCTCTAAGCGCCATCTTTTATTAGAGATGAAAGAGAAAAATCATCTGCTTTTAAAGTCAACTCAGCTCCAAATACTATACATATGAAAATTGGATATTTTTGTGTCTCTGAGCTAGAAAATAGACAGGGAAGCCAGTTGCCAGCTAAAGATTGTTCTTTTCCATGTATCCTGAGGACAATTTCTCTCTTGAAACTTCAAGATGGGCAGTAATTTCAAATCAGATTGTAAAGTAATAAGGGCAGGAAACATGATGAAAAACTCGTGGAATACTGTTTGGAAATCTTATCAAAATTCTCTAGGAATTATATTGACAAGTGAAACCTTAGGATTTCAAGTTACCCTTACTAAGCAACAAGAAATATTCAACACTGAACATAGGTAAATAGTAATGAAAAAATAACAAAGAATACTGTATACAATATTATATAATTGTATTAACCAATGTTACCCCAATAAACTCAATAAAAAAAAAAGAATACTGGAAAAAAAAAAGCAGTGAAAGAACCAGCCATACTTTACATGCTAAAGAGGTCCCAGTTTGTCTCCCCATAGATGAAGCTGCTATAACTCTAAGAACTTCTAGAAATCTCTTAGGATCCTCTTCCTCCCTTCCATGGTATCTCTTGACTCAGTCAAATAGCCATGTACCAGCCTCTCCTCAGCTCTTGTCTCACATTGAGCAGACAATTCAGTCTTCCCAGTCCTCAAACACAGTTCACCTCTGGAATCTATGGGACTTCCCTGGTTTCATGCTCTGGTTTCAAGCTAATTGCCCCTCCCTGTCATTCTGGAACCTGGTCCATTGCCTTACATTTCCAGTTACTTGGAAAAGGAAGTCAAATCTGAACCTTCCTGCTTACTCTTTACTTAACTTCTCTGAACTTCAGTTTTCTCATCTATAAAATGGGCTAGACTTAACCATCCCAAACGGTTGCCATAGTTGGAAATACTGCATATAAAACACATAGAGTGAGGTTTAAAACATATTAAGTACTCCATAAAGAGTAATAATAATAGTAACTTAAAAAGTGAATAATTCTATTATGAAACAAGTACTAACTCCATAAACAAAAAAATTGTTCTTCTATTGCAAAATGAGCCAATAAAATTCATAAGAACCAAAAAATTTTTAAATATTATATCCAATCCTTACAAATAACTGATGAGGTACTATGATCAGCATTTTCCAGATGAGGAAACTGCAGCATGGAAGAATTAAATAAGTCACAAAAGGCTAATCAGTTGTAATGTCTTAACCTTGTTCTGAATCTAGTTCTCCCTAACACTAAAACCCATGGTTTATTTCACCATTCATTTCCTTTAAATTGAGACAGTTGCCTTTGTTTCAGTACTAGAGAAATAGACAAAGGCTTCTGCTGTTGAAAGCCACCTCAATTGAGTTTGAAGTGCTCTAGAGAGTTTTCATGGTTTAATATCTCACAGGATGTATCCATAGTCCTTCCCCACAGAACCCACTGCTGTTAGAAACATGATGGGGTCAAAGGTGGTCTTCGAGGTCCTTCCACCTCCCTTCCTCACTCTCTTTCTTACCCTCTCTTTCTCTTACCCCATGATCTTCAGTGGACCTATGAAGAACACTAAATTCCCTCAAAGTTCCCCTCCAAAAACACAAA
This sequence comes from Eidolon dupreanum, assembly GCA_028627145.1. Taxonomy (NCBI): domain Eukaryota; kingdom Metazoa; phylum Chordata; class Mammalia; order Chiroptera; family Pteropodidae; genus Eidolon; species Eidolon dupreanum. The sequence continues at coordinate 103,786,100 of CM053509.1, forward strand.
AGTGCCCATTCAAATCATTCTTTGCTGTAAAATATTTTCCTTCTTCCCTCATTAGAACTCTCTCATAAACTCAGTGTCTCACTATTCTACCAGCTGTGAGAAAAGGAGGCAATTTAATGAAACTGAGTCATCCTTAAGAATTACTATGTGACAATGTACGAGGCATACTTACTTTACTTTTGAAGAAAACATTTGGCCTCCAAAGGCTCATAATTGGTCGTGTCCAAATATAAAGGTTCCTTGTTTTCTAAGTAAAAGAGGCCAGACGATGTAAAAGACAGATTCGATGCAGAATATCTTTCTTCTAGGCTTAATACTTCACCTTCAAATAAAAAGCTATGACACATTCCAACTTGATCACTGTTTTCACTAATCCCAGTACTCACTCTTTTGATCCCTATCCACATATACCCAAACAGCAAAAATCAAATTTTAGTTCACCATTTTTGAAAAAAGATCGATTTATGTCCTCAACCACACCTTAGTCAATACATTCTTCCACTGTACATTTTGTCTTCTTAAATTATTTTACTGTTTTGAAAAGAATACATGCTCACAATAAAACATTTAAACATACAAGAGAGTATACAATTAAAAGCTATTTTTCTCACTTCTATTAGATTTCTTATTGTATTCTCTAAATGCAACTACCATCACACTTCCTTATGTTCCCTTCCAGATATGTACCGTAAATATGCACATACATGTACATAATTTTTTCTAAATTGAGAAATAGAAACAGTTTTTATTTGGCTTTGTTATTAATATATTTTGCAGATCTGCATGTATAAGCCATTTTATTTTATTCTTCAGATAGAAAATGATTTATTAATAAATTTTCCTGTTAGTACTTTCTTATTACAAACAATACTTTAATAAACATAATTTACATATATGTTTGTGTATATTTGTAAACATACCTACAGAACAAAAAGCTCGAATTGGGATTGCTGAATATAAACAGTAAGTAAATTTTGATTTTTTATATTCTCAATTTATCCTCCCAAAGGTTTTCTAATTATAGACCTCCTTTAATAATATGTAAATGTAACTGCTTTTGCATACCTTCACAAACACAGTATTTACCAGAGCTCTTTCTTACCTCTGAGTGTGGCTGCTTTTGAGCTATTGAAGTGATGGTAGGGTATGACCATAAATTAGAAATGAAGTAATAACATGAAAAATATAATAAACAAGTTGGGCTATGAAGTAGATTTGGTTATTTTCCATTTTATAAATGTTTTAGCCATTAGAATTTAAGTATATCCTTCAAAATAACATCTTGGAAGGTTATTCTCTTATGCTAAGGATACTGCCATTATTTTAAATATCTTTGTAGTTCTATTTTGAGTATGGTCAGAGCCCATTTTTTTAACCTCTTCGTGGTAACACTCTGTCTTTTAATGATGGGTTTTAATTTTCTCCTGGTCAGAGGCATTCACAGCCAGTCTTCTGAAAAGTAAAATTGATTATCAAGCAAGATAAAATAGTTTTGGTTAAAAATAAAGTATAACTTCGTGACAGATAGTATCTAGACTTTCGGTGGTGATCACTTAGTAGTGTATACAGATGTCAAATTATAATTTTGTACATGAGAAACATAATGTTATATACCAATTTTACCTCAGTAAGAAAGTGTACCTTAAAATAATGTGTGTGTGTGTGTGATAAACTGGGTCTGAAGGACGTTTCCGATGAAGAGTTTAAATATGATTTTTGCCAATATGTGTGAAAATTTTCCCAAGGTCACAATTTTGAAAGACAATTTATATTTGAATGCAAATATTGTGATATGTTTGCTTTAAAAGATTGATTATTTTATAGCTACAACTCAAGAAGCCTGTGGTCGTAAAATACCTCACTCTATCTTGGAGGCAGACCACGCTTGTGTAAATAATGGTGTCAGGTTTTAACTCAGCTAAGCCCACACTAGCCCTAACATGGCTGCACTACACTCTCTACCCAAGCAGCCAGGACCACTTCTATTCCGACATAACAAATATGACCTCTAGCTTATATAGAAAAATACAAGAGGAAATTTCTTTTCAAAAGAATAAATATTGTTAAAGAATAAGAAGTTTCTAAAAAATAAAAATCACTTGAAAGATAGAAATAAGCATAATATTAGTTTGGGGACATTTTTATTTGTTATAAAGAACTTTAAAATTAAAGAGAAAGAAAGGCAACAATTTTTATCTTAATTTTACATCTGCTACTTGCCAGGGTGACCACACCCTGGCCGCTCTGTCTTCAACAGCACTGCTTTGTCACAATTCAGTTCCAACTGTCTTAACTGTCCTCTTTGTCACTGTGCAGTCATACGAATCAGCTATTTACTATTTCAGAAGCTCTTATCCTCCTACAACTTAGTATTCTATACCTACTACCTTCATATTTTGTCTACCCATTCCCATCTTAATTCTCTAAATTTTAAGATTGTGGTTTTCTGGAAAAAAAAAATTTTAGACTTTAAGTCAGACAAGAATGGATTCAAATTTTAGCTTTTAGTTGTGACCTCCGAAAATGTAATCAAGCTTCCTAACCTTTCCAAATTAAAAAAAACAATTATTGTAGTTTGTTCTAAATTATATATATTCATTAAAAGACCAGGAAAAATTATTATACAAGGCAAGTATTTATGAGTTTAGTGTATTTTTGTATGCATAAGATACATATGCAATTTTTAGAAAATGGAAATATAAAATTCTATTTATTGGTCTTTGATTTGCTTTGTTTCCCTTGACATTACCAGTAATTGTCTCTGTTTACACATCTATATAGTTACCAAGAACTACATGATTTTTAAAGTAGTTCTTTTTGTTATTATTGCTATTATACTGTCATTTTAGTAGTTGATATTAGAAGGTTCTGCTCCACTTTGGTTTTTAATCTAGTTGCATCTATTTGCCTATTTCTGTTCCCTAGAGCAACACAGATAAACCTAATCCCTTTGCACATGACAGCCCTAAAATATTAAAAGTAAGCCTTTGTATCCCTCTAACTCTTTTCTTCTTCAAGCTAAGAAATGAGATTTTTACTTTTGTTTTGTATATTCCATTTTTCATCCAACATTTTTTCTGACTCCTTGGTCATCCTAACAATAGCACCTGCCAACTCTTTACCCTCTCTTCCACCCCTGGAAACCTCCTTCAGTCCATATCTTACCTGAAACCCTTACCTCCTCAATGCAAACTCATCTCTCTTGCCCAACTTCTACTGGACTTTACTCTGCTCTCATTTCTCTCTTCAGCTAGGCTGTAAAAGGTATGTCTTGTATTTTTTTTGGAACAAACCACCCACCCACTCTTCATCTCTGCCATCATCACCTTCATAGGGGAGTATCTCAAAGGTATCTTTAAATTAGTTTGGTTAACTTTAGCAGCTATTTCCTCTTTTTATGCAACCAATACATTTTATGTGCATTGTTTCAATCTTTAAAACGTTCTCAGAAGCTAACAAATAAATCAAAATGTGTCATGAAGTGAAAAAAAAAAAAGGACTAAACATAAAAGAGAATTGTACTTGTCATCTAAGCCCAGTTCTATTTTTTAAATGTATAGCATAGTTGTCAAAATGATTAGTATGGAGTCAGACTGATAAATTTCAATTCCCACCTTAACAGCTATGTGACCTCTCTGTGCTTCTGTTCCTTCATCTGTAAGATAGGGATGATAGTAATCACTTCAGTTGGCACTAGGTAAGCACTGTTTGCTGCTGTGATGATGATGAAGATGAGGATGATAATGATGATGATGTGCTTGGGAAAATTGCCTCTTCATCTTTCTGGATCTCAGTTTCCTAACCTGTAAAATGAGAAAGAAGGGGAAAGTGCTGACAATAATGAGAGTAATACCATACAATCCTAGAGCCCTTGACATTTTACAGAGCACTTTCATATGCAGTAGTTCATTTGGAAACACTCGTTTCTATCTCCCATGCCCTCAGCTAACCTGATTTGCAGGAACAGCTGACTAATGTGCTGCAAAGTATAAATACTAACTCTGGCCCCTGGCCTCCATTTAGCAGAAAGTTGCAAAGTCCTCAAACAGCTTATGCCTCCTCCAGTGACTGACTTGCTATCTGTAAAATAATTTAGACATGCAAAAACTGCATTCCCAAGTGGCACTAAGAGATTGGGAAGAAAGAGACAGAAAAAAGCATTCTTATTGAATGAGCATCTACAATATAGATCATTATAATGTCAATTATATTAGTCCTCACAACAATCTAGGTGGAAGGTTTTATTGCCCAAATTTATGAGGTAATTTCCTCATAGAGGTTCAATACCAGAGGTTCATACAACTACTAACTTTAAACCAGGACAAAAGTCTGACTGAGCCCCAAGCTTGAGTTTATGCTAAAGTTCCATGCCGTCTCATGGAGATTTGCAATCTACTAGGATTAAATGTCAGTTGCCACCTAAAACTTCTCTGTTAAATTTCAAGCCCTGAAGAGTTCTACTTGATAAATGGTACCAAGAACATGATGAGGTAAGGGAATTTATTTTATTATAGACAATAGCCTATAGATGGCGATAGCTTTCTAACCCAGTCTGACACTCATAATGAAAGTTTTAATGCAAAAATGTCACTGTATTTTAAAGGCACCTTGAGACAAGTATACCTCACAAGTACACTTGGTAAGTGATTGAGACAGCTACTGAGCAATATTTCTTCCATGTGTATAGTAGAACAGAGAACAAATGTCTGAAAAACAATCATTCTTTCACATAACAAATATTGTCAGTAAAGAAACACAGGATTTTTTTTTTGTATTTGTTTCTCTTCATTTATTTTCCCACCAACACATTTCTTTGCTCCACTGATTTGATGAGTGATAGACTTGAGAGCACATGAGGGTGAAGTAAGCATAATGTACATTGCTGAAAAGTCTGAGTCAGTCAGCTGGGACTTGCTTGCCTGTTGAAAGGAAGCAGCATAAAAATAGGGTGCAACGAAGCCATGGTCTTGAAATCCTGGAGATGTCATTGTATTTGGTAAACTCCATTAAATTAAAATACTTAGATTAAATAAACAAAATCACAACTACATGTTAAAGTACATCTACATTATCTTTATTGTCATTTTAATAAAGTTACTAGATGCCAGGTAGGATACACTACATTCTAGTGCACTTGAGTCTCACATCATCCTATGAGGGAGGCACAATTATTATCCCCATATACAGTGAGGAAACTGAGGGACAGAAATGTTATGTAATTCTCCCATTGTCATAGAGTAAAACAATGGCAGAATAAAACAAAGCATGAGGATTTATACCTCAGCAGCCTGACTCCAGTGTGCACACTTTCTCAAGACAAGTTTCTGATTGCCTCTGGAAAATGATCAGATGTGCAGGTGTGTGCTCCAAAACAGGAACTGTTTAATAGTTTTCATAGATTTCCCAATCCATTTAAACAATCCTTCATTAAACATTTGGTGTGATGAAAATGAACACAAAAATTTGTATACACTAAGAAAGCCAAAGCCACCCTGATCACGTGGCTTCCTCAGTAAGGTTACTTCACTTACTTCTTAGATCACAGACCACACTTGAGTTGGAATTACATGGAGAATTTTTGGTATTTTGGAATTTTTGGTATTTTGGAATTTTGGGTTGGAGCTAATCTGTGGTGAATACACTTACGGGACTGCATTTTATTCTTACTATTATTTTTCCTCTAAATCTCTGACAATGAGATATTTAGTTGTTAGAAAGGAAGGGTAAGGGGGAAATTGTCAGCCTATGAGACAGCTTATTACTGATTTGTTTCAGAGCCTGGAATTTACAAACTTTCCCCTCCTTGTTACTCCACAAATTTCCTATCCTTCCAGGAAGTTCCTCTTGCCAAAGACAAGGACTGATAAAAAATGAAAACAGAACAGCAGGTGACTTCTTGTCTCAAGTGGCTTATCAAAATCGCTAAGATTTTTCAGACTGGGTAACACCCATTTAGCTCACTATGCCCCTCATAGATAGCAATAACCTTCTTTCAGTACTTTCTCCTTGTGGAGAAGGAGTGGGGTGGGCAACATGCCATAATATGAGTCTCTCTCTCTCTCTTTCCACTTTCAAGTTTAATGTGACTCAACCTATGCCACAAAAAAAGAAAAAAAAAATGACCCAATTACATAAGCTAATTGAAGGTGGCCACAAGGCACACTGAAAGGCAAAAGAGGGAGAACAACTAGTGACAAGGGGGCTAGGAAACCCCACCCTGGGTGATGCCCCCCTGTGTTATAAATGTCTGCCACAAGGACATAATGAATGGAAGATAGCACAGCCCTAGGAGTCAGATGGTCCAATCCAAGTGCTACACACTCTGTAGTCTTAGATAAACTCCTTTTCTTGCTGAGGCTCCAGTTGTCTCACTGTTATGAGGAATAGAACCTCACAAGAGGGTGAGGAGGAACTGATCTGACCTTGTATAGGCAGACATGCTTTAGGTTGCTCTTAGAGCCTGTGTCAAATGCTAGTTGTGTTTGTTTTTCAGAAGTCTTGCCTCACTCTAACCAGGAGCTGGTACTGGATCCTAGAACCATTCCTAAGCCCAAGAGAGGTAAAAATCTGATATTGTTTTATGCGTGACCCCTGTCAGTCTTATTAATAAGCATCACTTCCTGTTTTTCTACAGTGAGAAAAGAGGAGGGAAGCAAAGTCTGAGGAGAGCAGCAGGGGCCACACAAAGTGAGGACTTCAGCAGGGACAGAAAGAGCTCACTCAAGCTGAGTCAGTTCAGTGTTTTTTCCTGTTAAATGATTCACATGCCAAGGCAAATTAGTTTGAGATGTGCGAACTCTTCCTTGCCTTTCACGAGCTTCCAAATGAGTTGGTGATTTTTGTTTTTGTTATTCTTATTTTACCTCTCTTACCTTGGAAACATGATGACAGTGTTTTCTATTTCAGGTTGACATTTTTCCCATCTCATTTAAATGCGCTGGAGTGAAGAGGTTATCATATCAAAGAAACACTCATTTTGAAAGTTATTTATATTCTTTAAACTTCCTTGTTTTTTTGACTCAAGATGGTTAAGTTACAAATAAACAGAATTTCATATTTTATACAATGAAATCTGAGCTCTTTAGAAATAAAGCTCTAGATATTATGTGACTTTTCTATGTGTCTTAAAAGGCTTATTGTAAATATCTAAGACTTTTTCAATTGTTTTGAGTGGGAAATCCTTCTTGAATATATAACACACATACCATATTTCTTCTTAATAAAATTTAACCTTTCACTGATTATTAGAAGTTGTTATCCTCTTACATCATTTTTAACACTCCCAGCAACCATTTTGTCCTCCTCTCGTGTCTAAGTGAGATCAATTTCAATCAAGGCTCTCCTTTCATGTTCTGCATATCCATAGCCATAATATCCCTTTTAGCCAAGTTGTTCAGGAAGAGATGGTTTTACTATTTGGAAAAATCTGGACAGTGATGACATTCCCCAGCTTAAGATTCTTCATTAATTTCACACAATAGTTAGAAGATTAGCCAAACTCCTTTCTGTGACCTAGAGAGCCCTGTATAATCTAGCCCCCATCTTTTCTCTAACCAGTTAACTCCTCATCCACTGTAGTTCACACACTGCTTTTCTCTGTTCTTCCAAAGAGCCATTTTGTCTCAGGTTCTTTGCACTTACCATCACCACTTCCTGAAAGAGTCTTCCCTCATTCTTTTTCTTTTTTCTTTTTTAATACCTACAGCACCTGGTATTCCTAGGTAGTCTCCTATCCAAGTACTAACCAGGCCCAACCCTGCTTAGCTTTTGAGATCAGATGAGATCAAGCACGTTCAGGGTAGCATGGCCGTAGACTCTTCCCTCATTTTTATCTCACTGCCTCCTTCACCCTATTTAGGTCGAAGGCCAAATGTCACTTCTTCAGGAAAGCCATCACTATCACCCACACCAAGTAGGCTGCTCTTGCTTTATTTTAATACCAGAAGTTAAACCACTATTGAAATATTTTAATTTGTTTTCTTATTTATTAGTTTTTATTGATATTCATTCTCTGTTGGGTCTGTTATGTTCCATGAAAGTCTTTATCTGTCTTGTTCACTGCTATATCACAGTTTCTAGAACAGCTCCCATCACATAGAAGGTTCTCAATAAATAATGTTGGCAAAACAAATCCTGGTTCATCTCCACACCTACTTAAAGCTCATCTGTATCATGGGGATTTCTGGATGCTTTATTACACATTGGGTAATATAGTCTGAATTATCAATTACAGTGATACCCTCAGATCACTGTCAAAACAGTAGGAAGCCAGTAGTGTCATTCGATCCAATTTTGAAAAGAGGCAAAAGAGCTAAGAGAATGTTAAGGACACAGTCTAATTTCTTGGAAAGTTCTTTTAAAACTTTTCCAACAAGATATAACTAATAGCTTAAAATAGTGAATCATAATACAGGGGGATTTAAACAAAAGTATAAAGTGGCCTGCAAGGACAATATGTGTTTGAAGTCTCATAATTTATTTTTAAAATCCAGGCAAATTTTATATTCTAATCCATTATATATCTTGGCTTGATTTAATATAAAAGAAATTTCTCCTAAAATTATTGGGAAAAAAAAAATCATCTTCAAAGAAAATGTGTACTGTTTACCCTGGAGAACCACCAAGAATCTCCAAGTACATATGCTCCAAGCTGATCATCATCTAGAAATGATTCTGAAGGATCCTTGAAGAGAACACAGCCCCCACCCTCCTCTTGCTGTCTCACCCACTTGCCCCCATCTTCATCCCAGGGAAGGAAAACTCTGGAAGACACGTAAGTGAACTGGAAGTCCCAAGGGGTGTCAAGTTTTGAGAAGGAAAAAATGCTAAAAGTTCTATCTTTCTGCATCACTGTCTTTTTAGACCTCTCTTCTAAATCCTTTCTCTGCTCCCTTTCTTTCCATGTGTTTGGCGAGTTAAGAGGTACAAAGTCCCTTCACTCCCAAGAGAAGGAACCTTAGAGTGACCATATAACTCAGGTTTCTCAGGACCATCCTGGTTATGACTGTCGTCCTGGCACTATTAATAGTGCTTCCTTTGCATTTGCACAATATATGGTCACTCTAAGAGACAACTTCCTACTCTTCCCCCAACTTAAAAGGAGTCATGCTAAGGAGACTTAAATAAGATGATATAAATCCCCTTCCTGTCCTACTTCAAGTCACAAAGGAAAAGGAGGCCTTGTCACTCAGATCAGTTGTCCATTTCATCTTTTAAAGAAATTACAAAAGCATCTAGGGTCCAAATATTCATTCAGAGCAATGAAGTTTTCTTTGTCTGATATATATCTGTAGTTAGGAATCTATAATCACTATTGGTTGCTTGTTGAAGATTGGAGGTTCAAGATCCAGGCTATCATGCATATATTCTAATAATAATATTTACAAGAGGAAGACAGAAAAAGCAGCCAGAATGGTAAGGATGACTTGAGTTAATTAGTAAAAGTATTTTAAAATAAAATAAAATGCAATGAATGGAAAATCTTTAGTCAGAGATACCACATGAATTTGAATAATCAGCCATTTCAATGACATAGCATTTGCAGGCATGAAAGAGGAAGCCATTATCCCATGAATATACCAAAAAGCAGATTGCTGAGATAGTAATTATGGTGGCTACTGTGGGAAGCATACTAGACCAATGATCCCAGCTGTGGCCCTCTGAAATCCATCATCACATTTGTTCTCAAGCCATGCTTTCTGTGGCTGCTCCCAGCCATGACTGAGGACAGCAGGCCTACTAACTGTGGGCCTGGAAGATGCAGGATTCCTCTGATGGGCAACGTTAGCTTGAGGGTTCCTGATTAACCTTGCCAAAACTTTCTCAGAATTGAAATTTTAAGGACTTTCTTCCTTATTTTCCTTCCCTCTCTCCTCCACCAGGATCAGCCCTGCTTGGTGGTCTGATAGTTCTCCCAGCCTCTTCCAGGTCTCTCTCCATCTTCTTCCTCAAGGTTTTTCTCAACAAATCTCATGCACATCTAATCCCATCTCAGCATTTGCTTCTCAGAGAACATGAACTAACACAGTAATCCAAGCAGGGCTCTATTTGAGGGAAGAGAAGAATTAGACCACTTAATACACTTAGAATAATTTGATTCAAGACGAAGAAAAAGATGAATGGGTGATTATAAAAGAAAAAATTTGACCAGATTTATGAGGGAGCTTTCTAAAAATAGGCAAGTAGTGACAGAAGTGGTTGCAGTGGTGGAGATGGAGCTGAGAATAATCAGGATCTAAAGTTATTCATTTGTATATCTGATGCTTCATTAGGTCCAAAGTCCAATTAGAGAATTTGAAACTATTCCACTGTTTTTAGCAACATGGGTAGTTGAATTGATATATGTGACCTGGACTTTTAAGAGGACTACATATTTTTATTTGAACTCTACAGTCTTTTTAAAAGGACTCTATAGATTTTGTTTGTTTGTTTTGAGGTATCCTGCAGAGTTTAGGCTTGTGATTATAAGGTTTTACATAATTAGAAATATATTAGAAGGTTAATTATTTGCATCAGATATCAAAATTTTTTAGCCTATAACAATGCATTTACTATAAAAGCAAAATTTTACATTTTTATATTCCTTTAAAGTCTCTAAGTGTGTAAAACTTTATATCCCCAATGAAATATAGCAATATTTATAAAACTGAATTGAAAATTGTTTGACATACACTATTATGTTTCAAACTAACATGGACTTTGTGAGAAAAGAAAGGTAAGTAACATAAAAACTCTTGTACTGAAGATGAAACTGAGTCTGACGGGAGCTAAATAGCTAACATATCATAACGTCCAACCCAGAACCAGGTTGTAGTAGGCAGAATTTCTAGGAATAACTCCTAAGTTTCCACATCCTAGTTCCTGCAATGTATGAATGCGATGAGACGTCACTGTTCCCATGATTATACTCTGTTATACATATAGTTGACCTTAAAAAGAAGATTATTCATATGAACCTAATCCAATAATACGAGCTCTTAAAAGTCTTTCCTATGAGTGTAGAAGAGAAAAAAAATAAGAGAGAGAGATGGTAGAAAGGAAAGTCAGAGAGATTCAAAGCGTGAGAAGAACTCAATGTACTAATGCTGGCTTGAAGATGAAGACAACCATGTGGAAGGCGAGAGAAGGAAAACAAATTCTGCCAACAACCAGTGGGCTTGGGAGGAGACCCAAGCTCCAGAAGAGAACTGCAGCCTGAGCTGATACCTAAATTTTGACCTTATCAGACTCTAAGGAGAGAACCAGCTAAGCTATGCCTAGACTTCTGACTCACAGAAACTATTGGATAATAAATGGACATTATTTTAAGCCACTATGTTCATAGCAATTTGTTACACAGTAATAGAAAGCTAATATATGAGTCTTCTTATTTTATCACATTTTTCACCATACCACCCTTATTCTTCACAAATGCCAATAAAAATAAACACTAACATGAAAAAGTACAGTACTGAGCTTCTAGTTTTGCTAATTTAATTTGGATTAGAATTTTAGCTTTCTAAGATAAATTTATTTTAGGTCTCACCTCATTTCCTCTGGTTCTGAGCCTGTGGGCTTGAACATATCTTCAAGAAGGCAGAACTCTCACTTCCTCATACTAATTGTTTATTTGAAAATATTTCAGGAAAATTATAAATAAAATAATCCAAGAAGAACATACTGTCAGATTAATATTACTGTCATAGTTTGGCAAAGTTTTAAAACTCTTATAAAATACTGAAAATATCATGGGGATTGTTTGAATAAGTATAGTGGAGAGCTACTCTTTTATCTGTTCATTGTACCTCCTTTTGTAAACTTTATTCACATTCTTTTGGGAATGTTCATCTCCCAAGCCATAGCAGGTGGCTCTGAGGAAATGTTCATGTTAGTAAAAAACCCTACTCCTCTCTTCCCTACCCAGGGAATAGCAAATTAGTCTAGAGATGGACAACATCTCCAGGCAGAGGCAACCAGACCTTCCTCTGGTAATTTTTAATTTTTCAACAGAGAAAAAGTAAATTAATTCATCACTAGTGATAGAAGTTGTAGGATGTAGAACTCAGGAAGTATTGACAGAAATGTTTCTTGACATGTAGAAGAAGCTAATCTACTATAGTCAACCCAGAGAGAGAAACAGAAGAGAGATCCCTAATAATGTTTGACCCCTTGTTTCAGTTGTTCTGAAAGTTCATCTGCATCTCCATTCTTCCCGTGCTTTGATTGTTCAGTTCTTCATGGTATTCCAAAAAAACAGCATATTTCTCCTTTTACATAAACTAGTTCAAGATGAGTTCAGTCACTTGCAACCAACAGAAATGTGACTCATACAACAGAAAAATTTTATTTCATTTTCCTTGAAAATATTTATCATCGCATAGTGGGAAAAACTTCTAGCAAAGAAAGTCATCCAAGTGTCTCCAGGACAGTGGTGATTCAGCAGGGCTTCCATTTTGATTCCTTTAATGTCAAAACTCCTGTTTTAACATCAACTGCCACACTCCGTTGGTTGTTTTTGCTCACCACGCCAATTACTCCTTGTCAAATCCTTTGCACATACAAAAACTTTTAAGTTATTAATGCTATTTTGATTATAGAAACTTATAACTTGTCAGTGTCACATCATAAACACTTATTGGGCCCCTGTCTCACTTGTCTAGTCTATCTACTTTTGAATATTTTTAATTGATACTGAAATTAAATGAGTTTACAAGTGTTAGATATTGCTGAAGAGATTTGCCAGGTGAGAATGGAGGTGGAGTGGGGGGATGGAGATGGAGAAAGAGACAGAGAGAAAGGGTTAGGGCGAGATTCCACTGTTTTCCTTTCATTTCTATTCATATTCCTAAGGGGAAAAATGCTATAACAATTTTAATATATATGGATAATATTAAGTCTATGATTTCTACACTTTGACATCTAATCACTTGTAAGGAAGAGAGAATAGTGACAAGTATAAACTTGTTCTCTTATGATTGGTTAATGTTTCACAAATAAAATCATAGTATGTGCTTTGGATGGTAAGTAATGAAAAGCATTAGTCAGACTGACCTTTGTTGAATCTCTTCTATTTGGGCAAGTTATAAATTCTCTAAGGCCTTTTTCCTAAAATGGGCTCCATAGAGTATTGTGGTTAAGGATGCAAACTCTGACAATAAACTTTTGGTTTCAGACTTTGGCCTCACCACTCTGACCTTAGACTTTAAACAAGTTGTTTTATAATTCTGGGCCTTGGTTTTCTAGTGCATCTTAAGATAGATAAACAGACAGCAGGTACATACACACACATACACACACATACACGCATATGTATAGAGTTACTTACACACTGCAGACATGTATAAGAATATTCAAGGCCACGTTGTTCATAACAGCAAAATATGAATGAAAACAATCTAAATATCCACCAACAATAGAATAAATTGTAGAAAAATTATCCAATGGAATATTACTCAGCAACAACAATGAGTAAACTACAGCTACACCCATCAAAAATAATAAATCTCAAAATAAAATATTGAGAAGCTAGTAATTTCTAAAAGAATTTTTACTGTAAGTTTCCATTTATGTCAAGTTCAAAACCAAGTACAACTAAACCATGTGTTATCCAGGGGTACATACATAAGGTTGCAAAACTAAAAAACAACATAATGATTTACACAAAATTTAGAATAGTGGTTATTTCTAGAGGTAAGAAAGATATGACTGAAGAGGTTGCACAGGAATATCTAAGGACTGATAAAGTTGTATTCCTTAAACTGAGAAGGGCAAATAGGGTGTTTGCTTTCTAATTTTCCATTAATTGTACACATATATTTTATGCACCTATATATGATAATTTAAAAAACAAAAATAATAATTACAGTAAGTAACTACCACACTTTGAGAGAATTAAATAAGATTATAGATGTAATCTTTAGCAACAGTGTCTAGCATATAGTAAGCTCTCAATAAATGATGAGAGCCATAATAATGATGTTATGACACACAGATATTTGTACCCCAGAAGAAAATACCAAAAAGTATGTCTTCATCTGCTGTGTTCCAAGATGACTGAAAATCTACATTAGAACCATAATCCTGATCGAGAATGAAACTTAATAGTTTTCAACCTTCACTCATCCTACCAGAAGAGATTCTTAGATTCTCAACTACAGGGAAGAATTTTACTTGGTTAAATATCAGGCATCCAGTGGATATCCATACTGATAAATATGAGGTGTTTAGTTCCTGTTATCAGAGAATTAAGCTCAACCTTTAAATAAAAAAATATTGATTAATATCTGCCTCTTAATAGAAGAAAGAATAAACAGCAGATCATGTATTGACTTCAAACTATTCTAACCAGGGTCTATTCTAAGAATAATATAATCATAGAATTAGTAAAGCACTTTAACCATCATCTCATTTAATTATTTATTAATAAAAAATAAAGCTCAGGGAAGTTAATTGTCTTCTTCAAGGTCAACAGTGAGTTTGTGACAGAGTCAGGACTAGAACACAAATTAAGATGGAGCTGCAGAAAATGTTCTACTTTCAGTGTTCACCAGACTAAATAAACAGAAAGGAAGATCAGAGATGGGTGAGAGTAGAAGAGAAAGTGAGTAAGACAAAATATGGGAGATTCAGCACTTAGTTCCTCTTAGAAGAGCCTAGAAGCTGAAATCTATTGAAGCCCAACATACTGCTTTTTGGATAACACCTCTGAATGAACTCCTTTTAGGCCAAATTCCTGGGAGAAAAACAGACTCAGTTAATTCTAACAGCAGATGACATCTCATATGCAATTTCAGAGAACTCAACACCCTCAATCTCACCCTCATCTCTATCACCTGCATCTAATCCATTTGATGGGCATACAATACTTGCTCTTACTTAACTATTCTGCTCTTGAATCATGTTTATCCCTAACCAATCACCAATCTAAGGCTAACTTTATAAGTATTCCTTCAATAAGTACTCACAGGAAGCTATTAGGGATAAAGGTTCTAGACTAGGCACTAGGAATTTGATGAAAGTGTTTAACAGACTCCATTTTCCCTGTTCAATCAGGGAGACAGTAATTTATTCAAAAGAAAATTAAACCAACCAGAAGTAACTCTGTACAGACTAATCTACCCAACTCTTATGTCATAAGGACGATTAAATAAAAGCTCATAAAGAACCTTTGCTTGCTTCAGGCCCTTATCAGCTCAGGTCAGCTGATAGGGAAAGTAAGTCTTATGGCTGAACTCTTGAACCAGGAAAGAATCTGTCCAAAGTTTCTATCAGGTGACGTGACCTACAAAAGTACTCCCATTCCTTGGCTTATCTTTATGACCAAAGAATGATTGCCATTTATTTGTTCTATGCACTTGGAAAATATGGTTAAATTACTAAAGCTCTCCCAAGCGAGAGGATTTTTTCTGGGGGTTAAAAAAAAAAATCTCCTACATGCAAGGTTTAATAAATGGAAAAGTAGCTTAGGTGATCGAACTATGCCTTTGATGGGGGTAGGAGATTTGGGGGAGGTCTGATGTGTAGTGGGTTGGGAGCTTTTTAAAAAAGCAAAAATTCCTCTAAACAGAAACCAGATCCTTCTCTAACTTTTACATTCTAATTTGTTGTCACTCCACTATGTTTGTAGTAGCCCATAACAAAAAAGTATGACCTCATCAGTTATTCAGTCACTGCCATTCACCAATTTGATGGATTCCATGAGGAATTCCCATTATAGGGAAAATTTCTAAATCATAAAGTAGCTCATTTTTTTGGTTCTTTACAAATGAAAAAGTTGAATTGCAATAGAGGTATATTAAGTGTTTTCTCTAAAGGAATAATTCAGTGTTCAAAGCCAAGTTTAATCTTCCCCTTATGTATTAAGAAAAGCTAAGTTGGAGAACTGTGACCAAACTGTGTGAGCACCTAGAGATCTTATGCACTGGTATAGCTTAACTACCTTATAACTTCAGAGACTGATGGCAAAAGGCAGAGTTAATAGCAATCTGTTAAATGACCAGCAATGTTCAATTAGAGAAATACTCCCTTCTCAAGTAATTTATTGCCTGAAACAGAGTTAAATAGAATACCCACTATATCTAACAGCAACAGTCAATTGACAAAAGCTGTTCAATCAAATGCCAACTTCCATAACCCATTGGGAGAGGCAATAATTTATTCAAAATGTAGCATAGGAAGAAAGTAACTTTTCGGAAATTAATTATATTTTTTTTAAAAAAGAGAAGGTACAAGCAAGTAAATAACACTACATCTATCAAAGTTGCGGCAATTTTTTAATTAATCTCAGAAATTATTCTAGTTTAAAAAAATGATTTGAAAAGCAAATATTTTTATAGTCAACAAAATAGGTTTAGGGGTTGTCTCTTGGTTTCTTTGCTTTTAGTTAACTTTCTCAATCTGTTTTAGTTAACCTTCCAACCAAGAAACATTTTGTCTCTCAGACCTTGACCCAGCAATAGATTAAAGTCCTTAAACGCAGATATGGAATGCCTTATCTAATAACGCATATTCTTTCTCTGTCTTTCAAAGCACATATTGTCCCACCAAAGGAAATTCACCATGAAACTAAATGGCACAGTCAATAAGTACATCATATGGAGATCCCCCTGGCTGCCTGAAGACCACATCACAGCACCAGTTAGTCATCCTTTATAAGAACCAGCAAATTGTATGTGTAGTTACAGGAGAAAGCAACCTTAGGTCATCCTCCCAACACCCCTGATGTGAAAGGAACAATCACCTAGTACACACAAACAATCATTGTAATCCCTGGGACAAGGGCTTGGGGTGTGGGAAAGGAAGCTCAGCATGGAATTAGAAAGCCGGAATTGCAAGGTAAGAGATCTGAAAGCTTCAAGAGGAGTCTGTTTTGTTTGTTTTTAGTCTAGACTGAGAGTGCAAGGTCTTAGGAAATATGCTTTAGGTTAGAAGACACCCTGGGGTTGTTTTCTTTCTTCACTTAGAGCCCTGTGTAATAATGCACATGCCAAGGCCTGCATCGAAAGATGACTAATGACTACAGAAATTCCCTCTCTTTCTCTACATATCCAATCAGTAATCAAGGATAACTGCCACCACTTTCTTAGGACCTCCTCCACATCTCTCATACTTCTCACATCTTCACTATCTCAGATATCTCAATATTTCTCATCTGGATCAGAACAATTATCTTCTAACTGCTCTCCCTGCTGCCACCCCTAATCCATATTTCATACTCATTTCTAAAGAGCAAGATTGGCCATAGGACTGGCCAATATAAAATCCTTTAGTGGCTTCCAATAGCCTTCGGGTTAAAATCCAAACTGTCCTAGTACAGACTCTGATAAAACAATTACCTTGGTTCACATCCTGTTTTGCTATTTACCAATTTGGGCAAATTTCTTAACCTCTTTGATCTTCAATTTCCTCATTGATAAAGTAGGATAACAACAGTCCGTTTTCAGAGGTTTCTTGTTAAAATTCAATGAGATTCTCCTTTTAAGGAGCTTAGCACTAGTAAGCAGTGGAGCTTATAGTTAAAATCAAAGCCCACCATATTCCAAATCTGGTTTTCTTATAACTACACTATGCTGCTGCCTTTATCACATTTTATTTCGAGAAAGATTGTCACAACAGTGTTTCTGGTGTCACATGCTTTTCCAAAACCTTGCCACTTCCCCATTAAGGGGTAGAATCTATGTCTCATCCCCTTGAATCTGGGCAGGACCTTTTCACCACCTCAATTTCCAAGGCTAGGTCATAAAAGGCAATATACCTTCTGTCTGACAACCTCTTTTGGAGCATGCACCTTTAGAGGCTATAGCTTCCATGTAAGAAATTCAGCTTTCCGAAGCTGTCATACTTGAGAAACCGATAGTGGTAAAAGATCACAAAGAAATAGAAGTGTACAAGGAGCCTCAGATGCCCAGCCATCCTTCAAGCAGGCCCAGTAGTCACTGCATGGAATATAAAGGAATTGACTCCTCCAAAGCCCTACTAAATTACAGATTTGTGGGCTAAATAAACAATCATGATTATTTAAGCTGCTAAATTTTGGAGCGTTTTGTTATTAGTTAGAAAACCAGAACACCCACAGAGTTCTCCAAATCTGTTTGATCACTTTCATTTTCCCCAAGACACCTTCCATGGCCTTTGTATATGTAGCTGCCTCTGCCTACAAATCACCACCAGCACACACATACCCTCATTTAAAGAGTTACTTTGCTTTCAAGAGTCACTGTAGGTAGTTTCTATTGTACTTTTTTAGTCATAGTTAGTCATTGTAGTTTTAGTCATCTCTCTTCAAATCTAGAAGTGGGTCACTATGGACCCAAACTTCAAGTCAAAATATTTTGCCTTAAATTTTTTTGTTCACTGCTTCTAGGCTGTAGGACTTAATCTCTCTGTTCTTCAAAAAAGGAGTATTAGCTGACCCCCTATTGCATTGTAGGTATGCATTCATGGCTCCTAGCAAAGTTCCTGGTATTTAATGAGTTCAATACATGTTGCTGTTATTAGAGCACTGGTTATGTTGCATCACAACTATCTATTTCTGTTTCCTGTTCTGAACAAGAACAGTGTGTCCTCAATGCCTGGCACCTAAATATGTAAAAAATATTTTTGTTAAATGAATAAATGAAAGAACAAACAAATGAATGAATGAGTGAATGAATGAATGGATAGACAGATATATTCTAGCTTCCCTTCAATTCTTTATATCAAGCATGTAAGAGAGGCAGGATAATAGAGATCTCCAGTCCTAAGAAAAGCAGTTCTAGTGCTGGCTGCATGCTTTTTTTCATGTCAGATCCAATTCTTCTCTTTTTTCCTAATAGTGCTATAGTACCACAGTCATTATTTCTGAGACTCCCTCATTCCCAAAGCCATGCATAGGGCATCCTCATTTGGCCAAGTGAACCCTTTTGCTCTTGACAATCTAAACCAGATGGTAGGACTATAAGAAAAGTCAGTGTCAAAATCAGATGGCCTCCACTACAGATTCCCTTTTCTAATCATTTTATAGCATGCCATTTAGATGCCTGACCTTGCCAAGTAATTAACCCAGTTAATCTTTTACAATATCTGTCTTCTTTATGGACTCCATGATATGGCCATGCCATATGGTAGCAATGCTGTAGAAGGGACTCTGCTCTTACTGACAAGCGGGTTTATGCTGTACTAAACAAATAATTTACCTCTTGCATGATATGTCCCCACTGATTTCTGCTCAATTGAGAGAAATTATTAAATAGCAACAAAACCTTGATTAATAGGATGAGAAGAGATATCGTTTACCTAATTTTCATATTCACCATAAAATTTACTTTCGTGCATGTTTATCCACAAAATTCTCATTTATAACCGATAGCAATCTATGGATATGCTTACTAAGTTTTAATAATTGCCATTGGAATTCAATGCTACCCCAGGATATCAATGTTTTTCCAGTACATCTTAATTTCAATATCCAGAAAACCCCAATGCACCAAGAATCCTTCAGTATGCCTTCTTGCCTCAGTTTAAATATTTTTAAAATAAGTGAAAGACAGAATGTTAGCTGCATTAGTCATAAATTGATTTAAAAGAAAATATGGAGTTAGTCTTATCATTGTTACTATTGTATTCTTCTTAAAAGTGTAATCATTCCTGCATTCTTTCTGTTTGAAGGCCACAGAATGCTGAGGGCTAGAAAAATTTTTGAGGCATGGCACCATCTTTTGTGATTGGGCAGCAGCTCTCGAACGATGTGAGCCATTTGCAGTTGACTCACCAGAGGGCAGCAGCTTTGCAGCTTGATGTCAGCATGCAAGAATGTCAGACACTTCTCTCTGCCAGCTCCCCCTCCCTCTCCCAAACCCCCAGCAGTAGCCCAGAATTAAGCAAAGCTGTTTGGGTTAGTCTCTGACCAACCTCCTGGCTAGGCTTCTTGATGTCCTGGTTACCATGCTCCAGCAAAAAAATCCCCACCAGATCTCAGCAGGGGAACGCTAAACTCTTTCAGCTATGTGCCTCTGAGAATACCAATATAGTTGCCCAATTAAGGTGTGGATATTTGGGGAACTGTGTATGGTTTTCTGGATGCCCCTCTGCAAAACACACACACACACACACACACACACACACACACACACACACACACACACACATCTTCTCTAGAAGGAAAACGCCGGAATTCAGAAAGAAATCTGTAATAGGCACTATCAAAATCTCTAGATTCTAAATGGATCGTGTGTAGTTTGTACTCCTAGTGTTTGATCCTCTTCAATTCCCCCTACATTTCTAACTGTTTCAACTGAAACTCGGATGAGAGCTAAGAGCATCCCTAAGATCCTTGTACACTAACAGTTTTCTGAGAGGGTTGGCTTCCTGATGCTCATTAGACATAGCAGTGTTGCCTGCCCACAGTAGCTAACCTAGCTCTATGAGACCTATTTTATGTATTACCTACTGTCATATCTCTTTTCCTATTCTCTGCAGAATCTTAGTTCTAGTTTAAGTTTTAGTTTTAGTCTTAGTTCTTAGTTTTCACCTTTTAGATGTTTTTGTGGTTTTAGGCAAATGAAAGCAGTAAGCAGATGATAGATTGTATACCCAGTTAAGGTAATCATGGCCAAGGTCAACCAAGCAATTAAACCAGTATAGTTAAGCCAAGGTGAAATTGATGAATCACAGAAACTAAATCTGCTCTAATTTACCTTGCTAAAATGTGAGGATCTAGGGTTCAGGGCTGTTTGATTCCCTTGGTGCACTAAGATTTAAGACAAGACAACCTTCTCTGGTCCTCATTCCATTTCTTTATCCTGATGAAAGGCACCAGCCTCAACTCCCTCTTCTGTTTGAGTGTCCTCCAGGATTCTCCAGTCTAGTTACCGTAGCAGGCTAAATTGCAGCTTTTAAAGTGATATGTCCAAGTCTTAATCTCCAGAACCTGGGAACATGGCCTTATTTGGAAAAAGTTAACGATCTGGAAATGAGAACATCCTGGATGATCCAGGTGGGCCCTAAGCCCAATGATAAGTATCCTTATAAGAAACACACAGAGGAAAGACACAAGGAGAAGACGACAAAGCCATATAAAAATGGAGGCAGAAATGGAGCGATATAGCCCCAAGCCAAGAAACTCCTGGTACTGGAAAAGGTGAAGAGCAGATTCTCCTCCGGAGCCTGTGCTGGGAGTACAGTCTCTGCCGACATTTTGATTTCGGACTTCCTGACTTCAGAACTGTGAATACATTCCCGTTGCTTTAAAGGAACCAAGTTTGCAGTAATTTATTATGGCAGCCATAGAAAACTAATATAGTTACAAACTCGAATGCCTTATATAAATCATGTGAGTAATGAGATAAGCAGTCTAGGCAGGGAAATTCTGGTTTTAGCATCCCATATAATTTGTCATTACTGAAATTGATAATCTCAAAGGCTAGGAAACAACACAAAAGTACAAGGGTCCTATAGTAAAAGTGAGAACAATACCCTACCCAAAAGAAGTATCCATCACTCAGATCCACCTAATTGTTACCATGCGAAAACGTGAGCTCAGTGTGGCCACACCTTCCCATTCAATTGACTTTTATGTTAAATCTCCGGTATTTTAAGCATTGGTTTAAAAACCCAACAGGTCAACTGTACTCTGTGGGCCCAATCAAATGTGTTTGAGAGCTGAATTGTAACTACAAGTAGCCAGTTGCAGCCTCTGGAGTCCGCTGACCATCTAAGAATATTTAAGGTATGTGCCACAGACGGTTCCTGACAGAACCAAGAACAGAACCCGGTTTTCCTCTTACTTTATTTAATCCAGGCTGCAAGCCCAGGCCGCTTTCATTCAAAATCTCCCTTATCCTTGGTACAAGTAGAGAGAAATGTTTTGTTGAAACCTAAGATGGTATATCTCCCTCTCTTGTCTCAGCCTCTCCTCTTATTTTCTCTATAGTAGCTTGATGTGGACCCTGACCAATTAGTATCTAGAAGCTGTGTGTGTGTGTGTGTGTGTGTGTGTATGTGTGTGTGCGCGCGTGCGCATGCATGTGTGTTGAAGAAGATTAAGGGTAGAGACTTTGCAATGCAATGCATGATTTCTTTAGAAGGAAAAATGAAAGGAAACAAACTATTCACCAGGGAGAATTGAAAATCAAAAGCCATCTTTCTGTGCTTATTTTATCACAGAACATTAAAATATATTTTACTAAAAGGATTGGTATTTAGGTTAGATAAAATTTAAGATATAAAACTGAGACATAACTTAATATTGACATAGCTTCTGTATTTAGTTTATTAAAGATTGCTACTCCTGTGATCAGTTACCACATCTCTAGAGCTACCTACTTCCCAGTTTCAGACAGTGCATGTTCTTGGGAGCACTGTATAGTAAGACATAGTTCAACTAGAATTGAATTTTTCAGTCTGTTTATGAAGGTGGTTAAGAAGGTAGTAATGAGCTCTGAAAGTACTACAAAAATGAAAGTAATACAAAGATTTATATTGTAACTCTTGATTGAGTCCCCAGTGAGGAAAGCTGTAATCAGCTTTCATAATTGATCCCTGTGTTCTCATGGAAATACTCTGAAAATAAGTGAGGATGGAAATGGTGAATAATTAAATGAGCGTGAGGGATTTTACTGGGATGATGAAACTATTGTGATGATGGTTACACAACTCAGTAAATGTAATAGAAATTATTGGATTGCTCACTTAAAATGAGCAAACTTATAATATTTAAAAGTTGTTTTAAAAATTTAGAGAATCATTAAAGGAATAAAACAAGACTCATAAAACATTCTCTCTCTTTTAATCCCATAACCAATCCGTCAACAAACTTGCCAATTGTTCCTACCAAATACCTCTTATTTTTTTGTTTTTTTACATACTTCATGTATGTAATACCTAATTCAAAATATAGCATGTACAAAGTAGAACACAATGAAGAATTTTCTTTCCGCTGTTATCTTTCAGCTACCCAATGCCCTTGCTGAAAATAATCAATGTTAACAGTTTCTTGTGTATCATTCTAGAGACACTTTATGCATCTCCAAAAATATAAATGTGTGTATTCTAACCCCCTCCACCACACACAGACTTTCTTTTCCTGTAATTCACAACATATTTTTTCCTGCAACTGTAACATTACTGTTTTCTGTACCTTTCTTTTTTTTACTTAATAATCAATATCATACCAAAATCTAAATATCGCTCAAATCTTTTCTTTTTCTCTTTTCTGTCCCACTGCCAGAGAACTGGGTAAAACTCCTGCTACCTCTTTCCTGGGCCATTGTATTTCATCAAATTTGAGATGCCATCAGTTATAACATTGTACTTTGGGGGCCATTAGGAGAGAAAAATGTTGCAAATTAAATTATGACAAAGCATTGATTATAAGATGTATCTCAATTTCATAAAAAAAAAAAACATAATGATAAAAAGTGCACATATATGCACAAACATATAAACAGTAAAACATGGTATTATAACATTCTCCAACCAAGTCTAACATCAAACCTAGCTTTCTTTCAATTTGGTCTCCAGCCAGAGTGATTTTTCTAAGCTCTAGGTTTAATCTTTTCATTCTTCTACTTTAAATCCTTTATGGTCTCCCATTGCTGCAGGATGGAATCCAAGTAACTTAGTGTGGACATGAGACCCTTCTCTTTTCTGGCCTCATTTCTCTCCACAAACCTATGCTCTAGACATGCCCAACTCTGGACTATTCCTCAAAAATGTAGTTTTCTTTCAAAACTTTGCATTTTTGTACATGTTGTTCCCTCTGCCTGGAATACACTTGACCCTCTTTCCTCCTAGCCAAATACCATTTGTCTTCCAAGACTCATCTCTGGGAAAACTGCCATGAACTTCCTGAATTCAATTAAAAGTTCTTTCTGTACTGCCACCCTCACTGTGCTTAATTCCATCTAAAGCAGAGTCTTGTCTAGTATTAGGCTTCATTGTTTCCTTGACTGTCTTCACTACTCTTATTTTTCTTGCATCACAAGGGATTGCCACAGTGCCTAGGTTATGGTAAGCATTCTATAAGTATTTATTGAACAAGTGTGTACTTTGGCCCTGGATGTAATAAACATATCTGCAATAATGAAGGTGTGGTCAGCTCAGTACAGGGGAAAGTACACTGTGTCTGAAGTCGTAGAATGCCAGTTATGGGCTCTGACACATCTAACCCTCTGATCTTAGTTTGGTCAGTTAATGTTTCTAAGACTTCGTTTCCTCGACTAAGAACATGAGCAGTATTAGCTACTAAAACGGCTGTGAAAGGGATTAAATGAGGGAAGCATCTGAAGTAACTGGCATGGAATTGGTGCTCTAAACACAGTAGATTTATTAGAGTGGCTAGAACATCTTATGCCATCAAACAGCTTTTATGTATCCTGAAAGCAAACATACCATTGACACCTATTGGACTGTTTTTATTTTATTTTATTGTTGAAAAGGTGATATATACCATGTTTAAGAAATCAAGGTGATAAAAAACACATACACTCAATTATTGCATATACCATTACCCCAGCCCCTATAGGTAATCACTTTTAATAGTTTCTTTTAGATACTTCTCATGTTATATCTTCAACACAAATACAAGCATGTATAATTACATATTACATTTCCCTTGAAATTATAAGAAAGCTGCAAACAGCACCAACACATAGACTAGTAAGTCTTTAGCACTACTGTTTTTTACCTATTTTCATCATGTGAATGATATGCTCCCTAGCGAGCCTTCTCCCTTAAAAAAAGAAGTCTGTTTTCAGAATTTTAAGCAGGTTCCACTTGGGGGCTGTGGCTAAGGTACAGAACAAATTCTGTATCTCTTTAAGGCTATATCTTTATACATAGACATTTCTTTATGTGTTTAGAAATCAAGAGTTGTAGTATAAGGAGACATATTGGGCTTTATAGATAGTTATTATTCTTTCAGTTTGTTGATCACATAAATGATAATGTAACAAGTTTAAGATTATTAAAAGTTTAGCAAAATGTGGATATTCGAATAATAGATCTTTGTTTCATTGGCAAGTTTAATTATGCCCCAGGTTGCCCATGTTCTCTCTCTCTTTCTCTGTTCTCACCACCCCTTTTTCCTCCTCATCCCCGACATTCATCACCTTGGTGGGTGATCTGAAATTCTTAAAACCCTCACATGAATGGCCCCAGTTTAGTCACTATGCTCTCCACTCCCAAATCCCTGACCGCTTTTACTGAAGTGCTCCACTTGGACAGGAAAATAAACTAATCAGGAGAAATCTAATGAGTCAGTCAGCACAGACAGCAGATCACCATCTCATGCCCAATAAATTACTGTCTCTCTAACCCCGTTTGTCATGTATATATACTGCAGAGAATTTAGCAGGAAGATTAAGAACGGTCTGGGGAAGAGAACAGAAACTTCTGATGGTCTTAGATGGTGATGGAAGCATGGGATTGTGTCTGACTGCATATGCCCAGAAAAGTGGGAGCCTGAGTCAGCCCTCTACACTGTACAGGCCACAAACACTGCAAACTAGCAGGCAAATAAAAATAAGTTCAGGGAGCTATTGCACTAATGATCCAAAACATTAGTGGTGGGAGGAGAGGGGGAGTAGGAGGATTAACAAGGCAATCAAGTGAAGCACATTTACAGCTCATTTCTCAATGGATCATAAAGGTATTGACACAATATATTTACTATTTGGCATCTGAGCCAGAATAGCAGGGTAGTCTGATGAATGAATGAGCCAGAGCTGGCCAGGTGGAGATGGGCAGAGGGAATGAGATACGCAAAAGCACTAAGGCTCTAAGTCTTGAAATGACAGGGCATTTTAATAACTCCAGATAGTTCTATGTGAATGGAGATGAAATACCAGAGAGACAGGGCCAGCATCATGATGAGAGACAAGATGAGGTTGTAAAAATGGCCAGAGCCAGGTGATGAAGGACTTTGTGAGGTCGTGCTATGGATCTTAATATTTTAACTAGAAGACCCTACTGGGACCTACTGTCAGAATTTAAACAGGGAATAACAAGATCAGAAATAAGTAGTGGGAAGGCCACTCATAGTATGTAGGTCATACTATGATATGAGTGCTGCTTCCATAGCACCTACCATACTACAGTGTAATAGGCATTCGTCTGTCTCCATACTAAACTGTAAGCTCAATGAGAGCAGAGATCATGTCTGAATTCTCATTATTATACTTAGTACAGTGCCTACCACATAGTCATAAATGAATGAATGGATAGATGATGAGTATCCAATCTCATTCATTTTTTGTCTCTAATGCTTAAATAGTACTTAGCAAATGTAGGTAATTGATAACGATCTGTTGAATAAATTAATAAATGTAGACTTCTGCCCCATTCTCCAGACTTATCTCCCAACATTCTCAATGACTCATGGTCTTATAATAATAAAATTATACAATTTACTCAAATTTCTTTTATTGTTTGTGTCTGGTATGCTGTTCCCTCTGATTGGAATTCCCTATCCCTAATTCCTGCCCGAATGCCAGTTATCTCAACACTCAGCTAGGTTTTACCCACTTGTGGGGAGCTGTTTGTAATACTAATACCTTCTACCATCATGCTGACTCCTCCTGATCCGCTAGCTTCCTGGCTCTGATTGTGTACCTTCTCATTTTACATAGTTTTAATTACATTCACCACATTTTGTGTTCTAATTTGATTATATACAGCTCTAGATTTTGAGCTTCTAGAGGGCAAGGACAGTCCCATTTTGCTTCCTTAACATTCATCCAAGCCTAGGCCTTGATCGTAAGGGACACGCAAATAATGTGTTTATGAATGTTACTTGTCTACTTTTTTAAACTACTTATATTTTATCACTTCTGGAGTTATTAGTGTCATAGTTTATGCTCCAGTGTGTTAAGCTACCTTCAGCATGTACCCTGGGTGTTGGTGAATAATTCTGTGTCCACAGAATACATTACCTTTGTGATTTCTCTTCTGTCCTCTTACCTTTCCTGCAGATGAAAGAGTTCTAAGTCTGAGGTAGCCCCTTAATCATCTTTTTTGTGTGTGTCCTTCAGATCCTATCTTTATCCAAATTATCCTATGGGATGCTTACAGAAGCAAGAACCAAACAGTATTCTAGGAACAAACACAAGTCTCCTATCATTGTACAAATGAAGGATAATGTATTTTTGTTTTATTTTCAAAATGTTTCCAGTGATGGTCATGATTTTCTTTTTTGGCTTTTGAAGTAAATGCAATAAATTGAATCAGAATTTTTGTAATCACCTCTTAGTTGCCTTCTTTTCATAAACAAGAGCTCAAAACCCAGTACAGTGTTCCCCACCTTGCTCCCTCCCCAGTGTCTTTTTCCTGATTGTAATCATAGCCACTTACCACCCTCTGCCAGAGTTTCTTCCAATCCTGATTACCAGTGTCCAATTCAACAAGATACGGTGTACAACTTACCCCTTCCAACTAAATACGTGAAAAAAAAACTAAGAACTGCTTTTCTTTGTTTTCTCTAAAATTAATGATTTTCCATTTGCTAATTTCTGCTTTCATGATTTAATAATTATTGCTATTGTAATTAATACTTGTAGAGTACTATATGTCAGGCACTATTCTAAATTATTTATATTATATACATAGTCATTTAATTTCTCACAAAATTCTTATGACATTCATATCACTATTACCCCTATTTTACAAATGAAGTGACTGAAGTGCAGAGAAATTGAGTAGATTTTAACCTATGAAGTCTGACTTTTGGCCTAGAGCTGGGGTTTGGTGGAAAGCGAGGGAAAGAGAAAAGGCAGAGTTT
Organism: Eidolon dupreanum; assembly: GCA_028627145.1. Taxonomy (NCBI): domain Eukaryota; kingdom Metazoa; phylum Chordata; class Mammalia; order Chiroptera; family Pteropodidae; genus Eidolon; species Eidolon dupreanum. The sequence continues at coordinate 103,813,830 of CM053509.1, forward strand.
TATCTGAGCCTTTCCATTATTAGCAGTGATTTTGAGTAAATTGCTTAACTTTAATTTAAACTTGTTAAGCCTCAGTTTTGACATCTGTAATATGAAGACAGAAATAAGATACCTCAGAGTTTATTGAGGGTAGTAAATAATCGTGCATGTAAAAAATATCTGACTCACTGAAAGCACTTAGATATTTCTCTCTCCCCTCTACCCAGTTAGCTCTCTATCTCTAAATTATCACCACCATTTGAGAGCCACAATTAGAAACCATACAATTTACCTCCCAGCCCCGTCCTGTACCAGCTGTATGAAATGAAGCTCCCATTTTCTTTACTGCAAACTAGCAATCATAAAACTCATTGTAATATTAAATGTGATCTTGTTTGAAAAGCAATTAACACAGTGCCTGGCATATGGTAAATGCTCAATAAATGACAGCAGCTATAATGATGGTAGTGATAAGGAAGAGGAGGGATTTTGAAGGGTTACGGTGATAATGTTTTCAGCTCAGCTTTTCCTTCCCACCTAAAAAAACTGCCATCTACCCTCCGACGCTGTAAGAAATAGAAAAACTTGTCACTGTTACTTCTTTGACGGAGGGAAACTCCTTGACTCTCCAGAGACAATCCTCAAGCACAATAGTCTCAACATTCTAGTGCACAAAATTATCTGGGACATTTATTGAAATTTCAGATAGCAGGGAACCACCAAGAAGTTCTGGTCAGTCAGAAAGCCATGTGGCCCAGAGATCTACACTTTGAGTTGGCAGCCCTGGGAATACACTAAAAGACACTGGCCTGGGATTAAATGAGCATAGTTATTGCCTTGAACCAAAATTATTTTTAAGAATCTAAATGAGATTTTTAGTGAGATTTAAGATTGAATTTTGCTTTAAGGGGATTATTTATAGAAAAATATCACCACTTGCCAATTCAAAGCATATGTTCAAATATCACACAGTTTAGTTCTTGAGAATACAATAAATAACAAAATAGACATTCCTTTGACAAATGTATGTGTGTGTGTGTATGTGTGTGTGTAAATATATACACATATGAGCATTGATCTCAGCAGTCTGAAGTATCCTTAAAAAAATTTTCAGTCTATTTTCATTATCTAATAGACTAGTCTTAAATTCCCATTGCTGCTAGACAATAGGTGGTATCATCAAATATTTACCTATTGCTACATGAAGGATAATAAATATATGTTTTCTGTAACTCTGAAAGGGCAAACTTTGTTTTATTCAAAATATATTTCTCATACGCTCATCAAGAATGTTTTAATGCATATCACAAAGTTCACCCAATGAACATCTTCAATATTAGTAAAGAAAACATATGCATGGATAGTGTCACCTCATAAATTAAGAAAGTGAGGGGGGAGAATTTATATTTCCACAGATTTCAAAGAAAGGCAAACCATGAGATCATGAAATCACTAAACCATGATCTACCATCAACTAAATTTGGTCAATCTTGGTTTGCTTTGGAGCAAAATAATTTTCATAGATGAAAAGTGAAATTTTCGTAATGTTTCACTTGTGGCCGTTATTATGGTTTCCACAGTATTACTAAAGAGTTAAATCTAAAATCCGTCCAAAGACAAATTTAGCTCACAACTCAGTAAGCAGATAAATTCATCCTTATTGATCTTAAAAATTTTTTTTGAGACATTTGATAATTTTTAGATGTCTCTGTAAACTAGAAACTAAAGGAAAATTGCAGATGTCTCTTAATAAAAACCGAGTAACTCCACTTGGAGATAAAGAACATCTCGCCATTTATAAGGTTTTTCTAGTATTTTTCTAACATTTGTTATGTAAAGAATTATGATGAATATCACCAATTCCAGATATCCTCTTCAACATTATTTTCTTTGATCAAGTACTTTTAATCCAAACATTCTTTGCAATGTTTAGAAAAAACATATTTAAATTTAACCATGTACAAACGGTTGAAATTAACTATTGTCTCAATGCCAAATTCAAAGAAAAAATTTTAAGAAGCTTAGTTGTTTATGATTTTCTTAATTTCATAGCTTATTAAAGTTTTTTCTGAAAATTATTGTGTCTTATTACATCTTTAATGTCTTAGTCCTACAGTTAAATGTTTGTAATGTTAACTTCTGAAATTAGAGATTAAAATGGTCTACTTCATCTTGCTACTCATTGTATGACCTTTAAAGGAAGAGTTATTTGGCTGAAAAAAGTGGGGGGTGTTTTTAAGGATTAATGGGCTGTCATAAATTAGAATCATATGCTATCTTTGTTCAGTTGACAATGTAAGAAACAGGTGCCTATTGGGTTTATCTTTGGTTTAACAAGCAGGTGTGCGGTATGCCACTATTGCTGATCCATTCAGACACCCAACTTTAGACAAAGACAATCCAAAATTCCTAATCATTTTGTTTATTTTAGCTAAGGAACCCTTGTGAACTCCACCCAGGCCTGGGAGTCTGCTTGCTCAGAAACAATTTTACTAGGTACATTCAGTGGTGTTTCAAAGTTCACAAAGATAACTTCATAGGGTTGGCTGATATTCTTTTTATAGAGCTTGACCTCATCCCTTGAAACTTACTGAAAGGCAAGATAAGTATAACTTATGGCTATTCAAAGTAGATGTTCAGGAGAGAGTAATTCTCTAGTTTAGTGCATTGAAATTAACACACTACTCGTACTTATATAGAGACATATTCAAAAACCATGTTTTGCATTCAACTGCAGTTTGCACCAAACTGAATTGCATGGTGAATTGTAGGAGGACACATGTAAAATATAGAGAATACTGATTCTGAGCTGAGGGTCCATCAGCTTTCTGATCATGTGTGAAAATTCTGTGTGCATGTGTGTGCAATTGTGCATTTTCTTGAGTAGAAGTAGATTTCCAGAAATTCTCAATGGGGCATATAATTCCAAAAAGTTAAAAGCCACTGACATGAAGAGAATAATAAATGACAATTTGTTTTTGCTTTAGTAGCAAGTGTAACAAAATATTGCAAGTTTAGCTTCTATGTCCTTTCATAATCACATCAATCCAAAGTTGATCTTACATCGTTCTCTTCTCCTTGGAGATATTTTGAGCCTGACTCCAGTAGGCATTCATTGCTCAGGAGGCCAGGCCCTTGAGAAGACTCTCTGACTAGGTCAATTCTAGGAGCAATCAGAGCCCTAGTGGAACACCATATGATTTTAGATGGTACAGCCATGATATTTAGATAAATTCAGATGGTAACTGATATCTCTCTTGACATTCTATTTTATTTCTTCTTCATATGACAAGGAATAGTCTCAGTTGGTGTTGGGATTATTTTACCAATTCTGTAACACTCCCTAGTCTTTCCTTTCAACAGAGAGAATAAGCCTCAATCTCAGTCTTTATAAGCAACTATATCTGGCAAAAATTTCATAACATACTTTGTTCATGGTATCATCATTATATTCTATTTAAGGCAAATAATTTGAAAATTATACCAATATCATTGTCAAATTATAGTTAATGAGAAAAATAGTTTTAAAATAAATGTATTTAATTTTTAAAAGAGATAACAAAAAAATATTTCTATTAGCACAGATGATACAAAGATATGACAAAATCATAAAACTGGTATGTAGATTATAGAAATTTAAGAAACAGCAGAATAAAAAATTGCTAATCAAACCATGCTTTTATTTTTTTATAAGATTGACAGTCTTTTGGAAATTTTAATTTATTTGGGGCAAATTTCATAATTAGCAATAGAAATTTCTGCTAAGTATTTCTGAAAAATAAGTACAAATAGTGAAAAATGGCTTTAACATTGATTAGTTAGAATACTTTCAAATGTTTCAATAGAAAACACAACTAAAATTATCTTAAATAATAAGGACTGTCTTCTGATGGTTCCAGAGTAGGTTCAGTTAGTCACTCCCTGACATCACCAAGAACCCAGGTCCTTGCCATATTTTCCTCTGCCATCTTAGCATGCCGGTTTTGTCCTCAGCTTTGTTCTCTCATGATCTCAGGATAGCTTTCATTGCATCAACTCCTCACCCAATAATGACCAGATTCAAGACAATATGAACAACAGTTTTTTGTCTCTTTGAAGAGCAAAGGAAAGTTACCTAAAAGTTTCTCATATTTGCCTTAACATATCATAAGCAAGGTTATACCTTGTGCCTATAATTAAAAATGAATTACCAGGAAAAAATGAATTTATCAGGATTGCTTTAGCGTAATCTCTATTCACCCACTAGGGCTTGAGAGGAACCAGTGAAGATCATGGGCTTAAATAACTGAATAATATTAGTGTTCTCTTGGCCAAGAAGTATGACAAGATTGACTATTGGGTATGCACACAATATTTACCATTAGCTTTAATTAATACAAGTTTCTAACAAGTCTATGGTTGCAAAAAGACTGAGGATTAATGTTGAAGAAAAATTTTATTTCAGTGTCACAAATAAGTAATAGAAACTTGAGCCATATAGACAAAATACACACAAGAGACGGTAGTTTGAAAACTAACAGTTTTTAAGGGTCTAAATAGAGTAAACGCTCAAAAAAAATTATCTCAGCAATTTAAAAAAACATTCATTAGGTGATAATCATTCTCCCTTATCCCACCCCTCCTCAGATCTTGTGAGCAGGAAAAAAGACACACAAGGACAAATCTCAGGGTAATAAAAAAGAGTTGTTGTTGTTGTTGTTGTTTTTAAGAATTTGATATTTTCTTTAAAACTGCAGAGTTGTCATCATGAGGAAAAAAATATGAACATTATTTGGACTTTGTTAGACTTTTTTAAAATTTTAACTTACATGTGGAATATGTCATGGGGCTTGTCAGTGTTTTAAGCTGGCCCTGATGGGTAACTTTAGCACCAGTAAATAAGCTAGCATACAAATCTTCAACTCACCTTTCTCAAGTTGTTTTCTAAATGCTTTCTAAGCATAATTCTTGGCTTTATTCCTCACTCCAGAATGAATGGGATCAAATAAATGAGTGAATCAGGATTTAGACTAAGACATGAGGAGACAGGAAAGGCCATTAAACAAATATTGAAATATTGATTGAACACCTAATTGGTGTCAAGTTCTTTGTATTTATTCTGATTTTCATCAAAACAGTAACTACAATACAGACATTTCATTCTAATTTTAAAGATGTAAAATCGAGGGTCAAAGAAAGGGAGTGATTTGCTAAAGTTACAAAGCTAATAAATAGTGGAACAAAGATCTGAACTCAGGTCTTTCTGATCCCAAATCCCATGTTTTTTCTATTGAACTATCCTGCCTTCTGAGGGTCCCTGTACCCAAATACCAAAGGACAGAATTAAGAGATTATGAAATGAGATTAAAGAATGGGCTAAGATATATAGAAGAAGAATAGAAAAACAAGAGGCAAAAAAAAATCTAGGCAACAAATAGATATTTAGTACATACTAGAGGCCAGGCATGGAATAGAAAAGAGACTGGGATACCTGCTTAACATGGTGGGGGAAGGGAGAGAGGTCAAGAATTAATACTGACTCCAATATACTTTGAGATCTAAAGGGAGGGACTTTTTAAATGTTCCTTGGTATGAGGCCAAATCAGAGTAGGTGTGGCTTGAACTTGGGGATAAACAGGCACACCTGGGAAATTAGGAATGCACTTGGCAGGGTAAGGTTGTCTTTTCATGACTAAGTGAGATTTTGCTTACCTTGCACTTATATAGATCTGGGGACAAACTCTAGCTACCTAACTCTGAATTCTAGTAACCAGAGTTTATTGAGGATTACTAAAACTATGATAGTGCCACCATATGTAAAATACCTCTGGAAAAGTGATTGTTCAAGTAGCATTTCTTCCGTTCTCATACCAAAAAGCTTGGCTATTGTTTCCTGAATTGTCATCTAGGTATCACCATTATCTTGGATATCTGTCACTTATGGATATTAAATATCAATATTACAGTTATTGTTCCAGATGATACCACACAATATCAGCTATGAGACACATCTTATATGAAAGAATGCAATTCATTTAAGTGTATCAATTTTAACCCGCCAGTCTTCATAATGGCATGCATATTTTTCACCAGCCCTGCTCATACTTACCAATGCTACCAGCAGACATGGCAGATGTAAGCATTTATTCAAGCCTAAAGAAAAATACTGTTAGTGCTGAGACATATTTTTAGCCTGGGCTTACAAAGGACCTATTTTAGTTTTGACCCAAAGTTGGATATGTTCCACAAATCAAGTTGGGAAAATCTCAGGAGGCCAAATCATGCAACAGAATATCCAGAGACAGAAAACCAATGCCACACCCCTTTCTACCTCCTTTCTCTGAGAGTACAGGAAATGTATACTACTCCACATGTCACTGGACAAAGGTCAAAGGTAACTTGACCATCCAATCCTACTGATCCCTGGAAAATGTACATAAACTTGTTTTAATAAATATAATCCATAATCATCCCATTTCTCAAAAAACATTGAACGAATTTCTCTAAATAAATTTTTCTGTATTTAAACATACTTTGGAATTAGCCTGCAATAGTCACTGGAGGTAGATGGTGTTGCTCTTTTACAAAGGTAATGTGAAGATTGTCTGCCTAATCTAGGAATAGCTCTATTGTCAAACAGTCCAAAAGCTCTGAGGCTAGGGTTAAAACAGTCTCAAGTTCAAATCCTGACTCAATAATTTGATTCTGCATTACCTTGGGCAAGTTCCATAACTTCCCTAAATCTCTTCTTATAAAATATATGGATAATAAATTTTACTTTAACAAGTTGTTGGTTTGAATCCAATGAGATGGTGCAAATAATACAACAAAGCATGGCTCTTAAAAAATTATAAAAAATGGTAACTTAAATTTAAAAAGCAATAGACTCAATCAAGGGTCAGAAAGGGAATTACTGAAGTACATTGTACTTATGCAGAGCAATTATTTGATTATTGAAAGAAAATAAATGTTTGGGTATTTTTGAAATTCCATGTAAAACAGAGAGCAACTGTCTTCCAAATACCAATGACCTCCAAATCTAAATCTGTAGCCTTGACCTCTACTCCAAGCTTTAGACTTTGATATTTAGCTTCCCACAGGAGTGGTTCATTTCAACATGTCCAAAACTGAATTCGGCATCTTACCCTTCAAAATTATTGTTACTTCCTAACTTAGTGGAGGGTCCCACAGAATTCTCAAACCTGGATGTTGTTCCTAAATCCTCCCTCTCTCATGTTCTACCCTAAACATCTTAATCGAGGATGATAGAACTGTGGTTTTTGAACCTAGCAGAGCTTCAGAACTAGGTGCTTTGTAAAAATACCAAGCTCCACCCCATAGAGTCTAATTCAGAAGGCTTGAAGTATGCGGTGGGAATCCGCATTCAAAAATAAACAAAACTTCCACAGAGAATGATACTCATCAAGATGTGGGAGCCACAGCTGCAGTGTACCTTCTTACCAGATCTCATATCTGTACCTTCCTCCCCATTCCTACTGCAGTTCCCTTACTTCAGATCCTCCTATCTCTCTTGAATACTGAAATCACTCCATAAACAGCCACTCTACATCCCATCCCTCTGGACCCTGCATCATTTAATCTATCTTTCCACTGCTGACAGGTTTATTTATCTGAACCTAAGCTTTAGAGAAAAACATGCCTAAATTCCTGCTTCCCTAATTACCAGGTTAATAACCCTGAGCAGGTTATTTCATTTCTTTAAGACTCAATTTTCTCATCAGCAAAATAAGGATGATACTAATACCTACTAAATGAGATTTGGATGGGATTACATATGTAAAGCTCTTAATATGGGAGCTGGCACATAGCAAGCTATTAGAATGATCATATTATCTTTATTATCATGACACAAATTTAATCATGTAATTCCCATTTCACATCCTCCTTCCAATCCCAGTGAGCAGATCTCACTGTTAAGCCTTCTTGATTCCATTGCCTTTCTCCAGCCTAGACTTCTATCATCAGTCCCAAAGCATCCTCTGATATTGTATGTCCTTCCAGATTTCTTCCTATGGCTCACACCTGAGGCCTGCCCAGAAGCTGCAGCCCAGCCAAATGGAAATATCTAGTCTGTGTTCATTTGATTCATTCTCAGCCCCTGACTTATCTGATTATCAACTAACTAGAATTGAGTGTCTTCTCTGTGAAGTTAATGAGCATGATCTTCTTTATGTTTTGTATAGTGCCCATTTTACTACGGACACATGCTATACATAATTATATGCTCCTCCTTAAATAAAGTTCTGATCAATTCTTGTCTTAGCCAATCTTTAAAGTTTAAGCTTAGATAGAAGAAAAGACAGAACTAAAGAAGGAAAAAACGCTGGTGTGCTCAGGTAAAAGGGAAGGAATCTGGTCTGGAGAGATACCATTTTCTGAGAATAAGTGAATCTGGTGGTCAGATCATCAAGAGTATCAATGTTCTTTATAAGGGAGTGAAAAATCTTGATTCCATAAAGATACATTGTGATTGAAGCAGTTTGTCAGCCTTTGACTATGGGTATTTGAAGGGCAGGGAGAGATAGAGTGAAGAGATTAGTAGGGCACAAACAACAAAACAATGATAATGATAACTAACTTTTATTGAGTATCCATTATGGACTGGGTGTTAATTCTTTCACATCTTCTCTAATTATCACAACAATTCAAGAGGTTGAGCACCAGATGGAAAAACTGAGTCAAGTCTCAGAGGAATTAAGAGACTTCCCCGAGATTACATAGCTAGTGAATAAGCCTGCCCACACACACTCCCCACTACCCCAACCCCACCCGCATAGGAACTCAACCATAAGAGAACTGGAAGGAGAGTTTTCAGCTCACTGAGCATGAGCAAGTCCCAGGGATGCTCTTGAATTGATTTGCATATTATGTTCAGAAGAGAAATTAGTTAGTTTTCTTAACCCTTAGGATCCCATTTCCTTGGTTCAGGCCAGATAGAACTGATTGCAGGTGAGGCTAGAGCAGAGAGTGACCTAGATGACTCAAGTGCCAACTCTAGGTTGGAAACACAGTTTCAGATACTGGCCTACACAACACAATCCTTTTAAATTACATAGGAATTCACTTGTAAAACTACTAGACTCTGCCTATCACATAATAGTAAATAACTTTCCTGAGAATCAATTCTGGAGAATTAATCCAAAACACTTGAGACATATGGCTTCATTAGTTATAATATAAGTCTACCACCATGCTACTCTGAACAAGCCCAATCCTGTCTGATCTCGGAAGTTAAGCAGGGTCAGGCCCGGTTAGTACTTGGATGGGAGACCACCTAGGAAGACCAAGTGCCATAGGCATAAAAAATAAAAAAATAAGGATTGTAAACTGACAAGATCCTTGCAATCTGTGAGGTCAACCAAGGGTTGCCTCATCTACAAATTTTTTTAAATAAAAAATAAATTAAAAATAGTTATAATAAAAAAAAACACCTAGCAACATGAGAATGAATAAGTGATATTTGGTATAAATCTGCAAAAGCAGTCATTAAAACTTACATGACAAAATGTGCATGACAACTTTGAAACAACATGAAATAGACTTATGATATAAGCTAAAGTCTAAAAGGGGGTCAAAATTATATCTACCGTATGGACATAATTATGTTTTTGTTTAAAGCACAGAAAACAAAATAACAACAAAACGAATGTACTGCAGTATTAATGGGGGTTGATTCTAGGCAGTGGGAGCAGAGGTTATACTGTTTAGTTTTCGGCTTATTGACATTTTATGATATTTTTAATGAGAATAGGTTAATTCTTGATGAAAAATAAATAAAAATAACTAGCCTCCTGGAACTTCATAGTGTATTTAGGAGTTGCTTCAGAATCTGATTCAGCCCACCCTCCTATTTTCTTCATAGTGTAGCCATGGTCCCATGACCCAACAACCTGGTGGCTTGTAGTAATCAGAGCTATTAAGTAACTTTCCTGAAGTTTTGAGGGTTTTACCATTTTCTTTACTACCTTATAAAGAGCCTTCAACAGGCTTTTGGCTTCATAAACTATCAGAAATCCGGTCTTCTTCCCAGCAGTCTATTTCCATAGAGTGATGTAATGAAACACAGGACCACACAAACGAGGCCTGGTTTTAACTGTTAAGCATTTCCCTTTGTGTTTAGATTCTTTCTTCTCCCTGATGGACTCCACTAGAACTCATCTGTAAACTGCTGTTCCTTAAAGACTCCTGACCCACACAGGGCTTTCCGCCTAGAGTGTATCCTGAACAGAAGAAGTAGCCAGGTCACTAGCTTGCATCAACCAATGATATCTCAGGATCCTCACCTAAGAAGAAATGGATTCCAGCTTCATCACAGCGAACACAGAAAATATCAAAGGACCCTTGTTACTATATTCCAGTGGTCAATATATTTTTCAGTTTCTGTTCTAAAATACCTTGGCAGCCATTTTAATAAAGAGAGCCAAAGAGGGGAAGGTCTGTTCTTGCATCATTACCAACAGCTTGGAGAAAACCCATTGCTTTTACACAGGGCTGGCAGCACCTGATTGCAAAGAGCCGGTCAAACTGGTACTCCTTAACATCTCCTGTCTTCTGTGATTATTCATACAGTACCAGTTCTGAAGTTTAGTAGAAAGCATGAAACCCTCCAACGAGCCCCTTTCAGACCTGTAAGTATGAGGCAACCTTGTTTTTTCTGATTCCTGTCAGCCCTGCTTTGGTGAACAGGCAGGTTCTGTCAATTCATTTCCAAAAAGCAATGCTGCTCTATATGACTCTGCTAAAACCATATTGAAGGTTTCAGGTGAAGAATATCTGGATTACTAGAAAGACACTTTGACATACCATAGGTTGTCAAAGAAGTGTGACAAATACTAGTAGATGAACCCAAGAAGGTTAAGAAGAAAGTTATAATAGTAGAGGAGAGACAGGAATCTAAAAGGAAATGTAGAAAGAAAGCAAGAAAAGTGTTAAAAAAAACTGTAGCAAATTTTTATTCTTCAAATAAAAAGAAACACTTTTTACCCCACTTTGGGTTGGTCTGTGTCTGAGGGTGTAAATGGCATTGAGAAACCTCAAACCTTCCAACAAAATTAAATTCATTTTCCTATAAATTGTTTTTTTCACCTAAGACAACACCACCGCACACTTTTTCAGCATTCCTCTCACTTCTACCGTCCAATAAAATTAATCTTCTCCTATATTTATGTTTTACATTGACTTCTTTTTATTTTTGACAAAATGAATCAGAACTGAAGAAAATAAAAATAAAATCTCATACAAGATGATTGGAAAAATATTTTTTAGAGAATGACAACTGGTGTTATTAGTTCCATGACTGTGACCTTTTTCAGCTCTCTCAGGGCATCCAAACAAACTCAGTAAAAATTGGCACTGTTTATTAACATTCTATTTTACTAGACTATGAGGAAATCCTAAAGAAGAATATACGTGGTTCTTCCCTTAAAGAGCTGAGAATCTCAAAACTGCATACATAAGCCCCAGCAAAGATTTTAAAGGATCTCAGAGATGGTTTAGAGTGAGAAAATGCATATTCATCTGATAATGGAAAAAATGTAAGAGGATTGGTTGTAAAAAAAACCCTTTAGATATCTTAAAAGTTTGTTACTCAAAATGTAATCCATGGGAGCTTGTTAGAAATGTAAAATCTTGGACCTTAATCCAGAGCTACAGAATCAGAATTTGCATTTTAACAAAGATGTGTGTTTGTTAAAGTTTGAGAGGCACTTTTCTAAGAGTCCTCAAAGACCTTGCTCACCCTGTGTTCAAATTAAATGCAATATGGCTTTAAATGTTGGATGGGGTAAGAAAAGATATAGCTGCCTCAAATACTATGCAGCACATTAACTTCTGTTTATGAAAAAAAAAAAAAAGCATTTCAGAAAGTGCAACAAAATTAATCAAACAAGTACAGGAAGAGGGAAAACAGGGGTTTCAGTTACCGATAAGCTTGAGATGAGTCAAGCGACTGTGGCTACCAAAATAAGAAAAAAAAATTGAAAAGCAAGCAAATATAAAAGCTAGAGACTGCATTAATAGAAGCATAGTATCTAGATCAGGCAGATGACTATCCTATTCTACCTTACACTGGTCAAGTCTTATCTTAAGTACATTCAGTTCAAGATATCACAATTAAGAAAGATAGGCACAAGCAAAAATATGTTCAGTAGAAAGGGACCAGGATAGTGAAACTGAAGTCATGAACTAGGAAGGAAAATTTTTGGAGGAACCAGAGTTGTTAAACCCATTTAAGAAAAGATTTGGTAAAACAAGCTTAAAAATATGGAAGAATGTCACGTGGAACAAAACACTTGGTCTGTGGATAAGCACTTGAGAACCATTGGTTAAGATATTTGAGAACAATTCAAACCCCAGAAATCCATTATTTATGGACTTCCTTGGATCTTCAAAGCATCTTCTGCACAAACCAATAAGGCAGAGAAGCAGGTATCATTCTCTTCGAAGTATAGGAGAGAAAAACATGATCAGTGATAGAGCCTCATCTAGAATGAGGCTTTGTAACTTTATCCAATGTGTTTTTATCACCCAGCATCCTATGAAATTCCCACCTTGATAATCATTACAGAAGAAAAGTAACAAAGAAAAATTATTTTGAACTTTTTTCTTCTATATTATGATCCAATGCAGTTGCCACTAGACTCAAGTGACATTGTACACCTGAAATATAGCGAATAATAGGACTTAAGAACTGAAATTTTATCTTCACTTAATTTAATCAAAAAAAGAATAATTTATATTCAACTTATGTTTAATTCAGTTATTGGAAAACCTTAAGTATGTTCGAAACTATTTGGATATGTACATCTACTTTATCAACTGCAAACATTATAAAATCTAAATATTATTTCCAATGACAATTTAACATCCTAATTGACATGTGCTATAAGTGGAAAATATACCACAGATATTAAATATTAACACCAAAAAATGCAAAATATTTCAATATTTTGTATATTTGTTACATATTGAGTTAAGTGAAATATATTATTAAAGTTAATTTCACCTGTTTCTTTTTATTTTTGTAATGTATCTATTACACTATTTTAATGATGTACGTGGCCCACATTATACTCCAGATACCCTTTTTTTTGTTATTCTGAAAGAGCATATTATTATTTTTAATATTTATTTATTTAAATCAGTTTCAAGTATATAGTACGTTGATTAGACATTTATATAGTTTATAAAATGATCCACTTAATTACTCCTCTTCTCTTCTGGTTTTCCACCTAGCCAATATATTAATGCTAACTGCATTCCCTCTGCCGTGCTCCGCATTCCCGTAACCAACCATCAACTACTAATTTGTACTTCTTTAACCCTTTACTGCTTTCTCCCAGCCCCCTAAATCCACTCCCCTCTGTCCATCACCAAATTGTCCACTATATTTGTGGGTCCGTTTTTCATTAGTTTGTTCTTTTTGTTTCTTAGATTCCGCATGTAAGTGAAATCATATGGTATCTATCTTTCTCTGTCTGACTTAGTTCATGCAGCATAATAACCTCTAGGTCCCATCCATTTCATTGCAAATGGTATAGGATTTAATGTTTGTTAATGGCTGAGTAATGTTCCATTGTATATATGAACCATAATTTTTTTATCCAATCATCTGTTGATGGGCATTTAGGTTGCTTCCATATTTTCACTATTATAAATTGTGACAAGCATAATATTTTTATTTGTTTATGTTCAAAAAGGAATTCAAACCTTTCCAAACCGAGGCTGCCTTTAGACTTTCTATCAAACATCCCTGACTTAAGAAGGAAAGACACAAACTCTGCTGAGGAGAGCAAGAACTTCAGCACTGATCCCTGCCCTCACACCTCCAAGTATTGCAGAGGTTTCAGTAGAGCCCCATTCTCAGAAACAGTTTCTTTTCTCTAAGACACTCCTAGATAATAAAAATAAAACATTTCTGGAATATATTAAATGCAAAAAGAAGTCCCTTCTCATTTCTGCTCCTTTATTTCTTTCAGGTGGGTGGTAGTCCCTCTGTGGTCCACCTCTTTTGCTCTTGTCCTTTTTGCCCATTGGTGGGTGGGACTGGTCATTGAGAACACTATCACCCTGTTCTGTCTGTTCTTTGCAGAGGGAGCACTAAATACCACACTTGAATGCCTGCGTCAGGAATGAAGTTACAGATAGCGCGGTCCTTCTCACCTCCCCTCAATTAAGACCCAAACACTCACAACCTGGCGTTGTGGTTTAAGAAATGAACTTGAAATATGTCATTCTTTGTCTCTTTCTTTCTACCTGCCTAGCTCTCACTCAACCTCATTAAGTCTTCTTTCTTTCAGAAAACCTTCCCAAATCTCAACTATTGAGTCTCAATGTCCGTTTCTCTACTTCAATTATACCCTAAAACTAATATTTTTTCATATGCATTAAAAATACATAGCAATCAAAATAAAACATTTATCCATGTACCACCTAAAATCCTCTCTTCTACCACCAGTGGTATGTATACCCTTGACATAGAAGAACAATGGTCTAGCATATCAGTGGCAGATCGGAATTCTAAAGTGTGGATATTGGCCCTATGAAAATTTTATGGCAAACTGATCTATCTGGCCTAGGAAACCAGATAGAACTTCTTCAGGATAAAAACTGTTTCCGAACCATGGTCCACTAAGCAGATCCCCTCTCTGGACTCAGAGCAAGGACAGGGTGGAGAATACAGAAGTACAGAAACCCAGTAAAGGCCAAGAGAAGCAAAATGGTCCCAAGAAACTCATTCCCAACCAATTCCACTCCCAGCTTCCAGCTCCCAGAAGTGGCATCTGAATGAGCAACACACTGAGAATGTTGGCATGGACAAAGATTTTAACTGGAAGGCAAAAGTAAACAAATATATACGAAGTCTGAAGTTTACATATAGTGTGCCATGTATCCTAAAGTGACCAGATGAGTCTCTCAAGTGCTTCTTGAAAGACTTCACCAAAGATCAAACTATTTAGTGATAGTTTCATGATTTCTCTTAAAACAAGTTCTTCAGATAAAATAAATTCAGCTTGGCTTTTTCTTTTAAGTCCTCTTTATTTGGAAACTATTTTTACTAGTGCAATATAGCTGCTCTTTGTCCATGCATATGAAATAAAACAAGACTCCTCTCTTTGGAAATATGATATTTAAATTCTAAGACTTCAAATTTTATTAAAATCCCCTAGGTCACTTTAGATCTAGACTACATGTAACTTTTACATATGTGATCTTACTTCAATCAACTCTTAAATAGGAATAGTAAGAACAGTCAAAAGAACACTAGTTTAAAAAAACTAAATTAAGTAAATATAGATTTTGCATAATATAGTCACGGCAATTTATGCAATTATGATGGTAAAGACAGTTTCTGGAAACTATATGAGTAAGCAGCAAGCAGTTTCCTTTCTATCAAATAAAACTAAGGGTGCTTTGGAGGCAATTTCCAAGAACTATAATCACTCTCAGTTAACAGAAAATTACACCCATATATTCTTAGAAATCTCTCAGTTCTCTCCTCACTTCATAATGCTGGGGTGGTAATGTTCCCCTTTGAGGTGGTATACATTAAATGCACGTGACTTGATGTAAAAATGCTAGGGGATTTTTGCATATTTTTCCAGCCTAAATGCCCAGGTGCTCTTAAAATACTTTGCAGAGCTGGTAATAATTTGATACATGTTCTAGATAATCTTTTTGAATAGTGAAAATATTGTTCTAAAAGTTAATAGATCTGAGGAGGGAAGGGATTATGTTATTGGTAGAAATAAAATAATGACAATGGCTATTTATTTTCAACAGTATAGCTGTTCTCTTCTTACTCTTTTGCCTGAAACATCTAACAAATAGTGCTTTCCTATGTCCCTTTATAAAGTAGAAGACAATATTAGCCTCACAGAAATTAATAAACAGAGAAAATAATATTTTAATTAGTGGCAGGGGCCAATATAGATATAAAACAATTTGTACTATGCAAAAAAGGAATGGTCTGTAATAATATTAATATCTAGTGTTAATTGTACCATATTAGCATGAACTTCCACATTCATGTTTTCTTCTAAAGATTTATGATCCCAAACCAATTTTGTGTGGGCAGGAATATACCTTTCTTACACATTTGGTTCCTGGTCTGTGTGCACTTCTTGGGACTCTGTTCTATCCCTCCCTCTGACTGCTGGAGACATGGCATCACCTCCCTGACTGATATACAGTGACAGTCTAGTCCTCTCTCTATTCCTACTCTTATTTGGGATTATTCATTCTCTGGATTAAAAGACATTGTTTAAGACTTTGAGGGTACAAATAATATCAAATTGCGTCTGAGAATACAACAGTAAGTAAAAAATACCAACGAGAAATAACTATTTGCTTTTGTAATACCTAGCCCATAATGTGTGTTCCATAAATATTAATATCAAAATAATTTAGAAGGAATATTTTCCTGGGGTATGTAGAAGAATGTAAGATCCACAATGGATATTTGAAAATGGAATGTACTTATGTTTAGAATCTCAGAAATGGAAGGGGATTTAGAGATGATCACATCCTATGAATAACTGAGACCCAGAGAGATATGACCAAGGTCACAAAGATAATTAGTGGCAAAAGTAAACCATGAACCTAAAAAGACTCTTAGTTGAATGCTCTTTCTACAACATTGTCACTCAGAAATATGATTTTTAAATTAAACTTAATCATACTCTCAAATATGTGGCTATTGCAAAACAGATTTTAAAGTACACAAATATGTAGGCCCTTACATACACATGCTTTAAAAATGCTGGATGTTCCTAAGCCTGAGTCAAAAGACCTGGATCTAGTTTTTATTTTTGTTTATTTAATTTATTTTTTTATGTTCCAATAGACTTTTTTCATTCTTTTCATTTTATTTATATTTTTTTTTATTGTGACATTGGTTAACGAAATCCAGTGTTTCAGCTATACATTTTAACAGTAAGGCATATATATATTTATATTGTGTGTTCACCTCTCATAGTTAGATTTCTTTTCATCACCATATGTTTGACCCCTTTTACTCCATCTTCCTCCCCTGGGTCTAGTTTTTAACCAGCCATTTGATAGTAAGTCACTTTGACATACTGGATTATTAGTGTCCTGAACTATAAAATGAAGAGGCTAGATGTATCTGTTAAGTTGTAATTGACAAAATTAAAAAAGAAAGAAAGAAACTGACTTAAGCAAACAATTCAACCTGAGTTACCTCGCCTAACTAAAGAGCCCAGAAATAAACATGTTTCAGGTATGGCTTATCTAGGGTTTGAATCATGTCATAGGAATCTAATCTTCCTCCATCTATCCACTATGTCCCTCTTCATTGACTCTGCTTTCAGGTCCCATGTGTCACAAGATGGCTGCCAGCTACTCCAGGTCTGTATCCTCCCAAATTCACGTCCTTTGGGTCAAGCAAAATTAACAACTACACTGGACAAAATGCCTTTTTAGGTCATTTACGTATGCATTGATTTCTGGTTCTGTGAGTTCCTATTAATGTCTATCTTAGGTTACAAGTAAATATATAAACTGTTTTGCAGAAAGTTATTACCTCTGTATGCCCCAGAGGCAGGCATATGTTACACTTCTATGGCCTTGGCCATGACTAGTAAGTAGCACCTCCACCATGTGTCCCACATTCTAGTTCTGCCTGATTGCAGTTTCTTCCATGTACTCTGTTGTCACATATCACTTTGACTTCCTATACACTCTTCCTTTTGTCTAGGATGCCTTTATTCTTCTTTTTCGCTCCAGGAAATGCTTACTCACTAGTCAAACATCACTCTTCCTGGGAAGTCTTCCCTGACTACAGCCCTCCCCTCAAGTGAAATTGACCATTCAATTGACTTAGACCTTCCTACCTACCTTGATTGGAATACATATATTGTATAATATTCATTTGTTTACATGTCTTCTCCAAGGACTATTGGCATTTGGAGGGTAGGAACCATGCCTTATTCATCTTAATGTCCTCAGGACCGAATATAGTGCCTGAACATAGAATAGGTCAATAAATTTTGATGTATCCGTTAATGAATCAATGAACTCTGGTTCCTCCAGAACATTGCTGACTCCTATTCTGTCACCAAAAACACAATTTAAAATCATGTATGTTCATCTCATACCCCACTCCAACCCCTTGATAGTAACAAATGATTTTACAGTCCTATTATGTTCATAAAGTAATGTTGATCCTACTTTCGAACCATTGTCAGGACAAACTTTATTTGGTTTTCATGAAATTAATGGGATTCCGTCACCACTAAATCTGAGGCATCTGGGCATTAAAGAATGTGCTCACCAATACCTGTACAATCATATATATCTCAATGTTCCAGTCTCTTTAATGAGAATACTGGAGCACTTTTAATGAAGTTCATTGAGTGTATGATTTGTGTTGCCTATCAATATTTCTCGGCTATCATAATTAATTTGAGAGAAAAGTCTGTGTGCTTTGGGAATCTGTTATTTAACAATATTCTTGCTTGCCCTCCATTACGCATGGGCTAACTAGAGGTCATAATGCCAGAAGAGTGCAGGATGCAAGACTTTGCTTAGGGACCTACAAGACAGGAGTTTGGGTGTAGGCTATCACTCTGTGTACCCCACCTCCATCCCACTTGATTATTTTGATACAAGGAGAATGAAATTTTAAAGAAGCATCTGAAAAAAGCCTAGAAAAGAAAAAGAAGAATAACCTGCAATGAGAAAGGTCAGGCCATCACCCTCATCTTGTTTTACTGGAATATGTAACTCAACTTCTTATGGCATCTGTAGCTATGAGAAAGGAAGACCAACACAAGGGCCCCTGGGGTGACTTCCATGCTTTACTGTAGCACAGGAAAAGCTCAGCCTAATAGAATGTACCACTGATTTGGGTGTAGCTGCTACTCATTAGAGCTCAATTAATAGGTTGACCACTAGTTTTACTGCCAGTCATAGAACGTAAGGAACTCAAGAATTTAGAATAAGGAACTTTGTGGGAGATACTACTGAAGCTTGCTGACATTTCATATGTTGGCTTACTGTCCATGACTTGGAAAAAAAAACAAGCAAACAAATTCAGAAAGCATGTATCTATGCTTACCAAAAGAGTATTTAGTATTGCAATACTGATGTTATTGTCATTGAAGAGGCCACACATGCCAATAGAAAGGAATTCAATAGAGTCCTCTTAAGAGTTATACTCTCACTCTCCTGCTAGAGAAACCCCACCTTTCAGCTTCCTTAAGTAAACCATGTTGTCTCTCAAACCCAGGCTCGGTGCATACTATTCCATCTGTCTGAAGTACACTTCACCCCCTGCCTGTCTGATCCCCCAATTTCATGTAGTCAAATTTTATTTTCCTCCAGCTCACAGTTCCCCAAGAATACCTCCTATGATCTCTTAGATTTGATTACCATCTTGCATCCTAAACTTTTCCTGCCCTAACGTTTATCACATCTATCATTATTTATTCAATGTCTGTTTTCCCTGATTGGCCAGGACCCTTATGTTTCATTCACAGCTCTTAACAAGAAAATAGGAGTGTGGAGTAGCTGCTTAAATTGGGAGAGAATGAAGAGAAAGTTTTCCCTATGTTTGTACAGAGAGTGAAAAAAAGGGACATTTGGAAAAGAAAGATGAAGTAAAGATAAAACTAACATTCAAATATATAGTAAGTCCCTCTTATGTGCCTGGCACTGGACTGTGATATGCTTAGGAGCTGCAAAAACCAGCAAGTCATGGTCCCTGCTCAATAAATTATAGTCATTATCTTGTTTGAGTCAGAAAACAAGAGATTGATGAAACAGAAGGATATTCAGTTTCCTGAAATAGGAAGAGGGAAATGAGAGAAAGGCAATCTGGATAGAAAAGACAGACTTTGAACACTTTCCAATTTTGTCGACTCCTTTTACCTTCCTCCCCTGCACCTCAGTTTGCTTTTGGACTTATGTTTTGTAGCAAAATATGGAATATAAAGGCCTACTTCTTAAGATTTATAAAGATATTTTGAGCTCTTTGCTTTGTACCTCATAGTATTCTTTCAAAAAATAGTTCAATCAGCAAACATTATAGAACCCCTCCTATGTGGCCAGCACAGCACTAACCACTGTAGGCTATGTACTTTAAAAGAGATGCCTTATTCTACCTTCATATCTCAGTTCTCTACATCCTTTCTAGACACATAACTGCTTGTGTGTGTGTGTTCATCCCTTTCATTTTCCTTTTAGGTCAGCACTCTGTAAACATTACAACGCATTTTGGTGCTGTATTAAGTGAGGAAGTTGAGACAGTAGTTTACATGACTCAACCCAGCTCATGTTCCCCGAAGTTTCATTTATGTGACATCCCACCCTCATTCTGACCACACCGCCTTGGCAGCACCACTAAGGACTGAAGATGACAATGATTAAGTCCAGTCTCCTAAATAAAAGACACATTATAGATCTGTTTTCTTTCTTCTCCATCTGAATATGCCTGTGCAATTCCACAAAGAATACTCATGTATTAAATTTTCACTGGCCTACAAAAAGAAAATAAGGATCAAAAATGTGTTTATTCTTGGCAACTGGGTACTTTTTTTTCCAGAAAATGATTGTGGAAAGGGGAGACTGTAACAAAATACCTTTCCTCCCAGATTCTCATACGTTGATGAGGACACTCCATGAATTTTTGAGTGCCACGATAAAGGATACGCATAAGGTTTTGGAAATTCTCAAGAAGCCAGAAAGTAACATTACCAAGGCAGAAAATGTAAGTCCCTGTTGAACAAGAATTTTAAACAAACTAATGTTTACCTAGTAAATGCCAACTCTTCATCACCAGATGGCACTAATTCTTGAGATGTAAAGGATGTTGGGAGTGATTCAAATGAATAAAATCAGAGAGTTAGAGAGAATTCAATATGAGCTATCAGAGAAAGAAGGCACTGGGGATAATTAGCTTCCAGGAAATCATTTAAAGCCTCACACAAAATCAATGATAGTTCTAAAACTGTGTCCAGGGGGTGTTCCTGAGACAGTTTCTACATGAAGCCAAAAAATGACCCCTATACCCAAAATGAAGAAATAGGGATACAAACAGATGCTGAATAGAAGAATACATCACTGAATATTGTAAACTGAGTAAAGGGAATATAGGCACAGTTTTTTCTCCCAAGACTGAATCACATTTTACTAAAAATAATGTGTACACTCTTAATAGTTGATCAAGTGTGTTGTGCTTCATCAAACAATTGAGATAGGTGCATCCCATTACTTCAAGACATGTGGTTTCTCCAGAACAGTCTCCATATTCTAGGCCATGAAAGGAAAAAGAAAAATCACTGTCAGTAAAAAAGTGGTGATAAAACAAAGCTAATAAACCTATTTAGGAATTACCCTAAAAATATCTATTTCATCACAGTAGTGCTGCCCTTCCCCTTCCAAAAAAATTTAGCATCCAAAAATTCAAGTACAATCTCAGTTCAGCTTCAAAGGGAGGTAGGGACATTAATAAATGAATGCCTTTTTCTTAGTTAGAATCATATCTTATAGACTCTCCTTGTGAAAGTCTATAAGACTTTGGATACTGTAAAACTACAGTTTTCAGAGTCTAATACCACTTTGCTGTGGACACCTTCCTGTCAAATCATCAAGAGGTACCTAGAAAACTAGACTAGATTGGCAACCTTTGCTTAGGGCATGCCAATCATCTCAGTTCTGCAAATGAGCCAGGAGCTGGAGGCGTATTTAAGACTGGAGCAAGGAACTTTGTGGGTGGCCTAGATTGGAGTCTGGGCTTTGGAAAAGAAAGACACAGAGATGGAGCTTCTGGCCATGAGAAGCTGCTGAGGAAGATACTCAAACTCCAGGGAAAGACGCCAGTCCATGTCAACCCTACATAATCACTAAAGAGAATCAGCACAGGTGTCAGCCTAACACTACAAATAAAAAAGCTTGGCTTATCAAAGAGAAACCTTTATTATCCTAGGAACTATGTTATAGATACATGGATGAGCAAAACAGAAATACATCAAAGGTGTGGGTAACAATAAATCTTAGCATACATTCAGTGATTAGAGTTATTAAAGTGCTTTCCCACAAATGATCGCATTGAATCTTTACAACTCCAGGGACAGAGAAAAGGCAGATATTTTATAATCATTATTGTTGTGCCACCTTTCAGGTTTACCATGAGGCGAGAAATGAGATGCTAAATGAAACTGTCCTGCACGTGGCCACTCAACACATCCTGAGACCACCCCCAGGGAGAAGAGGCCTGATCCTTCACTCCACACAAGAGTCAGGCCATAGTCAGATCCTTCATGACTTCAGTGTCCACACAGTGAGCCAGCCCACACATGACTTAGTCAGATCCCACCTCAGGCCCTTAGACATTTTGTCACCAAATGACTGTGGTCAATTAATTCCAACTAAGTCTTCCATTCCTATAATCATTGTATGCCAAAAGAAAGTCAATTTATCTCCTGTGTCCTTAACCCCTAAATGCTCTATACTTCCTCTCTTTGAATTCTCTCCCCACACTACTATGCCTTATGGAATCTTCTTCCTTATGTAAAAGAAAAAAAGCACAACATTATGTTGTGTATTTCACTGACCATAGAACTACAGATGACAACTTACTGGCTCCTTGATGTCCCCTTAGAACAACCACACCTCCACCCTAGCACCCAGGCCATCTGACTATACCACCATGTACAGTTCTATGTTTCTATCATCTACTGACCTCTTGGACGCATTCTCAAGACATAATAAATAATCTTCTCCCTCTAACCCCAACTTCCGCCATCGTTGTAGAAAACTTTAGTGTCTCTGTGGGATATCTATCCAACACCTTCAATCTACTGTTTCTTGACCTCAAATACACAATAACAAATCTCACCTCTACTCAACATAGACTACCAGAAATACATCTCAAACCTCGTCACCACTAAGAATGGTTCCACACCCAAAATCTTAACAGCAAATATCACATTTTCTGACCCAGCTGCCTTTTCTTTAGTGCTCTCAGGATCCTTACTCACACACACCAGCTGTCTAAACTCAAGGAGTCTCCCAGCTCCTAGGTCTTCATTTCCTCAGAGTCTATCAACCTTCCCCTAAAATCACTACAAGTAGTTGCAATCTTAACTACTCACCAAAGTATCTTAAAATCCATACATGTATCTTCCTATATTGCACTCACCTGGCAAACTCCCAGCACAGGATCAATGTCATCTTGGTGCTTAGAAGGCTGAGCACTCCTAAGTAAAATGTTATAACCATTAAGATTTTGTCATAAGAAATATATGGTCTCTTATCTTAGGACTTCAATACATCTCCTCAATCCTTTCACTTATCAACATTCCTTCCTATTCTCCTTAGTAATTATTTTCAAACTTGCACATCTCTATTGAGGAAACCTACCAAAACCTGCCTCTCCACCATCACTCTAAGTAGACAACATAATCTTATTCCTCACAGAAAAAAAAAAAAAAATGGTGTCCAGAACAGTAAGAGGAAAAGAAAAAGTGTGGTGTCATAAAAGCAAACTTTTTTTGAAGAATCCTCTCCCCTCTCTAGGAGAGCATTAAATAGAAAAGTTCTCAGGGCCTACCCTAGGCTTTCTTTCCTCCTCATTTGCATCTACTCTTATAGCTTCAATTATCTTCTTTGTGCAAAGGACTTTTAAATCTCTATTATCAGTCCAGACCACTCACTTGTGCACCATCAAAATTCCAACTCAACATTTCTGCTTATATGTATAGCAAGCATTTCAAATCCTCATGTACAAAATTGATCTCTCCCCGCCCCTGCCACACATTCTCTTACTTTCTCCTCAGTAAAAGAATCACCACCCAGTTGCTTGAGATAGAAACCTAGTAGGTCATCCTTGCCTCCTCCCTCTGCCTCAACCAATTCATCAGCAATTTCTACTAATATTATCTCTAGCCTTCACTCAAATCCAATCAATTTCTCTGTTCAAATAGTGAATAACAACTCTGTTCAAATACGGAAGCTAAAACTGAAAGAGGTTAAGACATTGCACAATGACATACAAGTAGGTGGCAGAGCCGACTCACACTCCCATCTGCTTCCAAAATCTCAAACAAAATCAATGATAATTCCAAAAACTTCTGTGTCCAGGGGATGTTCCTGAGGCAGTTTCTACATGAAGCCAAAAATAGCTTTTATGCCTAGAATGAAGAAATAGGGGTACAAACAGAAGCTGAATAGAAGGATAATACATCCTGGACTATGACCACTGAGAGTCATGTGTCATGAGTGAGAATAATCCTTTGCTTTTTTCCACTGAGATTTTGAGGTTGTTTGTTACCATAGCATAACCTGCTTTATGCCGACTTATTCAATTTCTTCTGTTTTCATTCAGGCTTATTTGGTACAGAAAGAAAAAAGCTTGAAATGGTTGCAAAGTAGTGTTCTTCCCTTGGAAAATTTTTCCAGTAATTTGATTTATCCTCCTGTTAGGTCCATGTTTCTCCCTAATTTCTCTCTTTGCACTTCTGATGTCAGTGAAGGTATCAATTGGAGGGACTGAGAAAAAAAAAAAAATGAATGGCAATTCTTCAGCATACCCCAAAATGAAATTACTTTGAAAATTGCATAAAGATAGACTATAAGGCCTAGGGAAAGGTATCGTAAATAGGATCTATTTTTAATACTATTATCATCTGTCTAGAGGTTTGCCTTAATGTCTTCCTCAGTGTAGCCAGGCAAAATGTTCTTTGCACCATAAGCTATATTTACCTCTGTTCAGTGACTTTTATATTACTTTTTGTTAAATGCATGAGCTTTGGAGCCTAACAGAAATAGATTTATGTCCTGGTTCTCTGCCACTTCCCAGCTGTGTGACCTTGGGCAGGTATAAAATGAGGGCAATAATAGTATCATCTCATATTGTGATTGTGAGGTCTGAACCATCAGTGAATGTACAGTGTTTATTGCAGCGAATGACAGAGCTTAATAGGTGCTAGTTAGTAGAAGTAGCAGTAATACTATCATTTTCATCATTATTGTTATTTTCACTATATAACAGACACACAGGGACAAATTTTTGTGTATCTAATCCATAGCAGCTGGGTCTGAAAGGCAAGAGAATGTGGAAGCTCTTTCGAAAGATGAGAGAAATAAATTCCAACACACATACAAACTGAAGACTATATGGCATTTCTGGATGGCTTATAAGTTAATTTCTGGAAAGGAATCAAGAGACAATCTCTGTAAAATTAATCTTTTTTAAATTTAATATTTATTTTTATCAAAGCAAATTCATGTACATTTGGAGGCAAATCTGACTACCATAAGGCTCATAACAAAAACAATAGTCACCTGTTTGAGGTGGCGTAGCAGTAAACTCAAAAGATTTGTTATAATATGGTAAGGGTGAGAGAAAAGGCTCTATTTAGAATAGCTCCTAGTTTGGGGGGCCTAAGCAACTGGTGGGGTAGCAGGCCCATTAACTAAGATGGAGAAGACTGGTGGAACAGTAGAATTTCTGGAGGGGAGAAGCAAAGAATCAAGAGTTCTGATTTGGGCCTAGAAATTTAGAAAGCAAATGTAAAGATGTTGGGTAGATGATTTGATATACAGCCTAGAGGTCAGGACATGTGTCATGGGGAAAGTTACTGATTTGGAGGTCACTGGCATGAAGATGTTAAATATTTAGTATTTAAATTATAGCAACTTAGGAAAAGAGAGCTAAAAACAAAACAAAACAAAACAAAAACAAAACAAAACAAAAAAAACTGATGCGAAAGCCCTTCAACATGTAGAGCTCAGATGGAAGAAGAGCAGCCAAGAAAGGTGACTGAGAACCAGAGGTCGGTAAGACTGCCAAAGAGGCAGGAGGGTGTGGTGCTCTGGAGTAAACAGTGGTTCAAGGACAGCACAGGCAACTGTGTACATGCAGGTCAGTATTCACAATATAAACACAGCCATCCTCTATTTCCCTTCCTCTACCCTTAATGGGTCACTGTGCTTTTGCTCTTACTATTCTCTCTCATTGTAATGCCTCCTCACCTGCCAAAATCCTGTCTGTCCTTCATGACCAGCAATGCCATCACCTTAGTAATGTATATCCTCACCCCACTAATAAACTATGCTCTCTTCCACTATAATATCAAAGCCCATTGTATACTACATTTTATTCTGCTTTGTGCTGTAATAATATATATTCTCTCTTCATCCTTCTTGTATCCCATATGGACTGTAGCATAGGCCTCATATAGGCCCCCAAGCCCTTTTAATGTAGCAGAGTGTTTGGCATGCACTAGGTGCTCAGTAAAGATTTTCACTGAGTCAAATCCAAAAATATAGAGATCAAGCCTAGAAAAGTATCCACAAAGGAAATCTTTTTTTTAATTTTTTTTAATTTTTTTTATTTTATTTTTTAGGCAAGGCAACCCTTGGTTGACCTCACAGATTGCAAGGATCTTGTCAGCTTACAATCTCTTATTTTTTTTTATGCCGATATAGCATCTGGTCTTCCTAGGTGGTCTCCCATCCAAGTGTTAACCAGGCCCGACCCTGCTTAGCTTCCGAGATCAGACAGGATCAGGCTTATTCAGGGTGGCATGGCGGTAAACAGGACAACCTCTTTTATCACTTTAGATTTCTGTTTGCCAGCATGTGCATCATCTGTACCCAAGCCCAGGAATTATTTATACATTTTCCTGAATATAAATATTTATAAATATATATGCATATGTACGTATGTATGTATGTATATATGTGTATATTTGTGTGTGCACGTGCATATATATATTCTGAGCTAATAGCTATCTTAAAAACCATTTAGATTCATCTTTCCCCCAGATCTCAGGTATGAAAACAACAACCTTTGCGATCCCTGGAACTGACACTGGAAAGCTAAAAAAACCGTACCAATTTAAGCCTTGGGTTAGAAGTCAGGCAGCAGTTCTTCAATGTTCTTACTGCAAATGTTACCATGTACTTGCATTCTCCTACAAGGGGGAGGAGGAGTGTGGTAGAAAGAAGTTATCTGGAAGGTAACTCTGACTAAAAGTTAAAGGAAGAGGAGAGAGAAAAACAGGTTATCAATGATAAACACAGTCAGAGTCAAAACAGATGATTACTAGAATTAGTGGGGTGATCACAGTGTAAGAGATAATAACATTGAAACACGGTATTGTATACCTTTAACTAATATAACCAGTATTGGATTGTATACTAACTATGCTTAAGTTAAAAAATTAATTTAAAAAAAAAAACTTCATGAAGCAAATAGAATTTCTACAGGCCTAATAATCAAAGAGAACTATTTGCCAAGCTGCTATGTGCAACATGCTGGAAAAAATGGCTGGGGCTTATGGCAAAAATGTTAACCTTTGTTATTTTCTTTATCTTTGCCTCTGTCTTGCACTGCGTTGCATCACAATTATCTTCTGAAACTAATCACTCTTTCATGGTCAGTGGCAATTCGGAAAATTAGGTCCTCAAACTTTTGCTAAAATGTCTAAGACTTTATAGATATTTGTAGATAGACAAATAGCCCAGTGATTAAGGTTATATATATATATATATATATATTTAGTTTCATATTCCAAATCTACCACATATTAACTGTATAATCATCCAAAATATTTTGCATTAAGATTCCTACCTCCTGTACTTTTAGACCCACGTACTCAGATTTAGAAAACTCTGAGTGCAAGTTGACAACTATTGCAAATGCCCATAATGGACCAAGTATAAATAATCAACTTAACTTCCCTTCGTCACCAGCATTTTCTCATAATACTAAAAAGGCTAGTAACCACCTTTTCTTAATGGTGGCGCCAGTTCAACCACACTCTGGAAGGTATTGGTTTCCTTAAGTACAATGTGGAACCAACAGAATAAAAGAGCAGCATGAGGAAAAACGATAGTATGGGGCTTTGTGGCCTATAGACTTAGTTGCTCATACAAAAACCTGGGAGGGGGAAACCCCCCAAAAGATTAGTCATTTCATTTTGCATTGCAGAACTCAATTCAGGTTAACAAAGCATTTGCCAACAAAGGAGATAGGAGAATGGCAGTATTCACTTGCTCTGGACTGAATAAACAAATGCGGGACTTGTGGGCTGACTAATGTCCTGGGGTAAACCAGGCAGTCAGCCAAATTCTAGTGTTGATGAAAAGACAGCAAGCTCGCACTCTTCTTCACGGAAAGTGCTCCATGGGAGTATTGATGTTCACAAGGGCAGCCTGGGCCTTCAAACTGCTTTAAAGATTCATCCATATTCAGCCACAGTGAATTTTCAATGCGTCTGTAATTAAAAACCTTGATTAAGTGATAGAAACTGAATCCTTTCTTCTTGAGAAGTGTTACATATGCCATTCATGTCCTTTTAAAAATGTGTTATCACTGTCCCTTTTTAAATATTACATTACCCTGAAAAGATATAATTAGGCCACTAAGATGTGACTCTGGCTCTATCTTTCCATTTGTTCATTCATTTCATTCATTGAGTGTTTTCCATATGATCCAGGCACCATGTAAGGCTCTGTGAATAAAAGAATGACTGAGTCGGAAGCAGTCCATGCCCTCAGATAGCCCCTAGGCCAACTTTGACAACTTTAAGGGTACTGGAAGAGTAATGCAATCCTGTAATTTTATTTTTAATTAGAGGAAAACATTAAAATTTGTAATTTTTTGTTTATTTAGTAGAAGAAGCAATAAGTCCTTCTATTAAGGTCATAATATATAAGTTTGCAGGGAAGTCAGAAATAAGAATAAGGGGCTTCCCTTTATCTGGCCACCAGGGTCCCTCACCATACTGTGAAGACCATAGCCATCACTTAACCCTAGGCTAAAGTAGATTTTATTATAAATTGCAGCTAGTGAAATGTTAAGAGCTAAGTTTCACAGATTCTTGACTAACTCAAAAACTTTCCCTCCTGGGGAAAGAGTTGATGTAATCTCATTTAAATCTATAAGGCTGGTTTATCTACCCAGATCAGAAACATAAATGGTATGTATAGGCTAAAACAAACTCCCTGGATGATTCAATGTGAACATAATATAAACCAGAGGGAGAAAGTTCACTGTGGTAACTGACGTACATGGACTACATTATGGGTCTCCAAAAACTCTCCAACCTTTCTTGAAATGTAGGTTCTTTTTAAGCAGTATTTACCTATGTTAGAGCTGTCATACTTTCCATATGAAGACCTAATCTCTGTGATTTATTGACCCTGCAGAGTCCCAAAAGGAGGTGGCCAAGCTGAAAATACAGAAAATTATTTTTTAGAGGCATTATATGTAACTGACTTTAGAAGGAAATTCAAGTAGATTAGTAGAGATTTTAAGCAAACTCTTCTACAAATAACTAGCAAGAAATCTGGAGTTTAGGAAGTCATCAAACCAATACCAAGTTTAATATATTTATGTTATTCTTGTAAACGTAACTCTTTAGAATAAAGGTATTACAGAATCAAGGTTTGAGAAAGAGGCCTAACTCCTGCTTAATCACTATGAAATGTGGAGGCTGAGTTGAAAGAGAAAAGCATAAACAAATTTGAAAAGAGGTAAAAAGAGCTCTTTGGGGTTTAAAAAACAGGGAAAGAAAACCCGAGCCCAGGATTGGATGACTAGCAGGTAGCAGAAGTCACTCATATTAAACTATATTTGACCAGCAATTCAATGTGTGCCTTGAAGGAACAAGACAAATAGCACAGCCCACAAACCAGAGGAAGGCCTGCACAGGAAGTGGAAAGGAAGATATAGTGCTATGGACTTCGAGACAGGATGAAGCCAGTCCATGTGAGGTTCAAGAAAACCAAGTAGGCAATACAAGCATCAACATGTTTCCCGTGCCGTTAATTCAGGACTACAACCTGATTTCAAACACCATGGAAATACAGATGAAAAAAGCTGTGCAAACTGGGACAATCTTTAAAAACCTCTCTGCTGTTTGCTTGTCAGAGATGATCAGAACCCTCTTTAAGCACTTCTCAGGGCACACACTGGATCCCACTGAGGTGAGCAGTTTGGCAGATAGTGTCAGATTTCTCAGCAAAATTATAAGCAGCATGAAGAGCATAAAGAGCTTCCCTAGACAGTGCCAGAGAATTAGGTGCCAAAAGCCTGAGGTGGTTATTAGAAAATGGTTACCACCACCTCCAATTGTCTGACTATAGTCTCTTCATTGCCAGAAAACAGCCACAGCAGAAGCCAGCCAAAGCAATCACTGCTCCCTTAGGAAGCATTCACCGTTCTCCGTGAGACCTTGCTAACGGGCCTGCTGTTTGTAAAGTAGCTAGACAGGGCAGTGACAGCAATTGTCAATTAAGGAGAAATTGCCCAATGGGATTTTAACTTTTAACTGGATTTCAGCCATTCTGTTTCCTTTAGTTACCTCTCAGCTGGGATTCCTTGGCAGCCAAGATCTAATGTACTTCACTTCCGTGAGCAGTAGAAAGCAACAAAAACTGGAAAGGGGTTAGGACACCCCAGCTCTATCCCTAATCAGTTACAAGGCCTTTGACCTGGCCCAGTTGCTTCAGATTCTGTTTTCCTTCCATCACAAAGAAAGAATAATATAAAACCCACCTCACAGGGTTATGGTCATAAGAGAGAACAGATGAGCAATGTGTCATAGAAGTATATTCAGATACACATACGTGTGTGTGTGTGTGTGTGTACAACTTTTTAAATGTTTTCCAATCACATAAAAGTAAGGTGTAGATTTGACAAGTACCTGAGTAATGATCTGGATATTTTAGAACAAAAGTACCTCTCTTGGTTCTAAGGGAAAGGACAGTTGTCTAAATGTTCAGGCCATTTTTTCTTTTCCAAGTTCTTGTGATGGAATCTACATAAGACCGATGTTTGCTGGTAGGCCAGAGACAAATATTTTGAGGAAAAATAATAGCTACTAATTATTAAATGTTTGCTACATGCTGGCCAATCTATGAAGCTCTCTACAAATATTATTTCACTGCCTTTTTATTACAATCCCGTGAAGTATGTATTATTTAATAACATTATACATTATGCCTAAGTTTATGAACAAATTTTACTGTTTGAACTGATATTCAAATTCAGGTCTGTTCGACTTCAAGGCACTTGGTCTTAATTTGAGCCATTCAACTCTGTGAAGGAAACCCATGTTCCTCTTTTGCACCTATTTGAGGCTTTAGCGTTTTGCTTTGCTATTAAAATTTGACCCGTGTACTCTGGCTGGTCTAAAGGCCAGTCCCTGTTGCTTGCTCATGTAAAAGCAAAAGGTTACTGGAGGGTGACATATAGGAAGTAGTGCAAAGGTAGAGTTCTAAAAGGAGAAGACAAAGAAGCTTTATGAGTAAAGGACCTATAACACTTACACTCATCTCTGAAGTGCTGTGTTTCTTAGATAAATTCCACAGAGGTTTGTGTTAAGATAGAACAGTACAGATTTTTGCCTGTATTCTCTGGCCATTCCATTTAAACTAAAACTATTTTTCAGATGTGGCAATGAGCTGTTTGGGAATTTTATTTAACTAGGATTAATGTCTAAAAGATTATTGTTTCCTCAGATGATTTCTTTGGAATTAGAATCATTTCAAATAGCTATCCCAGTTTTATCCTAGAAAGCAGTACTGACTCAGGAAATGTTTCTAATATGTTTCATCATAATGCTTAAACCCTAGAAGAACCACAGAGCATATTAGCCTAGTTATTAGAAGTTATTTAGAAACACCAACTGAGAAAGGTTTGAACAATAGCATTTTGGAAGTAAGAGTAATAATATCAGCTGAATAGCTGATATTTGTTGAATCCTTACAGGATAAATAGCATAGTGCTACACCTCTTACACAAATTATTTTATTTAAATCTTCATTTGAGTCTCTATGAGATAAGCACTGTTATGATTTCCATTTTCAAATCAGACAAGGTTTGTCATCAGTATTTCTCATTGTCAAAATGGCCACCAAAATGACAAAGGTGGGTAGAGTTGAAGCAAAAGTAACAGAACATTCTCACGGAACATACCTCTCCTCTAACCTCCCCACTTTTCCATTGTTCTCTCGAACATCTTATTCCATCACCCAAGGTGGTTCAAAAATCCATTTATTTGTCCTACTCCTTCCCTAACATGGATTGTTGACTCTGTATATTCTATAAATTATCCAGAAAAAAAAAGTAAAACTGTAAAAGAGGCAATTAAAGACATTTAACTTAAAAAAGACCTGAGAATGAACTATGACTGCAAGAAAAGGGTATATGCAAATTATGAAATTAATTGTGAAATCTAAAAACACAGTGGAGAACCCTAACTGCCAAACTAACCCTTAAACAGATTCTGTCATGCAATTCAATGGAAATTATTCCACAGGAATTAAGCAAGAGAGGAGAAAGAGAGATTTTGTTGAGAAATGCAAGATCGAAAGGGTTGGGCCAATATGATGAGGAGCTCTGGTTGGTGTGTGCCTTTGGCAGGCCCCCTCTCTCTCAGAGCCTACCACAGCTGGGAGATTTCAGGAAGGCACACAACTTCCTGGAGGAATGGGGCTAGTACAGAAAGACATTTACAGGATGACAGTGACAAGCTAGTTGTTCATGAAATCCCAATTACTTACATCATCTTCGGGATTTCCAACTTAATGTTTTCTTATCCAGTGTTCAACCATAGCTGGATCTCACAATCTCCTTAAAGAGAAAATATTTAAGAGAGAGTTATATAGTAGGTCCTTGTTTCTATTTTTTTGTTACTAATTAACTGTTTTTGCAATATATTTTCTTTAATGGAGATAGTGTGAATCATAAAATGACATAAGGGATTTGTACAATATAGACTTGAGCTATAAGAATCATAATCATTATCAAATACATTTTATAATTTGTAATGAAGAATAATGTTATAAACTGCTCTGCTCGTTTCATACTTTTTGCTTGATTAATCCATCATAAGCAGTAAGTTCAGCTGCCCAGTTCCTGGAAGCATAGAGTTGCAACAGTGGTGACTGGATTTCTCCTCAATGCCCAAGTCAAAGTTAAATCTCAGAAATAACTGCCGCTCTTTCACCAGTTCACCAGCATCCAGACTTTTCCTAAAACTTGTGAGGATGAAATACTTCTATCACATATCAGTGGATACAAAGAGTCAGTGTCACCTTTACACATAGTTGCTGTAACAATATACAAATATGAAACTCTAAGGCTTATGAAAAACTGTTGGGTACTGAAATAAATAAGAAAAAGAGAAGAAAATGGAAGAGAGGGACAAAATGAGATGGAGAGGAGAGGAAAGCTTGGGTAGACAGGAGATGAAAAGACATCTATTAGTGTCATGAGTTTATCTGTATTACGTGTATTAGATATGTATTACAACTCTGGGAGTAATTTGGATCAACCTCATTTTTTTAGAAAAATAAGTTGGGGCTCAAAGAAGTGAAGTAGACTAGGCTACTAAAAAGTGTCAATCCCCAGGATTTTGTTCTGGGTCTCTATGATTAAAAGAAATTCTCTTCCAATGTATCTCATTACTACTCTTCCCAAGAGAACACTCCTTTGATTTGTGCTTTCAATTCTTTAAGTGCAGGTAACATATATCTGGTGGCAAGAAGACAGAAGTCTTTTCATTGATCTCTACAGTTGAGACAGAATGAGGTTTATTCTTCTTGTCAAAAGGGAGACCAGATGTAGGAGGAAGAAGAGGCTGATGCTAACACTGTGATTTGGCTATGACCCCAACATAGAATATATTTCCATATCCCCTTCCCAGATCCCTTTATTACTTTGAACAGTGTGTGGAGTGGAGAAACACATTGAATATGGTATATATACCTCTACTCAATGAATAAAATGTAGTAGTTCCTTTCAATTTTAGCAGAGATGCCTAGTTTAAACCTATGTACCAAATCCTCCTGTTTTTTTCCTTTCTTGAAGCAACTATCTATATAGAGTCAAGTCTCCATGACAACCTTAGTAGTTCTTTGAGGGGGCAGGTAGACAGTCCAGTGGTCAAGTACATGGGCTTTGTACTAATCTGGATTCAAATTCAGCCTCCGTTATTGATGTGGCCATGGAAAGGCAAATTATTGTACTTCTCTGATCTCTCTGTGGTTTCTCAATCTCCAAAATGGTGATAATAATATCTCATAGAGTTGCTATAAAGAATTTTAAATGATATGCCTAAAGTTCTTAGGATGATATCTAAGACGTAAGAGAGGCATTACATTTTTCTTGAATTATTGCTCTGGTCTAGCTCAATAAGCTGTCAAGTAGACAAATCACAGTACTTTGAGATATCTTTAAGGTCTAGGGAATCATTGTGATGGCTTCCATTTGCTATAGAGAAATGTATCTGGAGGAAAAGAAGCTGTTCAAAAAGCTGAGAGCTTTCTCAAGAGACTCGAGCTTTGTAGGTTGTCCCAGAATTTTTTCCTATGTTCTAAGTCCAGTGCAAACAAAGTTGCAGCCTATTTAATAATTAGGGAATGAATTTATTTTAGGTCCAATTTGTCTTACTGCAGTATATAGTATTGTATTATGGCATGTATATATAAAATATTGTTTCATGAATATGCACGGTGATTTATAAGGATTTTTAACAGCTTAGACCACAATTTTGAGCAATTTACATCATGGTAGAATTTTGTAGTGTTGTATCTTCACTTTTATAGCATATTGCCGAGTCTATATGGTTTAGTTAACACCAAGATTGTTGAAAAATACAACCTCCAAGGCTAACTGTAGATTTCAAATGATCTACTTTCTGACCTGCATTGTGGCAAAGAGCAGGAACAGCCTATGTATTTTACTATTTCCTCCATCAAAACCACAACCACCAGCTCTGCCAACCAAGTCCATTTCTTAAGAATTAACGGTTGTGAAAAAGAAATGATTAACTTAACGAAGTTGTTATTTGTACTTTTGCTAGGATAGAACTGTGAATTTCTATAAATACCTGTGTTAAAAAGCAAGCTAAAGAGGTTATAGTGGTGACTTCGGGTAAAAGTACCAGAGGGTTCAAATCCCACTTCTACCACTAATGAGCAACATGTAGCTGAATGGATTAACCTCTCTAAGCCTCAATTTCTACACTCACAAAATCTAAACAGAATCAAAACAGTGACTATTTCATTAAATTAGATCAGATATTTTGATTAGATAATGTTGTGTCCAATATATAATAAATACTCAACAGAAAGTACCCTATGCTAGAATACAAACAATTCATTTTTCCTTTTCTCCTTTTTAAAAAATTTATGTGTTTTTCCTTTATGTTCTTAATTCTACTATATTATTTATGTTCATAAAACCTCCTCAAATCTTTTGTAGAGGAAGATTTGGTATTAAGAAAAAGCCACATACAATAAATAAAGAAATAATATTTTCTCATTTCTTTCTTCAAAGAAAAAATTTCTAGCATGAGCATTGATCTCGTAAAATAAATATGCGGTAGAAGTTCATTTTGGCACTTTCTAACTTAAATACAAAACAGTGTTCTCAGGAAAGGGTCAGAGGGTTAAGTGAGGACCCTACTGAAACTTATTCAGATACCATTTCCCTTGGAACTTCTTTTCTCAGCCAAGATGAAAATTGTAGTTTAAACATTTCCACTCTAACTGATTCATTTGGGAAGAAAAAAAGTCTAGATGCTAAGAGGTAGAAGAAACTTATCCTATTCCATCAAGTTATAAAAAAAAAAAAAAAAAAAAGGAAAAACCCAAAGATTAAAAAGGAGGGTGCATTGACCTTCACATGTAAAATCAGGGCCCTGGAAATACAACACTTTTTAAACTCCACTTTACACCAAATAGTGTTAAGAACCAAACTGTTTTTTTACAGAATTACTATGCTGTAATTCAGTTATCTACAGGATAGTAACAACAACAACAACAACAACAACAACAACAAAAACATGTCAACTTACACAAGAAGGCCAAGGGTAAAACTTCCAAAACATTCATGTTTTCATGTACTAACAAACATATAAAGTTCAAAAGCTGTACTTTAATTAGACTACTGTGAAAAATATTCAGCACATGGTTACACAAGTAACATATGCCCAAACTCATCAAATTGTATACATTAATTATGTACATTTTTATATACCACTTATATTTCAATCAATCCAGGGAAAAAATAATTAGAGTAACTGTTTGATAATTTAATTATATGAAACAACTAGCATATTTTAATCTTTTTCTAAGCATCTTATACTCTAGATAACTTGTTCCACAACAATTGTTAAAGATAAATTTACTATTTCTTATAGCTCCTAACATTTTAATATCCAATTAAAATATATAATCAACATAGTCCATACGTCTTTAGATTTTTCATCATTCTTCTGGTTTTGACAGTTCTGAAATATATTGTCTATGCACAGAATACATAAACATGACAATGTACAGCATACTGTTCCAGATATCTAAGTCTCTATTATTCACCAAAGTATCTGTCGAATATACCATCTTAAGTATTTTTATAGGAAGACAGATAATGGATTAAGGTTTAAGTATCTAGAAAGTTCATTTCAAAGAAGAATTAAAAGATAGGTTTATGAGGTATATCATACCATTTAGCTAGCCGAAAAATGATTATTCAGCACCAACTAAGTACAAAGCATTCTGCTAAAAATGCAGGGTAAGAAACAAAGACTGCATGGTTGTACTTGGAGTTCACAATATGTTGAAAGCAAAATTCAGGTAGATAAATGAAAACAACTGCGTATCATAAATTTTATGATGGACACACCAGCTATGAAAACACAGGAGAATTTTTTCTAATTATTGCTGAGTTTAACATTTTTCTTTTGTAAAGTGAAAAAGTTGTCTTGGTCCCTTAGGTCTCTTCTAAATCTAATATTTTGTGTTATTCTGTTTTTAAAAACTTTATTTCATTATTTTTTTTAGCAGAGAGCTAGAAGATTTTTGCCTTTAATGAGCTAGGTACCAGAAAATGCAAAGGCTTTTAAACAAATGCCTTGGTTCGGTAGGACAAAGATAGGCTAACAGTATTCCTTCTACCATGCTCCCCATCCCTGTGACCAACTATCAACTACTACTTTGTACTTCTTTAACCCTTCACCTCATTCTTCCAGCCCCACAATCCTCCTCCCCTCTGTCCATCACCAAATTGTCTACTATATTTGTGAGTCTGTTTTTGATTAGTTTGTTCTTTTGTTCATTAGATTCCACATATAAGTGAAATCATATGGCATTTATCTTTCTCTGTCTGGCTTATTTCACTCAGCATAACCTGTAGGTCCATCCATGTCATTGCAAATGGTAAGATTTCATTTGTTTTTTAATGGCTGAGTAATATTCCATTGTATATATAAACCATAATTTCTTTATTCAATCATCTGTTGATGGGCACTTAGGTTGCTTCCATATCTTGGCTATTGTAAATTGTGCTGCCATGAATATTGGAGTGCATAGATCTTTATGAATTATTGTTTTGGTGTTCTTTGGATAAATACTCAGAAGAGCAATTGCTGGGTAAAAAGGTATATCCATATTCAATTTTTCGAGAAACCTCCATACTGTTTTTCATAGCAGTTGTACCAATTTGCAATCCCACCAACAATGTATGAGGGTCCCTGATCAAGAGATTTTTAAGCATAGTCATTCCTATACGATTGTTTGAAGAAAGAGAATTCAGAGACATGTGTTGAACATGGCCTCTTTGGAAGTTCAGTGATACATTTTGCTTTCTTGAACAGTGATATGACCAATGTCATTTTTTTTTATCTTGATACTAGATCTGAGTACTTGTGAGAAAACATCCTGAGGACACTTAGATTCAGTGTAGCTCAAGCCTCTGGAGAGTGGTGCTCTCAGCACTGCAGTGGTGGCCATTGGGCAAGGTGGAGCTGGGCATGCTAGAGAGGGTGGGGTTTACTCTCCACTCACAGTGAGACAGAAGAACTGGTCATCATGCATTCATTAATTTTACATGTTAAAATCCATAAGTACATTTCTATGCCATATCTTTCCAAAGAACAGTTGTATCACTCTCTGCATTTTAAAGACAGAAATAATAAAGATATTAATTACCGAGCTCTGCGAATTGTAACATTTTTCACTGAGTATTATAATTATTCATTTATAGGTCCTTGAAAGCAGGTTCACTATTATACTTCTGGAGCCTGGGTCAATATCTGACATATTATAGGTATTCAGTAAATATTTGTTGAATGAAAAAATGAAGGAAATATAAATGTATAAATTACACTTCAAAAGTATAAATTAATGCTTCGGTCCTTAGGGAGTTGTCAGAAGAAGGAATTTGGGGGAGGAAATATGAAAGAGAACTTCTGAGACCCAAAGTCAGGCCATTTATTTCATGGCTTCTTCTACCTACCAGGTGCAGCAATGAGCCAGCCAAGCAGTGATCTCACCCAAAGAACCTGCTGGGCTAGTCCCCTCAACAAGTAAGGTGAGGCCAAGCATTCATGTCAAACACAACAAACCTGGCTAATGGATTCCCAGAAGTAGTGTGACTGCTTGCTCTTCCCATCCAAATCTGCCCTGGTAAACTAGATCTTATTATCCACTGTGGAATTTGGCCAGTTACACTGAGATTATGGTATGTTGAGAAATTTAAACTTTAACCTTGTGCATAAATAAAAATACAAGATTCAGGGCCACTCTCTATTGTTTCGGGTGAATTTTAATTTTTTTTTTTTTTTTCAAAAAGAAAACAGTTGCTTTGGAATCTCTGAGTTTTCTTTTCAACTATAGGGAAACCTATGTCAAATTGGTCCAATTTTTTAATGTAAACTGTCTGCAAATGTCTTTATTAAAATAACTTAAAACTATCAGATAATTATACCTGGAATCTAAATAAAATATTGCACCTTTTATCAATCATCAAAAAAAATTTATGTTAGATGCAGAGAAAAATACAAAATAAATAAGATACAGTCTCCAGGGCTGCCTTTTTCAGTCAGATTTCTTCTGAAGTAGTTCAAAGCCTAAGGAAATGTTCTCCACTCTTCAAGAGATGCAGAAAGGTTAAGTTTTTTCAAATTTACAATAGAAAGTAACTATGCACATTATTACACATCCAGGCAGTAGAACTAAACATGTTCCTTTTTAAGTAAATATTCCTGGTAAACAAAAATTGTCTCAGGGTTACGCTTGTGTGGCATTCTCAAGTTTTCTGTACACGGCTGGGAAAAGTCCTCTCTGAAAACAAAGTAGAGGTCAATCAGAGTTTTCTCCACTTTGAAAAATGGTTCACGGTAGGGTTCCAACAGCTAGACAATTTCCACACTTTTATTCACCTTATATACAACTCTTCAGGATCACACCTATTGAAAAGGTTCAGGTACACTTATAACATTTGTTCTCACCATCTCAGAACTGACTCATTACCTTTAATTTTCTCTTTTCCTTTCCTCTCAATACATCCCTTTTCTCTTTTCCATCACTGGACACCACTTTGCAACGTGCCTTCTCCTTATGTCTATTTTATCTCTTATATTATCAGTCTCTCTGGTACATGTGTTTTCTTTTTTCATGGGAATTTCTGCCTTGGCATTAAGTTATTTAGTTAAGGGGCTGGGTGAGTTGTATGAAACCACAGATGTGATAAGAAAAATTAGAGAAAGCAAAGCTGATTCTGACAGTGAGAAATGATAGAAAGAATGCTGGATTGAAATCAGAAAACCTAGGGATGGTTCAGGCAGCCAAGTGGCCTTGAAATTCAGGGAACCGCTTGAGTATATCAGTTTCCTCATCTATATACTTGCCATGAGAATACCAACCCTGTCTACCCAACAAAATGACAATAAAATCCAATCAAACTGCAGGAGAGTTTTATGTTGCATTAATTTGTAAATTGTATTTCTCTGTATCACATGAGATGTGGTTGTTGATGATATTAGTCACCCAGCTGCAAAGGAGGCCCTTGTACACACCACTGTCCCCAGCCTTCTGTTTACTCTCATCTTCCAGGGTTATTTAGGAATTCATTCCTCCAGGCACAAGGAATCCACACATATGAACAACCTACCATCTTTATACTCTGTCTAGATTTTGGGTTTCATTAAACCTTCTCCCAACCCGCTTTGTTGATAGTCTGATACACTACCCACAGCCCTGGCTGCAATCTGGTTGTTTATGAGCATCTGGATTAAACTAGAATTGAGTGAGGTGATGTCACTCTGGAGTCAGATTGGCTTTGGTTCAAACACTAGTATTATAATGAAATAGCTTGTTATTTAATTTGAACTTATTATTTAATTTCTCTGGAGCTCTATTTTCTAATTTTTATAGAGAAGGCCTAATATCTACACTGTAAGGGGATGGGATGAATAAAAAACAATGAAGTTTTATCATAGCCCAAAAGCTAAAAGTAATATGCAGTCCAAATATGTATATTTAGAATTGTCCGGATATTTAAGTTACATTCCTTTAAAACTAAAGGATTTTAAAGAGAAGCAAGTGTGCAATTAAAGTAAGATACACCTTGTGGTTTCTTTGAGCTCATGGCTCTTGAATAGATTATTAAATCTGCACTGGCACAATAATTAAACCTAGTAGATACTTAATTATTTGTTAATGAGTAAATAATTGAACGAATGAGTGAATGAGTGAATGAATTCTACTGAAGTAACAGTTTAGAGAAATATTGAATTTCACATCTATCCTCTAGGTGGCGAACTGATACTTTCTACAGTGTATTGCATTTCCTGTCACTACATTGACATGAAAATTATACTAAAAAAATTTATAATTTCATATCTGCCATGGTGTAGAAGTAAGCAACCATAAATGTATTTTCGCCCAAAGGTAACTCTTTATTTTACACCTTTAAGCCTTTTATCATAAAAAAAAAACACTTGTTTATAGAAAATCAGTAAGAAACACAATCGTGTAAGCACTATAAATAAATAATGGTGCAAGAGATTTTATAAAGCACTTGTCCAAGACTGCTTTGAATACTATCAATTTTCATGGCCTACTCTTAGGGAAACATTGTTTTGCCCCAAGTTCACTATTATTGTCCTAGTGTATTCATTTCCCTCTAAATATGGAAAAAATAAATAAATAAAAATAATGCTACTAACCATGAATTCTTTAAAACTAAGCCCCAAATCTATTTTTTCCCTACAGATTCACTGTGACAACAACAGGTGAAACTGAGTAAGAGCTGAATGCATTATCCTGTAAATTGAATATAGAAGAACAATCAAATACAATAAATCAATCCAAATACCTTGCTTTGACTTTCTTTCAAACCAGAACCTGAGTTCCCTGAATGATTTAAATAACGCCCCGCAAACCCACTTCCCTTTCCGATGACATAGTCTCTATTTTCTTACGCAGGAAATACGACTGGAAAATATCTTGGAGTGCCATGAAAGCTGAAGGGCAAAGCTAAATTCCATCTAAAAGTACACAGAACAGGAATAGCAAGAACTAAAGATGCCTGTCCTGTTCCCAAAAGCAAGGGGAGGAGATGAGCAAAAAGAACAATGACATGTTACAGCCCAAGAGCTAAAATTAAATGCATGTAAACAATTCTTGTTGAAACTAGAAGCCAATGTAGATTAGGCAAACCAGGTAAAGAGTTCTTTCCTGCCAGAACAGGCCAGGAGGAGAGTCACCTCACTTTGAGACACGGCTAGTGATAGAAGTGAAGCTAACACTGGAAAACCACAGAGGATTCTGAACTTGCGTGGCAGCTCTTAAATTCTACATTTAAGTATTGTATGTACCAAAAATCCATATTTCTTCTTTATCCCACTCAAAATGCTGAAAGCCAGTTGTTCAAATACAGAAATATGTATGAGAATTTCTAGCATATGTATAATTATTTCTCTAAAGCACATTTCTTGAGTAACCACTCAAGAAATGGCCTGGCCCTGTGGTAAAAGCCTTGAATAACGAAGAGATGAATAAGGCATGGTCCCTACCCTCAGAAGATCAAGGAAGTCAGACATGTGCACAAACAACTACATGGGAGTAATCAAAGAAGGAGAGAAAGAAAGAAGTTAACGCCAAATTAGATTGTTGACATTAGGGTGTGGAAGAGTCACCTTTAAATCCTATCCTACAGCTGGGTTAAGGGC
This sequence comes from Eidolon dupreanum, assembly GCA_028627145.1. NCBI lineage: Eukaryota > Metazoa > Chordata > Mammalia > Chiroptera > Pteropodidae > Eidolon > Eidolon dupreanum. Next base: position 103,855,802 of record CM053509.1, read on the forward strand.
AACTGGTTTAACCAGAATCCAACTCTGGTATTAATTTTTGCTGGGTTTCAAAGTAAACTTACACTACTGGTTCTCTGATACAGCTAAATCATAGAAATAGACCTGAGGTAGATATAAATTTCTATAATACTTTTCCAAAGGCTTTTGGGCATGTTTTAAAAAATCATTCTCAAAGGGATGCAACAAGCCAGAGGAGTTAGAAAAGAAAATATCATCCATTAAATAAACCTGATTCCTAACTTTGTCATGAGCAATTATAAACCTTTCTAAGTAAAATAAGAAACTAAATATTCATAAATAGGAAAGTATAAATAAATTATAGACTATCTCATGTAATAACTTTAAAAGAATAAGGTAGCTCTAGCATAGAAATATCTCCATACGTATAGAAGTGAAAGAAAACAGCCAGGAGGAAACAATTTAGGCTATAAACTAACCTTGTTATTTGATGAAACTCAAACATTTTTTCTAAAGATTAAGAAAATGGCACAAATATGTAAATAAAGTACAAAATATGATGCACTCTTTATCACTATTGTGTTATACCTCCAGAATTATAATGATTTAAAGTGATTTTTTTATAATAATGTATTTGGTATTTGAATTAGTTATGTTACCTACCAAAAAATATTTTGTCCTGAAGTATTGTCTTGAAGTGCAGTGTATGAAGATTTTTTAAATTGTTCCTAACTATTGGTTGTTTTAGACCCTTTCTCTGTAGTTACTTTCACAAGCCTTATCTTCATGTGTAAATAGCCCATGCACACAATAATTTCAATTCAAAAAAAGAAAAGTGAGCTTTGACTCGACCTCTATTATAAGTGGATATCCTTCCTCCGTACCAGCCCAAAGCAGATCTGTTATCATTTGTCTTTACTCTTCATTATAAGAGAGAGAAAAGAAGAGGCAGGGAAAAAAAAAAAAAAAAAAAAAAAAAACAGGAGAAAGGACTGACCCTTCTAATAGTAGAATTTGCAAGTTGTCTATTACATGTAGCCCATATATTTATAAGTCAAAAATCCAGGCCCCATTCTGTGGCTTCTGCTCTTTAGTGATTGCTCCAAATTTTTCCTTTAGTAAAAAAAATTCTTTTTGAGTAAGAGCATATCCATAATAACTCAGGACCCTCGGAGGTAAAATTTCATTCTAAGAAAATTCATAAAAATAAGAAGCCAGTTTTACCTCTAGAAACGAGGCAGCATTGTAACTGAAAGCCAGTACGGTTTGCACAGGATGTGGGGCTCAGCTCAACAATCAAGTCTGCCTTTCACAATTTACAAAGACAAATGCACAGAAAAGCAGCCACCACCTTACTGCCAACGTTACCCAAGTAAAACAGGTGCATCTACCGCATCCCAGTGCCACAGCCAAAGCTAAACACATCCAGACTTTTCCACTGACATGGCCACCAGAACTGGTCTTAGTTCAAGTCAATAGAAGCTTATTGCCATGGGTTAGATGAGAGCTATATTTGATGCCAATCAACATATGCATGACTACCCAACAAGGAAAATAAAGAAATAAAACAAACACATGTACCTGTATCTATAAAATTCTTTTGGAAAAAAAAAACTTGAAGTAGAGAAGCTAGAATAAGAGAGAGTGATATTAGCTCAATAAGTGTGAAATAATCACCAACATTCTCTAAAGCAACTTTCTAATTTCAGTAGAAGAATTTTCTATGATAAATCATCGAAACATAGTTCCAACTGCCCTCAACAGCACTTATTGGCTTACTGCAAATACATTAGGTTAGACTGCAGACACCCCCCCAAAAAGGAAAAAACTGAGAAAATTAAAATAATATTATAATGATGGTAATTATAGATTACCATCATTTTAGGTGCCATTTTGCTATATTTAGCTACATAACTTAACCTCCATAACAGTCTTGTGAAGTAGGTGTTATTATCTCTATTTTACAGATTTAAAAAACTACAGAAATATAAATTAAATATCTTTCCCAAGAATACCCAGCTAAAAGTGAGAGAGCCATAATCAAATTCCAATTAAACTCTTTCCGCTATACCAGGAGTCAGCAAACTATGACCCTTGTGTTAAATCTGTCCTGCAGTCTATTTTCGTAAAGTTGTATTGAGGCACAGACATTTTCATTCATTCATCTATTATCTATGGTTGTTTTGGTGCTACAACAGCAGAGTTGAGAAGTTGTGACAGAAACCATATGGCTTACAAAAATTAAACTATTTACTATTTGGCACTTTAGAGGGAAAGTTTGCCAAATCCTACATTACAGTATGCCATTATGAATTTTTAAAAGGTTGAATAAAATAAATACTTTCAGAGAATTATGAAATTCTAAGCAATGAGAGTTCACTGCAATCCATTTCTTTGTCAACAGCTACCCTAAGACATTCTGCCTGTGCACAGAGCTTTCTTCCACTCCTTAAAACCTCAGCTAGGGAAAAAATATTTGTGTATTAGAAAACAAGAATGTGAATTTTATTGACTAATTAGTTCATCTCCTTTCCAGTTCTACTTCCAGCTTCTCCTTACTTCAAGTTCTCACAGGACATGTCACCAAACTAGGCCCCTAGGAAAGAAAGATAAGGAGGAATACAAAGAAAAAGTAGTGCTATTTTCAAACCCTGACCGCCTGAAGGAAGAACATGCCAAAACTCAGGGTTTACTTAGTTTAGTCTTGTGAAACCGATGCAAGCCTGAGTGGAGGAATTTATAGATTAGAATAATAGAATTTTAATATGGAAGGCACATCAGGTAATAATAAGTTGAGATGATTCTATTTATCAAAAAAAAAAAAAAAACGAAAACAAGAACCCAGTCAAGCTGAGTGACTTGTCCAAGGTTAAAGAGGTAGTAAAACAGAAAAGGCTTATTTTATCCATTCTACCACATTAAACAGGATCAGGTTTAAGGCCACAATTTATCCTATTCACCAGCTTCCATATGTTCATTAATTTTATTTCCTTTATCAAGGCCACATCTTTGATGGAAAGAGCAGATTTGGGGAATCAAGCAGACTTAGGTTAAAATTCTGTTTTGATCATTTACTATTGGTATAAACTTAGGAAAGTCAGTAAACCACTTTAAGCCTCAGTTTTATACAAGTAAAATATATTTAATTATTGCCTAAGTGTAAAGAAGATGAAATGACATAGCACATCCAGTTCCTAAAAAAGTATCTGGCACATAGTATGAACTTTCAATATATGGCAAACACTAGTATTATTCTTACAAGACAAGTAAATTGCATCACCTCAGTCCTTTCTTGGACCAAGGTCAGAAGATGTTAACAGTTGGACCAAGTAGCATCTCACAGTTCAAGTATAGATAACGACCTGCTGGCTGCATACTTTAGAAGATTTTCCATTTGAGAAAGCTCACTTTTAAATTTCTAATCAAGTTCTATACTAGTTGCATGTAATCGTTATTATGTTATAATTTACGGACAGTTTTGTTTTTAATTACAAGGTTTTTATTAGAGAGACAGGTTTCAGGGTGAGTCTGACATCTGACTTGCCAGCACTTGTTAAAAGTTTTTATAGTGTGACTCATTTACATGTATATTTGTGTGTGTTTAGGACTGCTATTACTAAGTTTTGCTGGCATAGAGTGATTCAAATCTGTCTATATAAAAAGTCCCCCCACCATCCACTCTGTCCCTTCACATATTCCACCCTTCTCCAATTTATCAAGGGCTAGTTTCAGATTATTTTCAAGGTTTCATACAGATAGATTCACTTGGAACTGACCTTGCCTAATTCCCCTCAGCTACTTGTGAAATAGAAGCAAACACTGCTCAAAAGGGGAAATCTTTCAGGTATAGTGTGGTGGATGGAAAACCTAGGGGAAACCAGTAAGACAATGTCAAGTATGGATGTTATTTTCTCATGTGCAAGGTTTTTAATTTTGTAGTGAGAGAACCTGCAGGAAAAAGGATCTTCACATTAAAGTCAGAAAATGGCACTGATAGCTCAGTGCTATAATTGTCTACAGAGGAAAAGAGAGAGAGAACATGAGTACACAAAGCCCATAAAAGAATAAAGATGCTCTGATAAGTAGAAAGATGAAAACAAAATGGAATGGACAGCAATGAAACAACTCCATGATGATTCAATAATTCCAACAGCCAAACTTTTAAGTACCTCCTGCATATGCACTTGAAGCCCACATATGAACCCTGGAGCAAAGCATTGTGGAAAGGTATAAATGATAATCTTTTACAGATGCAGTAGTTTTCTTTTATGTTGCTATTGACTTTAAGTTTCCCACTGCTTTATTAATTAAAAATACAGGAAATGGAAAGAATAGAAGGGGAGGAGGGAAAGAGAGAGAAGAGGAGAAAGAATCAGAGAATAAGAGAGAAGGAGAAAGTGTCCAGTGTTAGATATCACAGTCCATTAGAACTGCAAGCACTGGAGCCCATGCACAAACGTGTTCACTTGTTTCTGCCTCCACGGAATCATTTCTGGAAGTTACTCTTGTGGACTTCTGAAATATGATATTGCTGAATAACAAATTAGACCACCACCACTCCGAAACAAACAAAAAAAATAGTAGTTTAAAACACCTGTGGGTCAGGGTTCTGTTATGGCTTAACTGGGTCTTATGTTTCACAGTCTCTTACAAGTCTTCAGTCAAGGTATCTATCAAGGGAAGAGGCTCACCTGAAGGCTCACCTAGGGAAGGATCTGCTTTCAAGTTAACGCACATGATTGCTGACAGGATTCATTTTGTTGAGGGATGTTGAACTGAGGGCTTAAATTCCCAACTGGCTTTGGCTGGAGGCTGCCCTCAGGTCTTGTCTCCTATGGCAATTTGCTTCATCAAAATCAGCAAGAGAGAGGGAGAGTCTTCTAGCAAAATAAAAGTCACACTCTTTTGTAAACTAATCATGGAAGTGATACTTTCTCTAAATTGCTATATTGTGTGGGTTTAGAAAGCAGCTACTCAAGTAGAGGCACTTACACAGGCATGAATACTAGGAGGCTGAGATAACCAGGAGCTATCTTAGATGTACCCACCGCAACAGGGCGATCTACTCTCATTTTCTTTGTTTGCTTTTTTTCTATCTGATCTCTATTCAAATTACCACAGAATCTCAAAATAACCAGGTATAAATAGATACAACTTTCCTTTTTGTTCTAAGTTTGCATTCCTTAGAAGAGTTCATAGTGCAGAAGAAGCATTCAGTTGATATAGATAGGGAAAGCATGAAGACCAGGCTCAATTCTGGAAATTTACTGGATATAAGATTTTATCCATGAATCTGAATTTCTCTTCTTTGAAATGGGGATAATTAGGACTTCTCTGTTTATCATTGTATGAGTTCTTTATAAATTTTGGATATTAACCCCTTGTCAGATGTCTTCTCTCTTTCGGTTGGTTGGTTTTTTGTTTTGTTGATGGTTTCCTTTGCTGTGCAAAAACTTTTTAGTTCAATGTAGTCTCATTCACTTTTTTTCTTTTGTTTCCCCTGCCGAAGGAGACATATCAGAAAAAAAAATTACTAATAGCAATATCAGAAAGTTTACTGCACTAGGTACATTCTTTGCTAGCAGCAGAGCAAACCTAATTACACCTGGTAAAAGAGATGAAGCCTTGAAAATATAATTTAAAATTTTTTGCCCACAAAGAACCCTTTCCTATTATTAATAAAATTTTTACATAATTCATTTCCTACTGCATTTTCTTGCCCTAGCAATGTATTAATAACAACTTCCATTTATTGAGAGCTTACTATATGCTAAAAAATATATATACTATTTCAATTAATATTTATGAGGAAAATTGTATTATCATATCTTATGAATGAGGAAATCAAAGCTTAAAGAGGTTAAATAACTTGGCCAAAATCACTCAACCAAAAAGTAGCAGAGCTAGAACTTAAACTCAGGTCTACCAAACTCCAAAGGCTATGTTAATTCTGCTCTTCCAGTAAAGTTTTAAAGGACTGAACTTCCACATGTCATCTTTTTCTACTTCTTAAAGTTTTATGTTTTGGCATTACAATATTTTTCTTCTCTTAAATGTGGAAAATATATCAACACCAAAGCATTCAAAACAGGGTCATAGAATAACTCATTTTTTTGCCAGATACCCTCGCAGGATATACACATAAATAGAGTAAGAGAAGCAATTCCTTCCTGGCCCAAACTCTTTCACCCTACTCACTCCTAAGGCCAGAGAAGCAAATAGAAAGATAAAGTTCAGACACTTCCAGGGCTCCTCCCAGATAGGGATATTGGCACTCAATACTTCACTCTATACAATCTCCCAACTAAGAACAAGCAAAAAAGCAGTTGTTACCCATGGGGGCCAAATACCTGGTGAGCTGTTTAACTGCAAAGAAGACTCTTCTTAAGAAAACGGATCTCACTTTTGTTTTTCAGTATGACTGCAATCAGATATTCCAGGTGGTAAAGGAAATTGAAACATGTTTAATTCTCTTTCAAGAAGAGCCTTGGAGCTTCAAGTCCTTAGATCTAGAAAAATAGACTTGAAAATCTATTTTTAGAAAACTGATTACTAAATTTATAGCTCACTAACTAGTGGGAATTAGAATTCAAGAGATCAGAGAGAGTAGAATAGCCCCATACAAGAAATATTACTTTTTATAGTCAGATTATCCATTATCCAATTTGATAACAAATGCACATTTTTGCTCATTTGAATCATGTAATATTATTATCACAATATTCAAACCCAGTGATAACAAATACAAAGTCAAATGAACTTGGAAAAATACAAGTTCAGAAATAAATACATTAAAATGAGAAATTATAAGTAAATACTTGAAAATAGATCATTAAAATATTTTCTAATGATGTACAGATTAAGTTTAGAAGAGGTGTTTTCCCATTGCTCTTCTCTTCCCACACAGCCCAGGAAGGTGACTACAAACAGCTGGTAGGTATGTGTCTCAGCGGTGCACATCACCCCAACTACCACAAAAAAAGAAGTCACGTAGGTCAGGCCCCACACCTGATGGGAGCAGTCATCACAGCACAGCCACCAACATTCTGTTTTCTTTGAATCCATTAAAGCAGGGATCCCCAAACCCCAGGCCACGGACCGGTACCGGTCCGTGGCCTGTTAGGAACAGGGCTGCACAGCAGGAGGTGAGCAGTGGGCAAGCCAGTGAAGCTTCATCTGCATTTGTAGCCACTCCCCAGCTCTTGCATCACCACCTCAGCACCACCTCAGATCATCAGGCATTAGATTCTTATAGGAGCACCGGTCCCTGGTGCCAAAAAGGTTGGGACCATTATTTTAAAGAGTCCTGGCCAGTATTCCTGCAGAACATCCAACATTCTGGACTTGTTATACTGGCTCCTCTGTAGGTGCATGTCAAACATCCCACCAACAACCCAACTTAGGTGAACCTCAAACTGGAAATGGTCAGGCTCTCTCATTTGGTTAAGGTGGTAACTGCCAGATCACTCTCTCTTTGGAAAAGCAACTTTTCCCTTGTAATTAATAAATAAGGCTATAGGATGATATCATGAGACTATTCTGTTCCTTAACCACAGTCTATTGTGATCCCTTGGGGGTCACAATATGGTGATTTTCTAATTCTAGAATTCTCTCTATATTTATTAGCTGCCATCCTCTAGAAAGAGAATCTTACTCCCTCCTATGGATTTCTTTAAAATTTAGTGTGGTTTAAATTGTATCATCATTCTTTTTGATGCTCACATTGTTCCAAATTAAGCCAGGGAAAAAAATTTATTTTGAAAACATGGCGATGTTAAAATTTTATTATGCCATAATCAATTTATAAGAGACTTATAGGTATATGGTGATATTATAACTTCTATTTATCATTGTTATTATTCTTCTTTAGTAATTTATTTGTATCAATCCAAGGAAAGGAGTTAGATATCTTTAATCAACTCAAGTCTATCATGGCACAATTTTCTGAAATAATACTACATGTGATTATAAAATATTTCACAAACTATGCATCAAAATTAGTAACATTGTTTTATAAATGTATATAATACTTCACTCTTAAGTTTTCAAGCACTAATTTGAAATTAGGGTGTCAAATTTAAAAACCTAAAGTTGCCTTTATATTGATTATGTTTTTGCTAACTCTTGATTTTAATTTATTTCGAAACTTTCATTTTAACACTGCCTCAGTTTAGAACCACATCAAATACAATTTAAGCCTAGGGTGTCAAAATTAAAATCTTAAACTCCCATTTTAATGATACTGATTTGGGTTTATGATACCATAACTTTCATTTCAACTATGCCTTGGTTTATAACCGTATCTAGTTTTCAACACTTAATTATGAGTACTTATTTAATGTGAGAATAGCAAAATTAAAAATCTAAGCCAAATGTGCCTTATCTCGGAACCAAGGTCTTTTCTTGAAACTTTTAACTTCACCACAGTGTCTCTGAGATGAACAATCACTTTGTTTTCAGTTTATGATTATTAAGAAAATGGTTTCATTATTGATTCATATAACAAAAATCATTTTAAAAGTTTTATATGATGTGGGTATTGATTTCTTATAAGCCAACCCTTGTACGTTTGATGATGTAGTATAAACCATGAAGCTTATTGGATAAGAAATAACCTCTTTTAAGTGTTATTTCTCTAATGTGATTACCTTTACAACAAAAACTGCTGCCCTTCCTAGAATGTAACAGCCATGAGGACAGGGATCTTTTACTATTTTGTCACTGATATATTTTAAGGGCTTCGAAAAATGTGCCTGGCACATAATAGACACTCAATAAATCTTTGTTGAATGACTATTAGATTAATTGAATAATCAATGCAGACTTGTATACAGAAAAGAACAACCATAAATAAAAAGCATTTCTCATTCATAAAGAATCTCATTTTTAGGTGATTTTCTGATAGTATTGTTTTGTTCAGGTTTGTTTTTTTTTTCACATAGTAAGGATGAATATATGGAGAGAAATTTTAGAAAAACTACTGGCATTGTTTCTGAGTGTTTCTTTATGTAGTTAGCTGAATTTTTCTTAAGTTTGAATGTGAATTATATTTATGTCTTGGGAACTAGTCTTTATGTATAAGTAATCAAAGACAATAACTTTAAAGCTTATAATTTTTAAAACAAAAAAAACATTAACAATGTAAAGAGATATGTAAAACGTTTCAGAGTGATTAAGCAGATTTAGAGATAGAAGAGGTAATATCAACATATATTATTAAATTTTTTTTGCTAGAAAAGTTTTAGAATTAATTCTTAGGATTAAATACTATAGCTTATACTATTTATTTCTGAAAAATAAACTAATATTCTATGCTAAAATTAATGCCAGAGGATTTCATTTCTACATTTGTTATGTAAAGTCATCTAAATTAGGATTACACACTCCTCTCTGCACTCTGGACCCATGTTTCTAACTGCCATTGGGCATCTCCACCTAGATATAGCACCGTTTCTCAAGTCCAAGCTTTCTGAACCTGAACTCATGATCTTCACCTCAAACTGCATCCTCATCCATTGTTCCCTATTTTAGTGACTGTGATCACCAACCTCTTTAGTTGCACAAACCTGCCTAACATCTTCCTCTCCCTTATCTGCCATCTTGTTTTTTGTTGAGCTCTCTTGAAATTATTCTTTAAATATATCTTAAAACATTCTATTCTATACCTTGGGTGCAAATACTTTAGTCCAAACTACAAAAATCTAGCCTCTAAACTATTGGCCCACTAGTATACACTCTTGCTTCCCTTCCAAACCATTCTCAAAAATGCACCTAAAGTGATTTTATCAATTTAACTGAAAATTTGATCACATCACTTCTCTGATCACATCACTTATCAATGGCTTATCCTTTTCCCAAGATAAAGATAGAAATTCTTAACATGGTCTATAGAGCCACATTTTGCTGTGTGTATTTCTCCAATCTCAGTTAGCCGTACTTTCCTCCTCCATCCCCACACTCCAACTATAATTCCTTTAGTATGCGCATGCTTCTTCCCACCTCAGAGCCTGCCATGTGCAGTTTCTTCAGCCTAAAATGTTCCTTCTTGCAACTACTGTCCCATTTTTTTGGTTAGTTAATTACAACAAAATCCTGTAGATCTCAACTCAAGTATCCCTTGATTTCCCTGACCACCACATTAGATCAGCTTCCTTACTATGAATTCACATAGCACCTAGGGCTTGTATTTCATGTCAATTACCATGTTTTATAATTAATACTCTATGATTCATTCATTACTTGTTCCTAGTACATAGTATCTGATATTTAGTAGAGGCTTAATGTTTAATTTTTTGTTGTATGAGTAAATATTTTACAGGTAGCTAATAATTTAAGATTTTTTTAGCATTGTTATTAAAATATGGATGAGCTAAATATAGGTTAAGAATACCTTTTTAGGAGGATATAAACATGTTGTTATTTACATCACATGCATGGCTATGTTATCAGTAACATGTGAGAGGATGGCTTCGTAAGAGGCAAGAAAGTTGAGAGCAAAAAGATAAACGAGGCTATCAGGATCCAAAGTCACAGAAAAGATACAACAGTGAGATGAAGACAGAGATTATTGGATCTAGCAACAAGAAAGTCATTGGTTACCCAGATTCTGAGTGAAAGTCATATTACAGAACGTTGAAGAGTGAATGAAAATGGAGATAACATTCTTCTTCCAAAGAAATTTTGAACATGTAGTTTATCTAGCAATACAAAAGTTAACTATTTGGTTGTGTCTGTGCAGGGTGTTTGGAACTACACAAGAGCAACAATTTCAGATGAGAAAATATAATCCAGGTTCCAATTCACAATGGCACATGAATATAGAAGCTTGAATATAGGACTGGATCCACAGCATATCAGATTAATCAAATCTTCAAGCTAATTGATTCTGCTGAGATATGTGTATGTGTGTTTATGTGTGTATGCATAAATATTTTTCACAAAGAAGCTTCTTAAAATTAAAAAAAATGTTTTAAAAAATTACTACATTTTGTAGACTGGGTTTTATTCAAGAGCTTTGGAAGGAAAATATGCTTTATCAGAAATGTATGAATTATCCCTAATGAAGTACTATTAAACATAGTTCAGAAATAACACATATCTGAGGGGGGGGGAAGCAAATTAAATACGTAATTTATGTTAATTTACAATCCTCAGAAGAAAATTAAGATAAAGTAAACCTCTCAATATGTTAGTCTTTTCAGCATATTCTTCAAGAAATTAAGCTCCTAGCAACTATCTTTACTTTAAGAAAATGTTTTCAGCTAATTCAACCTCTCACACATCAATGACTGCTAGAATCATAGAAAGAGAGACAACCAGATTATGTATATCTTTGGTGGAAGCTTTTAATGCTACTTATGAAGTATTTTTGACAAAATATCAAACCACAATCACATCCAGACTCTAGATCTAAATAATAAATTACAAGAAATACAAGTGGCAGAAAAAAATATTAAATGTCATTATGCAGAAGCATTCTGCAAAGTCCAGAGTTCAGAAAACTACAGAATTAATAACTCAATTTCTGCAACTAATAAGTTGAAAGGTAAAGAGGTAAAAAAGAAAAAGAAAAAGAAAGAGAACCTATAGATTAAAAGAGACACATGAGACTAGTATCAATTTCAACTAACTTCAATGTTTTAATCTTATGTTTATCCTTATTAAAGTAAATTATTAAGAAGAGTTAAAAAGAATGAAAAGTTATGTGTGTGAAAATTGGAGGAGCCTATTATAGACTGAATTATGACACCCTCCCCTTCCAATTCATATGTTAAATATTTAACTCCCAGTATCTCAGAATGTGAATATTTTTGAAGATAGGGTATTTATTTAAAGAGGTGATTAAGTTAAAGGGAGGCTGATGGGATGGGCCCTAATCCAATCTGACTGGTGTCCTTATGAGAAGAGATTTTGGACACATAAAAGCAATACCATGGGATTGAGTGCACATAGGATGACTATGTGAAGAGGCAGCAGGAGAGTGACCATCTGTAAGCTAAGGAGAGAGGCCTCAGGAGAAACCAAAACTTTAAGAAAATAAATTTCTGATATTTAAGCCCCCCAGTCTGTGGTATTTTGTATGGCAGTCCTAGCAAACTACTGTGAAAAAATAAATTTCAGTTGTTTAAACCACCCAGTTTCTGATATTTTGTTATGATGGCCTTAAAAAAAACCAACACAGATGCTAAAATGATGAATATGTCCACAATACTGTTAAACTTAAGAAATATATATATGGATATAGAAAAAGATACACTGTGGATCCTGGAACAATAAATCTCAACTGATGAAATGGAGAGAATTGAGCCTCCTGGCAGGAGGTGGGCCACATATAGTTTGAAAAAGCCACAAAAGTGACTCCAAATTTTCTTCTCTCTGCACTTAGAAACATAATTTTGGATCCAACCATATACAAGTTATGTTACCACTTCTCTTAGTCACTCAACTTATTCTATTCACATTTTTATAGAGTTCGTATATAGTTTCACCAACTAGTATATAAACATTATCACTAGAGATCTGCATTATTTATAATATTAGAACTGACTATACTCATTCCCTTCTATTTACATCCAAAATTCTATACCAATTTACCATTTACTTTCTCTCTTCTCACTTATAAATTATCCATCCTATTAAAAGGCATGTTTGTGATAATTCCAAGTTTTAGTTGCCCACTACGTTCCTATCCACTTCATCTCTTAAATGTGTTTAAAGGTTGTGTTTCATCCTAAAGAGAGTAGGGTTTCAGGGAAAGGTAAAAAGTTTCATTATATTACTCTATTGTCCAAAACAAATGTGTTATTGTATTACATGTGAAATGACATCTTTGAAGTCTATAAAGGGTGTGCTATGAGGTGACCCATCTGGAAAACACGGTGTAGAACAGAAAATAATTATAAGCCAGTTTATTGAGCTTTTTTTTTTCCAGTTAAGCTTACTATGAAAGCTGCTAAGGACACTATGTAGTGTAAAAGGTAAATGCTCTGAAGCCACATAGGTTAGACCCTACCTCCAACAATGATCAGCTAGTATGCAAGTTACTTAACTTCTCTGATCCTTTGTCTTTTCTGTAAAATTGAGATACCAATGCATGTTGCCTAGGAATTTTATGAGGATTAAATGAAACAATACTTATAAAATACTTGGAACAGAGTAGACAATAAGTGTAATTTTTCCTCTTTTTTAAAATACAGAGGATATTTAATTTTCTTTACGTAGAGAACATTAGATAATCCAATAATATTTGGAAACCAAGTTGAGCAGGTTGGTTTTGTAAAAAAGTCCGTTGAGTTTCCGTGTGGTTCCTTTGAATTTCAGAGGAAAAAAAGGTTTTGGAAGATCGGGTTTGAAGCTGCCTCAAGAATTCTCAACCTGAAATGGATTAGGACCACCCAGACATGGTTAGCAGGGAAGCGCTGTCCGTGGTGCTAGCAATCGCGCATACCCCTGGCAACAATCTCCATCCCCTCACGCCCAAAGTTCTTTTCCAGTCAACTTGCTTAGCGAAGTTCATATACCTGTCTCCTGGAAGAGTCTCAGTCATTCTGCCCATTGGCCTTTCCCCTATCTTACCACTCTTTATCTATGTCCCCTTTAACAAAAAACAATTATCTTCCATCTCCTTATCAACTTCAAATAGTTTTTTGTCATTATTAACTTTTCAGACACTTTGGCTATGTCTATTATATAAGTAGGTGGCTCAAAACTTGGCACAGGCTTTTCCTAATCTTTTTATTAAGTTTCAGAGAAATCAAAGACAAGAACACAGAAAAGTTAATTTCCAATGCATTCTTTAAAAACTCTTCAGCTGGCAACTTCCCTAAGAAACTTTCCCTGCACCTCCAATTGAATTAAGGTCCCTTCTTTACTCCCTAAGTGTCAAGTAGACACATCACTCACTAAAGTTATCACATTAAATTGAAACTCCCTATTTGTCAGTTTTGAGTATCATTAGAAATAGTTTATTAAAAGCTAGGACTCACATCTTATTTAACTGTGAATTCCTGGAATATAGAATGTGCTGAACTAAGTTTTGTTTTAACTAAATTTAATTACTGGATCCATTAGAGGTAAGGTCCCAAGACAGTCTTTTAAAAGAAAATCTGCTTTGTTACATTTGGCTGTGCACTAAATTTCAGAGTAGCTAGGCTATTTCCAGTAAAGATATTTCTGGACTAAGCTCATTTGCCACCACATCCACCTCTATCAGTCTGGTGACTCAGCCAGTGACTTTGCTGCAAGTGACGAGCAAAGAGCCAATGCCATCTATTTCAAAGACTCTGGCTTCCCACTATCCACCTTTCCTCTTTCTTCTCCCATTCTACCTACAAACCTGTAGTCCCCAATACACTGCATGGGAACTGACCCAAAAGACTAGAAAAAAAAAACAGCTCATTGATCCTTGTCACCCTAAAGTAGACTTCTATTCCTCTGACCAGATCAAAGAATTGAGCCACTATCAACAAATAACAAGACATTTTTTTCCAGGTAAGAATGGAGGCTCAAATAAGAGTGAAAGGTAGAAGATTAAGAAACTGAAAACTAAAAAATGAGAGAAAAAAATAACTGTTATTAATTCTGCCTCCTTCTCTTCCTCATCCAATTGGATTTCCACTCTGTTTAGGATCATTCCGTATATCTTCAGCCCTAATCACCACTTACACCACTTACCTAACCCCCATCTTAAAGAGCTCTTTCTCATTCTACAGTGGTTTGAGGGGAGTGGAGTCACTGTCCTCTGAACCAAAAATGGTGTTGCAAATAAAAACTATTCAGTGTTAGGAGAGACCCACTTTCATGTAGTTCTCACCAAAGTTTTTAGGCAACAGATACATAACTTGTGGTTCTCTTCCTATTCAATCAAGGATCAGCTATAATTTTCCAAAATCTTTAAAGCAATGCATATGTTAATTCAAACTCACCTAGGAAGATTAGAAAGGGAAAAAAAAGCACTTGGCCTTTAAACCTTCAGAAGAGGATTTAATGACAGGTTCAGCCTGTTTAATGACAGGCCCAGCACCACACCCCTGTTTTATTATGTTTCATGATTACTACATAAATTTCCTTTATTACTCATGACAAATAAAAATCAAATACTTACTGAGATGGGTTTAAATAGGTAAGAGTGCAAACAAAAACAAACTGTTCAAATATCACGAAACAGGGATCAGATTCTTAAAATATTTATATTTTTTAAGTGTCTTACGTGTTCCAGGTTGCTGCTCTCAATCTTAAAGTAGTTTTTTTTTTTTTTTTTTTTTAGAATTGTACCCATAATTCAAAGATGAAAAGAATAAAAGCCACATTTAAAACAGGATTCTCAGGATTTTTCAGAGACTGATTTTTGACTGATGCAAATAGGAAGACACACCCAAAAGAAAATTGCTAAGGTTGATGCAAGACGTGAAGCTAGTGAAGTTCAAGTACTGCTTGGGGATGAATTTAATCCGCATGACAGGTGCAGAGCTGTCATTTTCAGACACTTTAAGAGAGACAGAGTTATTTTAAATGCCTTCTCTCAGCCATTTGATTCCACAGGGAGAGACTAACGTCTTCAACGTGAAAGCAGCGAGCCCGGGACTGAGGGAATAGAAATCCTCTGCTCCGCCTGCTGGAAGGAGGGGCTGAGTACATTGATTCAATGTAGTTAGCCAAGGCTTTGCTGGACACCGGCGAGCAGCTCAGAGGCCTCCCAGCTCCTGGAGTCTGGCGCATGCTGGCTCTAGTCTAGGCTAGCTTCCCCCGCCCCAGTTCTCGTCATCTGTAGCGTCATCTGCGGGCCCGGCCCCCCCTCCCCCACACACCCCACCCTCCCTGCCAGCCTGCACAGTGAAAGCAGTCTGCGCGCCCGCTGGCCCTCCGGACAGCGGGCGGAGCCTAAGGGGGTGGGGAGAGCCAAGCCCCGCCGCCCGGCTAGAAACCGTTTCATTCCTTGCCGACTCTCCACTCTGCTAGAGCGAAGCTCTGCAGTGAGTCAGGACGCGGCAACGCACCCGTACTCTGCGGCCGGAGCCGCTCTGCGCTCGGCTACGGTCGCGCGAGGGACCTTTCCTGGGAGCGAGCCGAGCGCGTCCGCTGATTCGCGAGTCCGGCTTAACGACAGGCCGCCTGGCCGTTGCACGCGCCCGCGAGGCACAGGACGGCGAAAGGGGACTGAAGCTGAGCTGAGCATTCCCGGGGAGGAGAGCGCGCGCCGGGGCGAGGTGGGAAGGGAGGGAGGAGTGTCGCGAAGCTCACGGTCAGCAGTGGATCATCCGGGCTAGTTTGCGCTTGGGGACGCGAAATGCGGGAGGAGGACAAGGGCGTGCTCGGTGGCGGCGGCGGCGGCGGCGATGCGGGACTGGCCAGCGCTGCAGCGAGGGGGCAAGTGGAGACCGTGCGACAGCTCCTGGAAGCCGGTGCGGATCCCAACAAAGTCAACTGCTTCGGAAGGAGCCCGATCCAGGTAGCGGGGGCTCCGGGGCCTCGCCGGCAGGGGGCGCACGAATGCGGGGGCGCGGTCTCGTGGGACGAGACTGGGGCCTAGGTCTCCGCT
This sequence comes from Eidolon dupreanum, assembly GCA_028627145.1. Classification (NCBI taxonomy): domain Eukaryota; kingdom Metazoa; phylum Chordata; class Mammalia; order Chiroptera; family Pteropodidae; genus Eidolon; species Eidolon dupreanum. The sequence continues at coordinate 103,872,297 of CM053509.1, forward strand.
CTGTCTCTCTAGAAAGAGAATGAAAAACCCACTGCTTCAGTTTGGTATTCTTTTTAAAGGTGTAAAACATATCAATATTTCTTCTCCCGTCTCATGATCAGAAATGTAAGGTATAGATGGATTCAGTTGAAGAAGAAAGGACAAAGGGAAAGGTTACTCGGGGAAGAACTGCCTCGTCTGTATGTCTTCTTTCAGCGATAGAGATAAATTACAAGTTACACATTCAGGATTGGATTTAAGGAATCACGATAGAGATAAATTACAAGTTACACATTTAGGATTGGATTTAAGGAATCATACAAAAATCACAGCACATGAAAAAAAAATGCTGCGATGTGAAATTCTTTGTATTCTTTCCTTATAAAGGCGAAATGAATACAAAGGAACAGATAGGATTCCTCAACCACAACACTTAATTCTTTTTATTTTGTTAGCAGTGTCTCTTGAGTATTACGTAAGAAAGAAAAATGCTTCTATGGATTTTTATTGCTTAATTATCATACCGAATGCTTAGATTACAAAAGCATTCCTGCAACAACTGTTAGGTCTCTTTTAAATGGAAGGAAAAGAGTCTTCATAAATAATTAGCCTGTTCATTGTTAAAATACAATTATTCATTGTTTAACTATTAATCCCACTTTAATTAGTACAGATTTATTTTTAAATCCTTTAAAATCCAAGGTAATGTTTTTGTGCTATATTGTTGAATATTGTCATCCTTAGTATTCACCTCACCCTAACCTTCCAAAACCAAGCTTTTATTAAGGAACCTTGTTAATAGTGTAGATTTTAAAAGGGGAAAAAAAGTGTTAATTCCCTTTAAATTCTTAGAAAAATATAAATTATGAAATGTAGTTGAAAGCAACAAAAACATGGTTAAGTAGCTTTTAAAGATTTCAATCATAATAATTGTAAAAAGAGGTTTTATTTACAGTTTTAACTCACCATTTTTTGAGATATTACGAACCACATTTTCCTATCTTCTCTACATGTAAAATGGCCTTTATATCACTAGTAGAAATAACAAACAATTTTTAAGAGGAAATGGATGATTCTAATATTTAGGAAACAAAAAATTAGTATACTATCTTTCAATTGCATGGTATTTTTTTTTCAATTATAGTTGACATTCGATATTATTTTATATTAATTTCAAGCATAGTACAGTTTAAAACACAAAGTCACAAGAACAAATAACTCCATTTTGGATATTTAGTTATCAAAGTTATTTTGTTGTTAAAATAAGAGTGTAAATGCTTGCATAACATACATGTATACAAATGGATAATATAGAATTAGTGCTCCAAACATCTTTTTAAGTTAGGCATTGTTCTGATTCAACTACTAATATACAAACTCTTTTTTATAAAGCAAAATATTTACTATTTAACATTATAAAATCCAGCACATTACAAAATCCCGTGCAATGTAAATACAGTGTTTATTTTACATGTTACATTAAATTATCACCCTCTAAACTTTAGACATTCTCTATAACATTAACTTAAATATTTAAAAAAAAAAACAAATAATTTGTTAACAATCTTATAAAATAGTGTGCGACTTTACTTTTTCCCCTTTATCTCCAATTTTGGCTCAAATTGTTGAACTATATTCCGTTATGAGCACAAATATATATGCCTGAAAAGCAAAAACCTTCCACAGAGGATTTACTACGAGAACTAAACAAAGTAAACTGTATTTTAAACTTAATTGTTTCTTATTTTCTCCCCCTAAAGCATTATTCTGACTTCTAAAAAACATATATCAGTTGACAGCCTAGTAAAGATTTTTAGACCCGGATTATGGTGGGGGTGAAGGGGGGGGGCAAGAAAATAATTTAAGACTTTAAAAGCCTTTAAACTTAATTTCTTCTATAAATCATTTAACAAAATAGATTCCCATGTTTAAATGGAAATCAAAATTTTCTTTTTTCTCACGAGGACGACAAGCACTATATGATCAGCTCTTTCTTGTCTCGGCATGTTCAGAGACTAAAATGGAGCTCTATTAGTAAAGAACAGGACTGAAGCGGGAAGAGAGACTGGGGAGAGTGAGATATTGCGTTAGCAAATGAAGCCTAACCAGACTCCTTAGGCTAGAGTGCGCCCTTGCATTAGGTAGATACTTCATAAATAGGTATTTCTTTGAAATGGCCGTATGGGTCTCTACCCAGGCCTTCATCTTGCTGCTCCCTCATCCTGACCACTCTGCTTTCGCCCGCAGGTCATGATGATGGGCAGCGCCCGCGTGGCCGAGCTGCTGCTGCTCCACGGTGCAGACCCCAACTGCGCGGACCCCGCCACTCTCACCCGACCCGTGCACGATGCCGCCCGGGAGGGCTTCCTGGACACTTTGGTTGCGCTGCACGGAGCTGGGGCGCGGCTAGACGTGCGCGATGCCTGGGGCCGTCTGCCCGTGGACCTGGCTGAAGAAAGGGGCCACCGCGTCGTCGCCCGGTACCTGCGTGTGGCCGCTGGAGACTGATGGCAGGTGCACGAAGACTTTTCTTTTCTCCCCAATTTCCCACCCCCAACTGAGTTCAAACTCTGCAAACACGGAGCGGCGGAAAGCCTGAAAGCCTTCCTCGGTGACTCGACTCCGTGGGGAGGGAAGGGTAGGCCAAAAATAATTTTGTTTCCTGGATCGCGCCCTCGACACTCACCATGAACTCTCAGAGGTAGGACAAGTGGATTTTCAGCAAGATTTTGGAGCGAAGTTTTCAGTTCCGAGGGGTCCTTTACTTTGCAAGGTTTTCTGGCAAAAAGTTGAATGTGAAGTCCACGAAGGTGTGAAGTCCACCCCTGGTGCCTGCCAATCTTCACGCGGAAGATGATGGGGGCTGAGTGAGTGGCAGCAGTGATTGGCATCCGGAAGGAGATAGGTGAGACAGTAGCCCCACTGGCCTTGAAAAAGCCTCATGTAAGCCCCTGCCCACTTCAGGCCTTAGGGGGCTACGAAGGAAAACCTGAGACTGAAGACCAGACTAGGATGATGACTGTCGATATGAGTGTCAGTAGGCGCCCAACGCTTTACACAGGGTGTGGTACACAGCAAGTCACGTGGAAAACCATACTCCCTGGAAGCCCTGGAGACTCGTGCCCAGCTCCACTGGATAGTGAAGGGGAAGAGAGGATGGGGAGCCACCTCGAATTTGCCCATGCATTCTAAAATTCCTGAGTCAGGTTGATGCAGGACAGCTCTCAGAAAGGGGCAGGCACTAGCTGTTTGATATTCAGTCCAGGAGATATATCTGTGGTGTTCCAGATGTCCTCCAACAGAACAAAGTGGTTGATTGTAGTGAGAGCAGCCTTAGCCGTTAACTGTAACAGTTTGCTTCATCTATATACCATATACGATATACAATATATACAGAAACATCTCTTGAAAAGATTTCGTGATATTTTGTACCTATGAGTTGTTTCTCAGTAACAGTCTTACTTAATGTGGAGTCTTTAAACAACAAAGTAACTTGTGGCCTTTGGTGAAGAGGTGAGGAAGAGCTGCAGCTCTTTAATGAAGCTATGATGGAGTGCCAATGCCTAGATTACTTGCATCCTTAATCTATTTGTTAAAATTTCTGTTTCCTTTACTAGAGTGTCTCATAGGATCAAACTATGAAATATTCCAAATGTCTTTTAGAAGACTGATGTACTTGCCCAGTAAATTATCTTGGGATATTTCCCAAAGTGTTGCTGAAAAAGTAAATTGAGTATAAAACTGTTGAAAATATTTGATGCTGGCTCATGGAAGGTCTTAATATCTGCTAATGGTGCACTGCTTTGAGATTTAATTTCCAGTATTGTTTGATTCATTACAGCATTGAAACAACTGCTACTTCACTGCTTTAATCAAGAAAAAAACAATAGAAGCTGGACTCCAAGATGTGGGTAATTTAGCTTTAAAATGTGTGTTCATGAATTTATCACTAACTCCCCTGAAATGCTAAAGACTCAAAGGGGTTCACATTTCTTACTGTTTGTAATAATTGTTAATACCAACAAAAATGTATAATAACTGGTTGTACATACATTGAAAAATTATACATGTAGTATGTGTGTATGTGTATGAATGAGAGAAGAGGGAACAGAAAAATTTAAGAGATTTATAAAAAGAATTGTCTTTGTGCTAAATAAAAAAAAAAATCTTTATTCCTCCATCAATTCCTTATTCCCCAAATGAATATATTACAAGGGAAGCTTAGTTGAGAATCAGAGTCTATCTTATTGAGGAAAATGTATAAGCATTTATTGACACGTAATTTGTACCAGGCATGCTTAAATATACATTGGTTCATTTAACACTTAAAATAAACCTGGGAAATAGGTATTGTTTCCCAGATGCGGACAATGAGACAGAGAAATGTCAAGTAACTTGTCAAAGATCACAAGATATTCATTCCATGATTGTGCAAAGTAAGTCTATCTGGTTCTAAAGCTTATGGTTTGGTTTGCTTTTCACACTTCACTATTCTGTTCTCCAAATTTAAAGTCAACTAAAAAATTTTTTGAAGCAGAAACACTTTTTATCCCTTGTAAGTTATCTATCTCCCTGGTAAGTTCCTAGGATATTTTTTCTTTCTACATTATCTAATAAATCTGAAAAGAATGTTTTATATCTATTTTTAAATGGTAGCAATATGAAGACTAGCCCCTAAAAGACCCCCCCCCCAAAAAAAAAAAACTTTTGAAACAAAAATAATGGAATTCACATTTTTGAATTAAGCCATATGGACAGGAAATACAATTCTAGTTATCACTTAAGTATCCAGTCATTATCAACTACAAGAATAGTATTTTTAAAGTTTATATTGTTTTACAACTACTAAAAAGCATACTGCATAAAATAAGTCAATTGATCATTTAAAATCTTCCATTTGGCTTATGAAATCCCTTAGTTTGCCCTCTATTTCTTAAGTTCCAAAATATTCAAATCTGCTAGTTACCATGAAGCTGAATAATGAAAAATAATAGTCCTTTGAAATAAATATGAAATGTGATTTCATTCCTAACTTAAAAGAATTATGGAATCTGATGACAACCTGATATTAAAGGAAACTAAAACAAGAAAGTGTGGTTGTGGATCTTACAGTACTATATTAAATTGTTTTCATTTTATGAATATATCTATACTATTAAGTTTGTTAAAGATTTCACTCTGAAGGATACATGCAAACAAATATGTACATAAGCTCTGCTTCTAGCTTCCTTGTGGAATTATAGGAAATATATACATGTTAACTTCTATATTTAAGTCTAAAATATTACCAAAATTTATAAAAATCTTAATCCTTGAACTGCATTTCAAAAAGATCTAGAAGTGAAATAAATTCAGAATTCAATAATTTATTTATTTGACTTCATTTTTATATTTCTTTTGAGAAGATGGATGAAAAAACAAGGATGATTCACTATGAAAGCAAACTCTGCTAGTATTTTCCTGTACTCTAATGGCTCTAATTAGTAATTTCAGATATAAGGAAACAGAGTCATATGGATACCTTGAGATCCATAAAACTCCAAACAGATTTAGAAAAGTGTATACATAGGAATACTTTTATGATATTTTATTTCTGTATTATAGTAAACACAATATGGTGTACAGGACCAAATAATTTGTCTTATGCAACTAGGTAATTGACCTTAACCGAAAAAAAGAAAAAAAAAATACAATTAATTTAACTGACACATTGAGATTCTATATTGCCTTTTCTTTATAAGAAATTTTGTTAAAAACAAACTACTTGTGTGTTGATATGTAATAGTCAATAGGGACTTTTTTCCTTTACCACCTCTATAATTACCCTCAATTATTTCAAAAAACAAAAGACATGTTTATTTTCCTTTTATGCTTTACTAGAGCTAATTATTTTTATAATAGGGTATAATTTTTCCATTGTTCAAGACGTTAGCATTCTACTAAAAAAAAAGAGCAAGTAAAATTATCTGCCAAAATTATAGAATCCATGTGAAGAAGCAATCTTGTGGACTGCCTTCTATAGCAAATGCAAAAGCCAGTGTCATCTAAAGTATGGGGGTGGGGGATCTACTTTCATGTTAACGTCAGCAGCTAATCATAAACAAATTCAACATGCTTACTGGCTTTTCATTATTAATAATTTTGTTGTGTGAAAATTTGAAGAATAATTTTTAGATTAGTATAATTTCAGTGTTCAATTACTAAGCTAAAAATAGATTAGATTCAACTAGATAGGCAGATAGATTAGATAGATAGATAGATAGATAGATAGATAGATAGATAGATAGATAGATGATAGATGATAGATAGAAAAAAACATACTTAAAATTTTAAAAATCTCTTTAAAGAATCAAGTGAAGAAGCAACAATAGTTGAATAACAATACTTTCAACCGCCTCCTATGCTATTAATAACCCCAGGAAAGAAAGAACAAGTGGAGGAAAGAAATTGACTTGATTGGAAGATAGAAGATCTGGGTTCCAGTACTGGTTTTTTGACTAAGTCAATATGTGACTTACTAAGCCATATAAGTTTGATTAGCCTCAAATTTCCTCATTTATAAAAAATGGAAATTGGACTAAGTTACTCCTAAGTTCCCTACCATTACTAAAGTTTTACCTCTTATGAGTTCATTACACATGTGACTATAGTAGGCTCTTATATTTTTTACTAATAATTTTGCCATGGTACGAGGCAAGGAAAGACATAGAGGAATGAAGAAGAGAGGCACATTTTAAAATTCTGGAACCCTAGGTAGGAAAATCTTTATAAGCCCCACCTTCACCAGGTAGCTGGAAAATTACTGACAAGTTAGTAGGAACTAGGACAGAAAAGATGCTTTGCAAAATAAATAGTTAGTTTAATTTTAAGGTCGTCCTCATTACTTCTTACCTCTGATTTTTCCTGTTGCTTTTTGCATTTCTTTCATGCCACTCAGAGCCATAAAGAGAATTAGTTTCTTAATGAAGATAAGCAAGTAGACCCAATAGATTTATAAAATAGATTTATAAAATAAGTGCTCTGAAAGAAAAAGTGGTTTTTAAGTGAACCTGTAACAAGGGATCCTGATAACTGGAGCTGGTATAAGAGTTAGAACCAACAAAAAGGGTTGGGGATATTAGAAGGAACAGAAAGTGCAAAGGCAAGATAATGCTAAAATGGGTCGAAGAAGTGATTAGAAGATGACTGACTCTGTGAACAGCTATCATGGATCTTACAGACCCATTTCTAAGGGTGTGTAGTTTCTGGTTTGTTTCCATTAGGTTCCTTGGAACTTTAGGCCCTTAAATTTTGCCTGGCTGATAGTAAGAACCAGCTGGTCAGGGAAGAGTTTTGTATCACCTAAGTATGTATATGTCAGCCATTTCTGGAGGGCAGAGAATGAGATGAAACTCAAGCTAACAAAGGAAAAGAAGAGAAGCAGCGTGGTGGTCGTTTTTGGAAGATGAGTCAGTAGTTTAACAGAAATAATCAAATCAAACCAAAACAAATGGTATATGGTCCACATGCTGATAGGATTTGTGAAATATTTCCAGGCCTAAAATTATGGGAATCTATTCATTCCCTACTATCTTGATTTTTCTATAAAATTTTTCTCAAATTCAGCTTTTACAAATGAAATGATTCATTTCTTGCCTCTTGAATCCCCCACTCAGATTTTAATATCATTCCTTGCATAAGGAACAAATACTTTACAGAAACCGTAATTTTCATACATTATCCCTTTGTTAATTATATAATAAAGGAAAATGTGCTTTGAAGCCAGCGCTGCTAATGAAGTAATATGTAACTGGCGTGGATTACTTATCAAGCACAGTAATATAAACCAACACATAAGTCAAAACTGAGCATCAAACTCTGATTTAGTAATTTGAAGCTTTAAATAAATATAAACCAAATATTTTGTTGTTAAAAAAATAATAAGAGATGTATAGAGATGATATACTGCTAGAAGTTTACAAAGGAAACCCAAGCACCTTTTAATCCCCTTCCCATTCAGAAGCCCCTGGCATGAGACCTACTGTCGACATATACAGTCAATGCTGGCACAGAAAATATTTTACAATGGAGTTAAAGTCAAAACTTTAAGACCAATTACAGTAATTAAACCATGCCTCATTTCCCTGTCATATTTGGCCTCTTCCCCAAGTGCATAATCTATATAGCTGTCCTCTCATTCGAATACTCTATATTATTTATGAGAGGGTTGGTGGCATTTTCCTTTGAACCCTCTGTTATTTGATCTCTGGGTCTTCAATTACTTTTAAACGAACTCCCCTCTACTTTCTTATCCCTTCACAAATGTCTCCATCTCCTTTCCTTAGCTAAAAAACTGGGTCTCCCTGAGAATTCCACTTTCTTCTGTACCAGATATTAGGTACGAGGCTGTGAATAACAGGGGGATTCAGGACCACTAATGAGTCTCTGCTGTTTGGGTGGTTTTCAACAGTCCCAAACCAAATATGTAAGGATTATCCATTATTCTACATGTTTCACTCATTTATTAGTATAAATAAATGCATTTCATTTTCTTTATCAGATTAAACTGTAAATATTTTCAGTATACATTATTGCATATTTTATGTCTATGACATAACATAGAAACATAAAACCCCACAAACCCCATAGATAGCTCAACAGATTATGGACAACACATGGAGTTCTCTTCTGAAGGGTGCTAGAAATATTTATACCCAATAGCTCCTCATTCCATCTGTGGATTATGAGTTGCTGAGCTCTACCACTTTTCCTAGAGCACAGCAGTACCCTCTTATAGTCCCCTGTATCCCCTCTCAATATGCCATCTAGAGTGATAAACTATAATCTTGCTTGAAAATTTTGTCATCCTCTACTACTCTCTAATCTCTGAACTGCCTCTGATATTAAGAGCTATTGCATATGGATGTATTCCTGGATTTCAAGTGCCTTTTAATCTGTTTAAATACAATCGTAAACAAAATAATTTAATGCCATCCACTTTCTAAGGAAAATAAAATATTTCATTTTACATTTGTACCCAGGTATTTATTATATCTGTACAATGAAGAGCTGTCCCCACTTGAGACCATATATTGGAAAATGGTTCTCAACCCTGGTTCCAAAACTGAATCACCCCTGGTGATGTTCTAAATATAGATTTGCTGACCAAATTCAAATTTTCAGAATTAGATCTCTAGGATGGGGGCCCCATATTTCTGTGGTGGTTACTTCAAAATTCTCATTCATGGTAACTACATATGTAACATATATTTCACATTTACACATATATATATATATGCATCGCTGCATATTTATGAGTTATAGGAGTAAAACTGCTGAGAAAAAGGGTACATATAGACACATACAATTTTAATAAATACTGTAAAGTTGCCCTCCAAAACAATTTTACCAAGTTACGATAGTAAGAGCAATTGTTTCCTGATAACTTTACCAATGTTATCACTTCATTTTATTTTTGCCATACCTGTAGGTGTTGCTTCTGTTATATTTCTTTACTATTGAGTAAAATTGAGTATCTTTTCATATATTATTGAGCACTTGACTATTTGTATATCTTCTACTATAAACTGCACACTATAGTCTTTGCTCATTTTTAACTGAATTATATTTTCACTCACTTATGTATTTATTTATATATTCTAGAAGTCAATCTTTTGTCATATGTATTCAAATAATAGTTTTTAAATATTGTTTATGGTGCCTTTTATCTTATACCTTTGGGTTTTCAGTTTGAACATATGCAATATTAGGGAAATTTCTCATAGAATTTTGAGAATCAAGAGATTCTTGAGTAAAAGAAAGCAAGTGTCCTGTGGGATGAATTTGCTGATCTAAAATAGAAAATAATTTTCCTCAATTCAAAAACTCAGATCTGCAGAGTAAGTTTTTCAGGCCAAAGGAAAAGAGCAAAGGAAAGCTCCAATATTCAGTGATTCTGTCTGTGAAAATGATCCAACAATAAATAGCTCACTCTCTCTGGCTTTTAGTACAATAGAAAGACGACAAGGATTATAATTTAAAAGACCTTCATGATTCCAGTCCTGGCACTTGCTGGCCATAAAGTTTCCCAGATTTGAGACCTTCCTGGACCTGTTTTCCCACCTGTAAAATAGAGGCAGTAATCCCAAATTCAAAGGGCCACTGTGAGGATAAAAATAAGTAATACAATGAAAATGCATAAACATAATACTGCTCAGTTTTTGACCACACATTTTTCAAAGAGCATATAGTCAAAAGTCATTTGGAATTCTTAAAGTCTTTGGAATGCCACAAATCTGTTTTGCTAAAGATTCATTTTCATAATTATATTTTACTGAGTCTAATTTTAAAATTAAAATTCCCCTGAATACCACAAATAAAAAACCATAGGTGTTGGGCAGCAGGGGGAAACTAAGATGAAATTTAAGTTTAAATTTTAAATTTTATATTCATTGAACACAGAGCTTACTGTATAATGGTCTTACTCAATCCTCTTACTTAAATGGCATTCCTCTGAAGTGAACAACTCCCCTTTCCCGCCCCCCCCCCAACAAGTTTGAGTGGAGAGGAAATGGCTATAGATTAAGCTATATAGGCATAATCAATACAAACATATCCCTGAATTTAAATTTAGCTCAGAAACTGAGGCTCAGCAGAACTGTCAGACATAATGTGATAACAGGATGTTTAATTTTATGTGTCAACTGGCTAGGCTATGGTACCCAATTGTTTGGTCAAACACATCTGGATGTTGCTGTGAAGGTATTTTTTAGATATAACTAACATTTAAATCCATAGAATTTGAATAAGCAGATTATCCTCCACAATGTGCATGGGCCGCATCCAGTCAGTTGAAGGCCTTAAATGAAAAGACTGAGGTTCCCCAAAGAAGAAGGAATTCTGCCTCCAGGCTGCCTTCTGATTCAAAGCTGCAACAACTCTTTTCTGAGTCTCTAGCCTGCCAACCTGTCTTGTAGATTTCAGACTTGCCATCCCCCACAATCGAGTCACTTCCTTAACACACGCATGCGCGCACACATTCACACAACTGCATTGGTTCTGCTTCTCTAGAGAACACTAATATTTTCAAGAGATGTGTAGTAGAGGTCTTCTTGCCCTCCTTTACCACAGTTTTTCATTACAGCTAATCATCTTGCCTGGGCCCAGGAAACCATTCACCCTTTTACTTCTCCAGGATCCTTAAATGATACTATGCTGGAACCATGCATCATTTTTCCTCCATGATGCTTTCTCTAAGCTACCCACTCCCTAATGTGTCCCTCCTCTGTTAGCCATAAAAGGAAATCCCCTCGTTATAACTGTATGTTTCTAACAGTCAATCTCTCCTATGTGGAATTTTTTGGGGGAGTGAGGGGAAGGGTGGTCATTGGTGTTGTGCAAAACAAAATTGGATGTGGCTCCCAGTAGAATTTGTATACTAGTATAAGACAAACCACACTTACATAAGACAATTTCTGTATTCAACGTACAATATGGGGAAAACACGGTGATACAATGTCACCTGAAAGAAGAAGAGTCTCTGAGCAGGGATACTTGAGACCTGAAGGAGGGGCAAGTGTTGCAAAGATCGAGAAAGGGCACTCATTCTAGACACTGGAAAGGCAAGTAGCCTCAACACCGAGTAAGGTATTCCCGGAAATTCTGAGGGAATCCTACAGGAGAGGAGAGATGTGCATTTGTAAAGATCTAGAGAAATATTTAGAGTGGCTGTTCAAGCCTGGTCCCTAACTGACTTCATCCAACAGCCAGTTTAGCGGCTGTGTCCCGGGATGAGGTAAGGGATGGAAGTGGAAGAAGCCTGCCGCTAAACCTGGCCTCACAGAGACAGACATCAGGTGACTGGGACAATCCAAAGCCTTTCTTTCTGGTTTGAGAGCCCTGATTCTACTTCTGCAGCTAGGTCACTAGGCCTGGGTACATGTGGAAGAAGCCACTGAGAAGGGGACCCCAATTTTAGACTCCAAAGGCTGGGCCTAGTCCCACATCCTCTCTCTTACTCGCCTGACTGTCCAGGCCTCGTCTCCAGCCAGTGAGGCCCTGGGTTGAAGGAGACTGACTACAGTCCCAGACGCTAGGGCACCCTGTCAGCACCAACCACCTGCAAGCAGGGTCTTGGGCTTGACTGCTCGCCTCTGGGAGCCGGCAAGCCCGCATCCGAGCTCCATCCAACACGAGAGACAGAACCTGCCAGGCCGCGCTATGCAACCCGGCTCCTCCAAGTCAAGGCTGCCTCCGTGTCCTTCATTCATCCCTCCTTCATGCTGCTGCTTCTTTTCCTTCCTCGCTTTTTCTGCTCAGAGTGGACAACACCGGAGAAGGGGTGCAGGGTGTCCAGAAAGAGAGATCAGTGATGTGGAAAAAGAGAGGGTAAAGAGGGAGGAGGAGAGCAGAAAGCAGAGGGAGTATGCTGATGAGTCAGATAGTGAGAGGGAAGGGTGTCTGAGCGCAGGGCGGGAGAAAAAGAAAAGGCTGCTCACGGTTGCGGGCGCGGGAATCAGAACGCGGGGAGAGCCCGGGGAGCAGCTTGTGGGGGAGGGGAGACCAGGGTAGCAGGAAAGAGGAAGATGCTGGAAGGTTAAAACCGAAAATAAAAACTGCCGGGTGAAAGGACCGATTCTCGGCCCACCCCGGCACCCTTGGAAACGCGAGGAGCTGGGAGGGGAGGGGAGGGGGCTCCCCGACCCAGCAAGGACCCCGGGGCTGGAGTTCCGCTCCGCCTACCTGGTCAGGCGTCGGGCCCTTAACTCCCGTGGCGCCAGCGCCACGCAGTGTCCAGATGTCGCGTCCGCTGCGTGCAGCGGTTTCCTTCAATATCTCTCGTTCCCCAAAACTAGAAGCGGAGCATAGCGCCATTTCTTTCAAAACTGACATCCAGCCTCCTGAATGGCGGGTACCGCAATGACATGACCTTGTTTTTCTTTCTTTCTTTTTCATTTTTTAAATAATCCGGTTTGGAGAAACGGAGACCCTCGGCAAGAGA
>CM053509.1:103885354-103911569 GCA_028627145.1 Eidolon dupreanum
CTCGGATAGGCGGGAAAGAGAAGGTAGGGGGAGGGAAAGGAACTTAGCGCCCTAGCCGAGGGAGCTCGCAACGCCCTCCAGGCGCCTCAGCCCGCCTTTCCTGCGCGCGCTCAGCACTGAACGGTTCTGAAATCTCGGAGGTCGGGGTCGAGCGGGCGCGCGCAAGGAACGCGGGTGCGCGCGCGCCTGCGGGGCGGGGATGGGCACCTCTGAGGCGCGTGGGTCTCAGTTTGCAATCGGGGGGCGGGCGCGGCGCTGCTTACCTCTGATATCAAAAGGCGGCGCGGCGCGGTGCCGGCGTAGCTCGGCGGCGGCAAGGACATGGTGCGTACCTTTCTTGTCACGGTGAGGATTCGGCGCTCGTGCGGCCCGCCGCAAGTGAGGGCTTTCGTGGTACAATTCGCGCGGCCAGCGGGTGAGTGGGCACCACCGGGTGTGAGGGCCGCTGCGGCCCTCGTGCTGACGCTAGTGAGGAGCCAGCGCAGAGCGCAGCAGCCGCATCCTGGAAGACCAGGTAGGAAAGGCCTCGAAAAATCCCGGGAGCAATCGGCCTTTAGATGCTTTTGTTTGGTGTGATTTTCTACACAGACAAGTCATCTTTTGAGGGGTGAAGTTTCTTTCCAGTGTCTCTCCACGCGGGTTACACTTAGATGTGAAGTTCTCCCGATATATTGAGCCCGAAGCCCCTTCACACACCTCTTTAATCCCATGAAACTCGGGGGGGGTAACCGGGAGATTCTAAACTCACCTTAGTACTCGGATTTCCCGGGTGGTACAGTCTAGTAAGACACACACACACACACACACACACACACCGTGAAATACACAAGGTGTATTTCTAAGACACTTTATTTAGCCCTAAAGGAAAATATTACTAACAGTCTTAGTTTTCTGAAGGCCGCCTTTTTTCTCCCCATGCTTCTTTCTGTGTAAACCTTCCCTTCGTCCAGTAGTAGCATGTGGTCTGACTTCCCGAAATAGTAATATCGATCGGAGGATCAGTAACTGCCAGGAGGAAATTTTGCAGAGATGGGTTTTCATAGTGAATCGGAGGTTTCTTATTTGGCGGACAGATTCAAATTTCTCAAGACAATGGCCATATGGTTAGAAGATAGTGGTGAATCCAATCAATAGTGTTTTAGTCATCTTAGACCAAAATTAACACTTTTTTTTCATGAGGCCTACTTGAAAAACAGAATCCTAGGTAGTTTTGTCTTCACATCAGATGAATCTTGATGCAGTCGGTGTAATTGCCTATGACCAGAATAATGGAAAATATATGTGTACATAGAGTAACAATATGCAGAATCCTATTAGAACTTGGGTAAGTCGAAAAACAATTTAATGAGACTTTATTTTTGTGACCATCCTCGTTGCATCATTTCCTCTAGAATATATGTTTTGAAATGCAAAGGCCAGCAGAGGGGTAATTAGTTTTTTATTGTAATGTTAATAGGCTTATTGACGTGTAAATGTAAATCTATTAAAACTATCAGTGTTTAATTAGGTACCTCAATTTCTATTGATAAAAGTCTACGATTTATAGAGTAAATTACATTTTTCATATTATTATGAAAGTTCAGCTTTTTAAAGAATCAGTAGCAGGAGCTAGTAAAGGATTTCATAGCATGATCCTGTTGGTCTTTTTAATGATGGTTTATTCGTACCAGCAATATTAACCTCTATATAAAGCTATTTTATCTCAATTGTTAGGTTGTACCAGAAATCTGTAGTAACAAAGTAGAAAATTTTAATCTATATAAATATTATAATTATGTGTTTTCTGCTTTAGGAATACACAATATAATATTAGATAAAATATTTATTTTATAGTATATTGTATGAAATGTTAAAAATATTAAAATGATAGGTTCTTTGAAAGAAGTCAATTTTTTCTTTTTATTTATGTATAAATCAATTTTCAGGAATGATGTGTAATTATTTAAAAGTGTATAAACTATGAAAAGTACATCAGAACAGATGACTTGGACAGAATATGTCTTGAAAATATGAGCAATTCTCCAATTTCTTATGTGAGATTCTACACATATATAAACATCTAGAAGTCTTAACTATAAATGAAAAGTAATTATATATTTCACATTAATATATATATCTATGTTTATATTGATTTAAGAATATGTATAGTGGGAAATAATGTTGGTTTCATAGTGTTCTTTGAGAGCCACAGTATTTAAAAATAACTTGTCAGAATTTTTTAATATTAATGCAAGATGTAAGGTGTTATTATTTTAACATTTTTAGTTTCTGCAAATACATTCACTATGAATTTATTTGTATATGACTGAAAAATGTATATAATAAAATTTCACATTACTAGTTTCTTATCCACACATGCCTGATGAATTACATTAATAGATTTGTTACTTCTACCTTGGTGTATTTACAAAATAATCATGTTTTTATGAAATTAAATATTTGTTTAGTACCATTTGGGAACTCTTAGGGGGTTTTCTCCCTTTAACAACATAGTGTTTTCTCAAGGTAAGCACTGTACAGTTAGCATAAACCATATTTCCATTGTGTACGTGATCTCGAGTTTGTAACATGTTCCAAATGAACAATAACCTTTTCAGAAATCAAGACCTAATATTAATTTACTTCTTTGGATATTCTTGAATTTTTAAATTTCCATTGTCTTCCTAAGGTAACAGTGCTGTAACCTGTTACTGTCTATGTCCATAATGCAGGTCTGCTGATTACATGTTAGTTCATCACTATTTAGCAATCATGATCAAGTTAAGCTAAACCATTTTTTCAACATGTGAATAATTTCTGTCAGTAAATTGATCCACACCATCTCAAAAATACTTTCTTAACAGAAGGCTGAATATTTGGCCCAGTGTTTTTACTCTTTGAAACCCTTCAGTCCTTTTTGAGAAGCATAAGTATCTTACTTGGCCCCCACACTGATGCTTGCTTGCTATGTCTGTTCACTACTTCGTTCATAAGTAAGTGGTAAATATTGGATAAATGCATAGTTATATCTATTTCTGAGGCGCCTGGGGAGTCAGGCCCCTTCTCAGGACTCCTTCTCACAAGTCCTTTCAGGTGACTCTGTCTGGGGCTTCCAGCCTCCTGGAGCTAGGCTAGGGTCACAGTGGGTGTCCTCAGGACCCCAGAGAGAGCCTGCCATAGGAAGTGAAATCCACAGTGCTCAGCAGACCTCAACTCTCTTCTTCCCTACCTCCCCCACCTCCCAGCTTCTCTCACTCTCCTGGATCCAATACCTAGAGACCCTGCGTATCCTGGAGATTTGACTAGTAGCTGGGGTGGGACCCTCCAGCAAGAGTTTAGACACTGGACACTTATCACTTCACTTCACAAACGCATTCCTTTTACTTTTTAGCCTTCCCTGGGCCTCACCCCTTACTCCACAGGTAAAATTTGCTCGGAGTTACAGTAACTGCAGACCAGGAGTTATATGTAGAGCAGTATTGGGGCTTCACTGGGTGTAGAAGTGGAGTAGGGGCAGGCAGGATCTGAGTGGGCCTTGTGGTTTCAAGACGGATGCTAGGTATGACAGGGGATATCTCTAGGTCACCTTCCCAGCTTTGAACTGCTAGTTCAAAGAAAATCGTCCTTTTTTTCTAGAGGGGAGGTGGCAGAGTGAGTTAGGTTTACTCCGAGAAACTGTTCAGAAAGTGCACTTCCAAGACTGGAAGGCCATTCCATGCTCCTCCACACCAGATGGCAGAGTGTAGAAAGGCCTCATCCTCTTTGTTGCTCTGTCTAGGTTGCAAAATCATATGGAGAGAATGGCCCGTAGTATTTTTCCAGTGATGTCTCTCAACTGTTTTCTTATATTGCAGCTTTCCTTGTATTTGAAAACTTACCCCCTTCAGTTAAATCATTCAAAGGAAATCATTTATTAGAATGAAAAAAGTCTGTATTATAACAGGATCAACTCCTATAACAATAAGCTAACTGATAGAGAAAAGCTTGGGAGTAAACAAAGGCTTCGTGCAGTCGGAGTAGGAAGCTCCTTTTAAAGGCTCTGCTCCATTTTAGAAAATGCTTACTAATTTGGGACCTCAGCAGATTCACTACATCCTAACTCATGATATTTCAATGTGTATTCAGTATTTGCAAGTGTATTGGGAATTGTTGAATTTACTAAGTGTTAACTGCATTTGTTTTTTAATGAAAGGAAGATTGAAGAAAATCTGTGCTTGTCAATGCAGTTATTTATTTCGTGAGCCCTAGAATGATTGTTGCAGATGAGCAGAACCACATAACCAGAAAGAAGTAATAAAAGGGAAAAAAATTAAAACCATCAACTACAAAATGTAAAATGCTAATGTCTCAGAGGCCCTTTGAAAAAGAATGAGTTTATTTTTATTTTTTGAAAATATGAACACTTTATCGCCAATGACTTTTTAATTCTTCAACTAGCTCTCAGTTTTCCCCTTCAACTTCAAAAAAAAAAAAAATCTCAGAATTTAAGTGGTTGCAAAGCCAGTAGAAATTTTTTTTAAAAGAAAGGTTTGTAGAGGTTCAGAACTATATGAATAAAAATATATAATCTCTTAAGCAAATTGAAACTAAAATCGTGCAGAGTAGTGTAACCAAATATGCCTTTACTTTCATAATTTAAGCATCAGAGTGATGAGAAGTAAAAGTAGGCAAAGGTTTTCAGTAGAATCATTACCTGGGCTGCTATTTAAAATACACATTTCTGGGGCTCAGTCCCAGAAAATCTAATTCAGCAGATTGGCTGTGGGACCCAGTAATTAACATTTTCAAAAAGCACTTGAGGGGGATTCTGTTACAGGTGGCTCTTTGGAGCACCATTTGACAAATGTGGCCAATGCTGTGTTTAACCTTATTTTTCTTGCTTGTTTGTTTGTTTATACATCAAGGTACAGGCTTTTAGTTAACATTTAAAATTTTAGAATCAGTCAATCACACTTTGGGTTCCAGGAAAGACACTGAGAGTCTGCGTAATCAGAAAGAACTATTTTACTAAATGATGGAAAGCCTTTATTATTATGTGATCCTTCATCTGAATTGAAAAAGATTGTCTCTTAAATGCCAATTTTTTACCATCAGAACATATTTTTGTGGAAAGGATGTAACAAGATATACTGGTGTGTTAAAGCTTGTAACACCAGACAGAAAATTTCCACATAAGATGTGTATGATATCTTATATGTTTGAAACACTATATACACTTAACCCTGTTTGCATAGGATGAATGGTGCTCTCTAGACAGGTAGATAGGTAGGTAGATAGAAAGATAAAATGTTTTCTTTCATTTTATTTTATTATCCATAACAGAAATCAAGATAGTAAACATGACAACCTAAAATTATGTAAGAGAAGAAAACCAAACATAGAAGTGTTTCACAGGTTTAAATTATATTTAAGATCAAGGCAAAATTGCAATAAAATATAGCCATAAAAGAATAAAGCATTTATGGACAAAACGATAGGATTTTATGTCTGTAAAAGCACACTGACAAGAGGGACAATACATTTGAATAATGTGAACTAAAAAATAATTTGCAATTGTAAGAAAAACTAAAATATTATGCTTTCCAGATTATAATCATAATTTTTCTGCTTTTTAAATACAATTTGTTTAATGTTACATCAATTACTTTGCTGATGTATTTGTGGGAAAAGCTTACGTTTTGCTTTCTTTTTTTGAGTGCCACCATTTTCTTGCTCTACTTCACTCAGGCTGCCAAATCATCTGACTCAGCAACTGTACAATTCTTTCACCCAATTTAAAGAAACAGCAACTATCCAAAGAACAATGACTCCCCCAAAATGCAAATTTTTCCCACCCTGCAGAACAAATAGTATTTTTTAATTTTAAAATAATTATTAAATATCTATACAACATGAGACACTTTGAATTTTATTCCATTCAAATTACATGCTGAATAATTGAAGTTTAATATTTTATGTAACACCTGATTTTTAAAAGAAGCTCATTGAAACTTTCTTTCAAAACCATATGGTCAAGTTTGCTTTCTCTTTTCCTTCAAAATAATTATAAGGAGCTTAAAAGTAATAAAGCCTGCCAACTTACATTATCTCATTTAATTGTCACATCATGTTTTAGGGATTTTATTCATATTTTATAGACTGGATGGAGACTGAGGCTCAGATAAGTTGTAGCAGTCTGCCAAAAGTCATTGTGTGTCTTACTCTAAATGCCCTCACTTGCCACTCTAGTGACTACATCTCTTCTAGTTAACTTGTTTTGTAAGTTGCTTAATTCCCTTGGATTTCTACTTAACTCTTCATCAACCACATATGTTCCAGTAAACATATATTTATTGAGTGATTGAAAAAGTTCTGAAAAAAATAAGGCAATATAGTACCTAAAGTTCTTATAAGCTCTAAAAGCCACTGCATCTCATAATAAAAAAAAAAAAGAGAGAGATTAACTTCTTTTAGAAATTTATTGCTTGCCCAGAATAAAACTAATTCAAAATTTCCTTGTAAATTAAATATAAAATACTTATTCTCACTTTGATTTAAGAGCAACTAATGGAAAACCTATTGGCACAGAAATCTCTTGAAGGATGAAGTAGAAAGGTTACTTTCTTAGAATATATGGCCTGTGATTAGATTCCATTTCCTTTACTACTTGAAAGTCCAAAGACTTTCTCACCTGTAAAGATGAGATGGTATTCCACAGTATTCATCTAATAAGAACTAGATAAAATAGTATATTTAAAGATACATTGTAAACTTCAATTGACATATATTTGCCATTTATTGTTAAAGTACCTAAATAAATTTTGCTCTTAAAAGAACATTAGTTTACTTTTACAGTAAATGCCTACTTAGAGTTTAATTATTCAGAGGAGCTAGAAATTTCTGAACTTTATTTTAAAGAACATACGTATCATAATAAAAATATATTTATTTATTCAAACCCCTGGCACATTCTCAGGTGTCAGATAAAATTAGTGTAAATTTGCCTACATTTTTACCCACACATGTACGGAAGCCCTATAGGATGGCCTTTACAGTGTAACTCTAAACTCTTCTAGTATGTATAACTATTAAATAGTTATTAAACAATATTTGTGAACCTCTTTCCTAAAAAGTTAAATTAATTTTAGAAACTGAAAAGTTATTTACCTGCCTTTTATTTATCAAAGAATTCAGTAAACCAGAATAATAATTTCTGGAGGGAGCACTGAGTTAACGAATGGATTCTTAATGCCTTCAGAATGATTACTGCAGTCTGAATATCTGCATCAATACTTTTAGTGGAGAATTTTTTTTTTAATTCTTTAGTATAAAAGTTTGTGTGTGTGTGTGTGTGTGTGTGATAGAAAAAAAGAGGGGCAGAAACATTAAAGTCATCCTCAAAATCTTCAAACTTTCTGCCTTAAATGGTGACCCTCAACTATTCTATTCACATTTATTAAGATATCAAAGAGAAAATATATTAAATATTAAATGTGCTTCCTTAAGGCAAAATTGACTTAAATATATAAATTTGCTGCATAAAGTATATTCTATTATCATTGCCTTTTAAATAAATGAAGCTTGGAAGTTGTAATCTTAACCATAAGAAAGAAAAATATAAAACTATACCCTCGATCCAAAAACTCAAAGGAAAGCATGGGTGGAAATGTTAAATCTGTAAGTGAAAAGTGCTAAAACATGAGTAAGAAGCATTTTTAACTTATTCAGGGTTGATATATATCATCAAGAAGTTGATTTCTTCCAGAAGAGTTTAATCATATATTAGGTGAAGAATGTGACTAGAGGAAGAGTGGTCCAACACACACACAAAAATCTTTTCTTATGATCTTTTACAATATCAGAGTAAAGTTGGGCTTCAGAACTCTCTGAAATCCAGGAAAAGAAAAAAAAAACTCATAACAGTAAGACTATAGAGCCTCAAGGAGGCAGGCTATTTTTAAAGGATAGTTGTGGGAAGAGGGGGCAACAATGTCTCCATTTGAAGAGCAAAGCTTTAATATCTATTCCCTAAATTATCGTTAAACCCAATCAACCATAGACACTCAAGTCCCATCCCCAAGAGTGAAAACTGAATACAATATTACTTCTCTGAGTTTCAGCAGTATCTTTACATTCTAATAGCACATACATGCATCAACAGCATATTATATGTGTTGTTATATGTGTTCATGATTAGCAATTAAGAGGGCAATGGGTGTTAGAAAAAAGAAAATCTATCCCATTAAGAAGGAAAAAGAGCAGGCTGGGAATAGATGTTTAGAGAAGGTAAACTTTATAATTCTTCAGTTTTGCCTATAGTTTCCTCTATCGTACTTCTTACTTGAACTGCACACCAAGATGTAGTAGTGGGTAGCAGTAAATACAGAGGAAACATTGAACAGTGACACACTCCATTGTCACTTCCCATGATTTAATGAAGGTTTTGTGAAAGTTCTTTCATTATAACAGCCAACTTTATTACAAAGAAGTTTTGTTTTCAGGGGGTTAGAATTCAAAGAAGACTAATCACATCTTTTGGAAAGGAGTTTGCTTTTTCAAACCATAGATACCTGTCAGAATGTACAGTAATGAACAAAAAAATACCCAAGAGGAAATGAACTTTGATGGCCTAAATGAGTAACATGATAGTAAACGTCATATCTCAAAAAAAAAAAGTAACTTCTATTACTGAGAGCCTACTGTGTGCCTAGATACCTAGATTTTTACATATCTGACATCCTTTGTTCCTTATGTACCCTAATGAGGTAAGTATTACATCATTTATTCAATCCTGCAGAGGTGGTAAATGAGGGATCAGGTCTATCTGACTATGAAGATTGGGATTTTCCATTGCCAATACTGCATGTGTGTCTCCTGCAAGATTATTATTAAGGATGTGGTTGACATTCTCACCAACAACATCTGTTCAAGTCAGAGTAAGCAGCTGTGGCTATAGATAGAATATGGAGAGAGGACTGAGTTCAAGACTGCAGCAAATATTTATTAACTGGGTAAACATGTACCACCCCTCCACTTTCTTATCTATAAATCAAGGGGATAGCTTTATGTGAAGCAGTTTTACAATATGTGTCAAGAGCCTTATACCCTTTGAAAAGCTGCAATACTATTTACTGTATCAATTAGAAACACTTTAAATATTTGACAACAGGGACATCTTTAAATAAACTAAACATATTTTTTTTCAGCAGAATATGTTGTAGCTGTTTAAAATAGCATCTATGGAGTGATTTTGGAGAATTTGGGGAAATTATCTAATGATAAATGAGAGGAAAAGCTTATTTCAAAACTGTATTATGTCCACATGAACTGAGTAGGAAAAAAACAAAAGGAAATATTTCAAAGTGTTAACAATAATTGCTACTTTGGAGTGTAATTTTTTATTTTCCTTATGCAGTTCATTCTTTAAAAAAAATTTTTTTACACATGTAAAACTATAATCATTCAAAAATAATGGGACTGGGTTAAGTGACTTCAAGGGGACTTCAGGTTCTAAATTTATATCACTATGTGTCTTATTACGCCCCAGAATAATCACACAGAAGCATGGTAGTTCCCGAAAATGAAGATCTTGTCATCTTGGTCTAGGATTTGCAACCTACTTGAAGGCACAATTTCAAAGAAAAGTGAGGGTTGCTGAGTTGCCACCATGTACTGTACAAATCAATCCACAGGGAAACATAGTGGGAAGAGTGTGGACCTCTCAGATAGAACTGATAACCTTGAGTTTGAATTCCACTTCCTTGTTCATTGTTACCTAAATACCCTGGGCTTCTTTTTTTTCTGATTTATGAAGGAAGAATAATATTTTCTATTCCACAGTTGTGAGGTTAGAAATGATACATGTAAAGCTGGCTAATGCTTCTCACATAGCTGGGTTTCAATAAATGGTAGCAATTATGATTTTCTTGGAAACTTTGATTGAATCTCCTATGGTCTCAATTTCCATCTGTCTCTCTCCTCTAATTATATGCCTCATTACTTATTTTGCTCCTCAGGATGAGGCTAATTTTTGATATCTGTGCATGTAAATGAATCACGTATACACAGAAATACTATAGATATGTAAGTGTTTTTATAGATTTGTGTACATATACACACATACTGTGCTAATCTTTTAATTTTCTCAACTGACCAAATAACTACAAATAGGTATAAGTAATTCACCATAAAAAACTTCTCAGAATACAAAAGCAGATATTTACAAAACAGTTGGTTAGGGAGTGATCATTTTCATGAGCTGCACGTTCCTCATTTGACAAGAGTCCACTCTAGAGATACTTCTAATAAACTTCTTACATAGATTTAAAATTAAATTTGTTTGCACACAATTTAGAAAAGACATCTGCTATATATCATGAGATACATTTATAAGTTATTCTCAAAATGATCCTGGAATATGAAGATAGATACTGCAGATTCTATACCCAGTTTACTGTTTGGAAACTAAGATTGAAAAATTGAGACTTACCTATAATTATGATTCAGGTTTATAATTAAGTCATTTTGAGTTTCGTGCATCTTACAAAGTCCTGTTGGAGCAGGAAGAGGAATTTTACAATACTTCTGAGGGCATGTAGATTTCAGAGAGCCCCTAAATGAGTGCCTTATTCATACCAGACATTCAGTAATTGTGCTATATTGAGTTTAATTGGAGAATAGTAAAAGGGAGAGGGAAGCATCCTCCATCTTGAATTTTCCATAGATCTCATGCTAGGAACATGTTCCCTGTTCTTACAAACCTGTTTAGAAGTCTGCTATGTTTTCTCAGATGTCTCCATTTCATGCTAAAGTTGCCTTTTCTCCTTATAAACAACAACAACAACAACAACAACAACAACAACAATTAAAAGGACAGCTGGCATTCTTTGCCATTTTTCACGTAAGGAAGTCTTTCTTCCACATTAAAAATACCCAGATTGGACACTGAGCTCTCAGAATTCTTACCCAGAGGCACTTTTCTTGGCTGAGCACTAGTCTCTCAAGGCACAGTTATTATGCCCACTTTGTATATGAAGATATTGAAGCCAGAATAAAGTATCACTTGCTCAAGGTGATAAAGTAGGTGGTAGAGTTTGACTTGGGATCCTATTTTCCTTACTTTATTAACTCTAAATTAAAAGGAGTGCATGAAAGTATTCTTCCATTGCTCGGCCTTCGAATAATTCTCTACTGCACCTAGCATTCTATCCGAGTTCATCTACTCAGACTTAGCCCAGCTATGTCTAGAAAGTCCATAACAGTGTATATCTTGTTCTGATAAGGTATTTCTTAAGGAATTCTCCTTAATCGTGGGATCCTCTCCAGACCCTGAAAAACAATATCTTTTTCCTGGTAACATGAGTCTGAGGTATCAGTTATCAGAATGCATCTTCTTTCTCCTATACTGTTAATGTAGGCTTCTCTCAAGAGCACATCCCAATTCAAAACTACCTTCCTCCTCCAAAGAAGCAAACATGTTGATGGTTGTTACCAATACACCCTTTTGACTGAAGATCCTTCTTTTTTTTAATATCCACGACTTAAAGCCTGACATATAATATGTACTCAGTTATTGCTTGTCAAAGTTATGAATGCTTTTTATAAAATCAACTCTTAATTGTCTAATAAACTGAAGTTTATTTAATTGGAATGGCTAATATATACATATAGTACAAAATTCAAATAATACAAATTGTAAATGTGAAAAGTCTGAGACCCAGTTCATTTCATCTTCCCACATCTACAGATTTCTCTGTATCTTTCCAGAGATACTTTATGTAAGCTTTATTTTTAACTCTATTTTAAACATTTTTATAATACTAGTATTGAATAAGATAAAGAGATGTATGTTTTCTTTTTATTTTTTTAACTTTAAGTTAATGAAAATATTCATCCTTGTATTACAGTATCAAGTTGAGTTAAATAAACATTAACTGTATAAGAGAACTATGCTTTTAAAACAGCTTTTAGGTCTCACTTGATATAATAACTTCATGAAGTATAAAGGATAGAGCAAGCTGAGAGCCCATTTTAAAGATAATGGATATTGAAGCTAAAAAATCGTCTCAAAAGATTTCACAGTCAAAAAGCAGCTCATTAGATACACCAGGACTGTCGGTTCCAATCCAGAGCTATTTCTTTTTTTAATTTCCCAAGAAAATAGTGTTGCTTGTATAGTATGTTTGCATACCATGCGTTTCATTCCTTGCCAATTCTTCAATGCCTTGTCAGTAATTTCAGAATACTTCCTTCTCAGATATCTTTCTGGTGATGTTTTGAATTAATGTTCACATATAGAATTACTATTCATTGATTTGTAGGGTTTCTGGAGTAACATCATTGCAAGGTTTACTTTAGTTTAAATAAGATGTTTAGGTGCTTCCATATTGTCATGATCTCTACTCTCAGCTGTATTCTCCAGACTGATGGAAAGTCTCCTCTAAGTCCTGCTCCTCCCATCCTCTTTCATCATAACAGATATTCTAAACCTTTACCACTCTCACTTCCTAGCCCACCATCTTATCCTTACTGAAAACAAGCCAGCCACTTCATTCATGAAAGGAAGTGCTTCAACTTCCTCCGTGCCCCGACCTTTTCTCTTTTCTCAAATCTAGCTTTACCTTCTGAGTCCAAATTTGTGACCACTCTCTTTGCTTTGTACTCTTTTACTTCCCAACTTGTTAGGGACCTCAGCCCCTCAGAAATACCCTTGCTTGTGACTTGAATTTCTCTTTTTTTCCCTCTTCTAGCTGTTCTTCTCTTCACCTGTCACTTTTCCTTCAGGCTATTGTGTGTGCTCAGGTCTCTTCTACCTTACCTATGCCTCCCTTCACCATATAACACCTTGAACTATCACAGCTAAGCTGTGAAAGAGTAGTCTACACACAGTGTCCCCACTTCTTTTCCATCTTATTCATTCCTGGTTTTCCTTCTGACAATCTGAGCAGTCCTTCAAAGCTCCCTTGCTGGCTCTTTCTTTCCAGAAGTTATTTTTACAGCTTCTCACTATACATCCCAGTGAATTACTTTCAACAGTCCCAAACTTCTGTGTCTTTGCACATAACTCTCACCTTTGCCTAGGACATCTTTCTCCTTCTTTTATATCTTTATACTCCTACATGTTTCTTTGAGACAAAGGTCAACTTTCAGCCTCCATGGAGCCTTTGCCTCAGCCACCAGAATGAGTTCTGTTTCCTTTTTGTTTTTGTGTCATCCTTTACTTCCCTTTGCTTTTCTATGCACATTACATATAATACCTCATTTAATCCCTACAACTGTTTGAGGCAGGTACCATTATCCCAATTATACAGATGCAAAAACTGAGGCCCAGATACCTTAAGTAACTTTGTTCAAAGATAGATTAAGTGAAAGGTCTATGTTTGAACACAGGCTGTCCAACTGTATGTAGAGCCCAAATGTTTAATACCTTTCCCACACACACTCACCATCCTCACCCCCCCACCACACACACACACACACACACACACACACACACACACACATATGCTCTACCCTTAGCCTCTTAGCTTGTTGAATGAATGAACAAAGGGTAGTCTTCTCTCTCAAAAGACTGATCAGACTTGAAACAGGTTTAAATTTCATAGTATAGATTTTCAAAACTGCCAGTGGAGCACAAACCTAAACAAGGTCATGACCTTCTCGGAGAAGAAGAAAAGTAAGTTTGGGGATAATAACAACAGCTAACAAACTTTAGACTTTAAAAAGCTCTTTGACATACATCATCTTATTTTATCAACCAATGAAATATATTATGACTCCACCTTATACATGAGATATCTGAGGCTGACATAGCCAGCCCTGAGATCCTCTATGTCTGTATATAATGCATCTAAAGAATGTTTTTATGTGGTTCCATCACCCACATCCTTGAACAACAGTCCAGTATATTGCATAAGAGTTTAAAGAGTTTTTGATGTTGGAATCCATAGTTGAGTTTTAGAGAAATTTTTGAATTCTCTGAAAGTTATATTGAGAAATACATGCGTACATGAATACACTTAAATTTTTTTTTTGCATACTTTATTTTTGGAGGAGAGGGTCTATAGCTTTCAACAGATTCTCAAAAAGGCCTTCACTCCCTGCCCCAAGACTCAGAGCAGTTATTTTAGTGATGGAGACTAATTTTGATATTGGCTTAAAAGCCAGACATATGACAAGAGAAGTCTGTTTCTTCCCTTCCATAACCATAACCACTATTTCCCGTCCCCCCATCATACCTTAAGCTACATTAAGTTTCTGCTCTCTACCAGAGTTTGAATTTTTCACACCATTATTATGCAAATAATTGAGAGGTGCCTAGAAGAAAATGTAGACAGCACAGTAATGCATTGTGGATTTTTATAACAGATTTACTATCCCATGAGTATTTTAATTGGCATCATTTCATTATTTTTTAAAGCGATATAAAAGATTTATTTAAAAATCACTATTACAATACACCAGAAATTATATTTTTTGTAACTACTTAAACTTACAATAAAATTATAGATATCAACCTAAAAACATGTGAAATGACCCCTAGTTTTCAAAATTCTTTTAGAACAGCCAACCAAAAGAAGTGTCTAAAGACCATGCTCTAAACCAGTAGTTGTCTGCTTTGATGTTTTTAAAAATCCTCTGGAAAACTTGTAAAAGCTGCAGGCTCATCGCCCACCCCGCCATCACAGAGGCTCATCGCCCACCCCACTACCACAAATCTACTCTGTATATTTGGAGAATGTGAAAATTTAAGGAGCACACTCTGTGATTCTGTGTAGTCTGTGGACTAGGCTTTGAGAAATACCTCTTCAAGATTTCTTCTCAGATAACATCGCATCAGCAGAAAGCTGTTTACTTGAATCATTTTTTTTTTTTCTGAGCCACCTGTAGAGCTACCTTCTCTGAGCTATTTTTGTGTCACACCACCCTTGAATGCTTCCTCCATTTATAAAAGAAATCATCCAAGACATTCATTATTACCAACTCTACCAGCTACCACTGCTAATTGGTGTCATTTTTAAAACAACATGCTTTGCGTGAGCTAAAAGCAACTGAAAGTACAGTCAAGTATTCTGGGTCTTCAAGAGAAGCCAACTAGAGATTGAAACAATGGTTAAATAGACATGGATTATCTAGTAGGCAGATTAAGCATATGGTTAAGGCATCAGCAAAGCCCAAGCAATCCCTTTTTAAAAAATTAATAATACATATACTTTAAAAGCTTAAAACTAATAACCACAGGAAAAAATAGAACTTTTTAAAGATTTTTTTTTGTTCATTATATTCTTTGTTCTTAGCTTTTCATTAAATATAAGGGTGTCCATTTTTTCAGTGAGTAAGGTCTTTTTGACCTTCTCTTTTATATTGATAATTCTATCCTAAGCATTTTCTTTTCTATGTCTCAAAAGATTTCGAGGGAATTCTCAAACGGATAATTTAAGAGCTAAAAGGTATTAGTTTAGGATGTGTGGCACTGTTCTAAATGCATATATGTACATCATTTAAAATTCACAACAGCCTTATGAAGTATGGACCACCCTTAGCCCTCCATTTTATAGCTAGGAAAATTGTAAGGTTTTTCCGGTGAGAAGGAGAGGTATGTGGCGCCTGATTCTCTGAAGCACTGTGTAACTCTACAAACGCTGAGCACTTTCTCTGGTGTAAGAGAAATTAGTTATATAGAACGTAGTCTATCAGCCTAATGACTCCCTCACCAATTTGCTGTCTGGATAGAGAGAGAATGTGTACCCTAAAAGAAGGATAGCCTCGTAGTTGTACTGGTGGTACAGATCCCTGGCGGGACTCTTGCCAGGAAGAAGAGCGCTTTGCTTCTGAGTAAAAAGAGGAACCAATACTTTGACATAAAACACCCTGATTCGAACTTGGCAGTTAGGAATCCTGCGCAGCATTCTAACGCCATTAGGGTACATCGGAAAAAGGAAATGGGGGAAGAAATTTCACTTGAATAGAGTGAACTCGTTCCGAGACCCGCGTGCCCCTCTGTTGCTGTGCAGGGTGCGCAGGGTGGGGGTACACGGGTTGGGGGCGGGTGCGGGGCAACCCGCACGGCTTCGTCCGGCTCCCGGCGCGGGCCGCTTCCGGGCAGTGTCCTCGGGAGATCTATCTACACGCGACTTCAGGCGTGTCCCATTTTCAGCTCGATCGGAGAGAAAGGCGCTTTCTCGGAGAACACGTGGACGCACTCCTGGGGTAGAGACGGCAGGAGCTGTCTAGAGGCCGTTTCCGCCGGCCCGGGAGGGGGAGGGGGGAAAGAGGAGGAGCGGGCTTGTCACGAGAGGCTGGGCTGGGCAGGGTTGCGGATAACAATTAACCACGAAGGGTAGAAGGGAAGGCAGCGAGGGGGCGAGCGTTAGACCTTAGACAACAGCATGGAGCCCTCGGCCGACAGGCTGTCGGCCGCGGCCGCCCGGGGCCGCGCAGATGAGGTGCGGGCGCTGCTCGAGGAGGGGGCGCCTCCCAATGCGCTCAACAGTCACGGTCGGAGCCCGATTCAGGTGGGTGAGCAGATCTGTTGCGGGAGGAGGGGGTGGCGGGCGGCTTTGCAGAATCAGGTTTGCAAGGAAGGTGAAATCAGGTAAGCGTTTCGATTCTCGGTAACGGGGTGGCATCCTGTGGAGTTTTGCTATGGAGTCGGTGTCGGAGTCTCTCCTGGCAACGCCCTGGGGGCTCAGGAGGCCAAGGGAGGAACGAGGAAGCACAAGGGACGTAATCTCTAGAATGATGTGAAGATCTGGAGGGGAGAGCCTATTCGTGTTAATATAGACAGAGGTATATTCTTTATCAAATAGAAAATGTACGCCCGTTTGGTGTAAAACTCAAGATTTTAAAGAAGTGTAAGATTTGCCTGGCTCAGGTCTGAACTCACAGGCCCCAATGGAACTGACGATCATCTTCCTCCTTAGGGTGGATTTCAGTGGAAATCTACAGCTGTGTATGTTAGAATAAATATCAATTGAAATTATTCAAAAGCAACTACATAATATGTTTATTTTCATTTAACTGGGTAAGGAAAAAATATGCTTGTTTTGCAATATATGCCTGTAAGAATTAAGGAAACGCAAACATATATAAAGAAAAACGTTAGTGTAACCTTGCATGAAATAATGCCAATTTGGTTATCATTTTAGTGGTATCTATTATTATTATTACTATTAACTTACTTGCTATAGATTAACATATTTGGGGTAGAGTTTTCAATTCCTCATTGTTGAGAAATGTCATTTCTCCTTTCCCCACTCCAGTTTTTTTTGGGGGAAGGGGTCGGGGTTTTGTTGTTTGCCTTTACTAACTTTGTAAGTCTCAGTCTAAAATGAAGTCCTCCTGGGAATCAACACTCTAGTTTTATTCACAGTGTTGACAATGATTCTGATTCTGAAAACTAAAATTTATGAGAAACAAAAGTACATTGTAAAAACTCCAGCATAACAAGACAAAGGAAAGTAGGTCTGCTTGGAACTTCACAAACTTCACGAGCAAATCTTTCTTTCCTGAAACTGTTACACACACTTTAAAATACAGATATAAAAATAAAACGAAAGTGCCTTAAAACTTGAGATTATTTTGTGATTTGAAATGTGGAGAGAATTTGAGAATGGTTGAATGGTTATAGAGAACAAACACAAGTCCTTTAAACATAATGTATGCATGGCTCATAATGTTGTATCTCTAAAATATCATCAGCAGCTTGAAAACTGGGAGTTTGACCTTGGAGTTCTGGACTACGATAGAGGAGACCTTATTTGTTTAAATTCAAAAAGAAAAGAAATTTGGAAAATTAATTTTAACTTTTTTTCATAGGGAAGATAATATAGAGAAAAGGAGACATGATTTTGGTTTAGAACCCTAATCAAATCTATATTTAGTATAGAAATACTTAGTTTATAGAAGAACTTTCAAATTATTAAGTTAAATTTAATGTGTTATCAAATGGATTTAAGCACTCTATATATTCATTTAATTGGTTTATTTTCTTTTCACTTTGGATTGCTATTATGATTCAAATATTTAAATGTTAGGTTACCATTCAACCTTTAATAATAATGTAATAAAAAATATAATAAAAGCATTTGAAACCAGTTAAATAATGAAGGACTTCATTGGATTAATGTAATTAGTAATAGTACTAAAGTTTGCCAGTTTTTTTATTTTAAAGCAGTGCATTGTTTTCATTTTCTTTTTGAAAATTAAATCAGTTTCACTTTCTCCAGACAGGAATCAACAACCATAGTATAACTTATTATCATTCCTTGGTTTGAATAAATAAGTAATTCATGTTTAATATAGACTATAACTAAAATAAGTAATTCCTTTTTATAAGTCACTATATAATATAACCAAATAATGGTTACCCTAAAAAGAAAATTGTCTCCCACCACCCACCATGCAACATTCAAATTATAAAATTGCTCTGATTGTGGACACTTTGGAAATGACTGTTTCAAAGATGATTTTGGACCCAAATGAGGTCCACATTTCCTGTTTAAGGAACTCCCAGGGTGTAAACTGTAGATATGTCTTAGTTTCCTATTTCTGCTGTAACAAATTACCACAGATTTAGTGACTTAAACCAACATAATTTTATTATAGTTCAGTCTGGAGATCAGAAGTCTAAAATGGATCCACAGAGCTGCACTCCTTTTGAAAGTTCTAAGGGATAATCCATTTCCTTTCCTTTTCTAATTTCTAGTGACTATAAACATTCTTTGGCTCATGGCCCTTGACTCTTCTCTCTGACTTCTGCTTTTATTCTTAATATCTCCCTCTTTCTCTCCCTCTCTCCCTCTCCCTCTCCCTCTCCCTCTCCCTCTCCCTCTCCCTTTCCCTCCCTCCCTCCCTCTCTCTCTCTCTCTCTCTCTCTCTCTCTCTCTCTCTCTCTCTCTCTCTCACACACACACACACACACACACACACACACACACACACACACACACATACACACACACACAGTGACTCTTACAAGGAAATTTGTGATTACAGTGGGCCCACCCCAACAATTCAAGTTAATCTCCCTTAAAGTCCTTAATTTAATCACATCTGCAAAGTCCCTTTTGCCCTATACACCACTTTTAAGTGTTGGGAAGCGGACATCTTTGGGGGGCATTATGTAGCTTACCACAGGAAAAAATTTTAGGGCTGGTTTTATAAAGCTAATTTTATACCTAAAAAATTTGAGGTTTAATATTCCAGGAAGCCTAGCTTTAAATTTTGCAAGAATTAAGGTTAGTTTTTTGTTTTCTGGTTTTATTATTATTATTATTATTATTACTTTTTAACAGTTACCACATTCTGGGCTTGGATATACAGCAGTGAACTATACAAAATCTCTGAGCCTTACATAATTTCATATCAAATTGAGGGGGAGAAATACAGAAAGTTAAGCTGTAGTGAAAGCAAGTTTGTCTCTCACTCTTTTGCTGTAGTCTGTACTCCTGGCAGTGTTCTATGTGTGGCTGAAACTCCAAGAAAAGTTGGAGAATAGAATAGAAATTCGATGTATACAGGAAAATAGAATGGGTAGGAGAACTGGCTAAGAGAGTTGGTAACTGTAAGCAAAGAGTAGGCATCTGTGGTTTGTACTGATGTCTGCACGGGGTAGCGGCTTTACAAATAGTTTCTTTAAATTTTTAATCCTGTCCCTGCCGCCTGCCCTCGCCCTGACGACTCTGCTTTCTCCCGCAGGTCATGATGATGGGCAGCACCCGCGTGGCCGAGCTGCTGCTACTCCACGGCGCGGACCCCAACTGCGCCGACCTGGCCACTCTCACCCGACCGGTGCACGACGCCGCCCGGGAGGGTTTCCTGGACACCCTGGGGGCGCTGCACCGAGCCGGGGCGCGGCTGGACGTGCGAGATGCCTGGGGCCGCCTGCCCGTGGACCTGGCTGAGCAGAGGGGCCACCGCGAAGTCGCCGGGTACCTGCGCGCGGCCTCAGGGGACGCTGAAGGCGGTAGCCACGCTGGTACAGATGCAGCAGAAGATCCCACAGGTGAGGAGGGCGATCTAAGAATTTGAGCTTCCTCAGCCCAGCGCACTCCCTTTTCAAGAAGAGAAAGTTGGCTCCGGGTGAGCGGAGTCTTATGTCTCGCCTCAGCTCACACACTGCCAGCCAGTGGGACAACCCTAAAATCCCGATCGCGCTGCCTTCTCCAGTGCTATGGAAGGGACATAGCCTGAGATGGACTTCCTTAAGTCAAAGCCCATCCCATAAACCCTGCACCCCATCTCCCAAACACTCATCCTCCCCGAAGCTCAGGCCTAGACTGGAGCATTGAAGACTGAGGCTAAAGTTCTAGTGGCCCTTCTTCCTTCAATCTAGCTGGCCAGATGCAGCCATTCAATGGCCCTCAGTTTCTCCATTACCTAGGTCGCTGGACCAGTCCTGCGATTTCCAAAACCATCTGCGCATGGCATCATCTGGCCGAGATCTGTCATTCCCAGCTCTGTTATAAAATTCTGCTAAATCTGCCCCGC
Organism: Eidolon dupreanum; assembly: GCA_028627145.1. Taxonomy (NCBI): domain Eukaryota; kingdom Metazoa; phylum Chordata; class Mammalia; order Chiroptera; family Pteropodidae; genus Eidolon; species Eidolon dupreanum. The sequence continues at coordinate 103,905,803 of CM053509.1, forward strand.
CGCTCTATGCGGTGGAGTTTTTCAGAGCTCCCCCAAGGAGTTCAGAGGGTATCTGGATGGAGACCTCTCCAGCCCTCACAGTCTGCATATTGGAATTTGCTGCACGCTCTGGGTTACAGCCCCTTTCTTACATTTTTTCCTCTGTTAAGCTTTTGGTTTCTGCAAGAGAGATCATTGAGAGGGAGAGATGGTTATGTGGTTCCTCTCCTTGCATTCTCTTTCTACAACCACAAAGCCTTCTTTTCCCTCGGCCCCATTTCCTTACCTCCACTCCTGCCAGCCTAAAGTACTAATTTTATTTTCTGAAGGAGTAACCATTTAATCAAAATATATATATGAAGCAATATACGAAATTAGCACGAATGTTTAAGGTAAAATATGACTTTGAAGATACTGAAATCTATCCTATTTGGGCTCAGAACTGGGGCACTAGGCTTCCTGGACTTAGGAAAGAATCTGGGAAGACAGAGTGGAGAGGCTCGCTCTGGGCCCACCGTTGGAAGTGCAATGAGAGCAGTGCCTTGTGGTGGGGCGGGGGGGCATGGTGGGGCGGGGGGGGGGGGGATCTCCGTTAACCTGCCCACTCTCCCGACGCAGTGTAGGACAAGGGGCCAATCACAGGGCTGTTGGGCGGAGCAAGAACTGGGAGTTGCCGCAGAGAGTTAGATGATTGAATTGGGCCCAAAGCAAATGAATAAATTAAATAACTCTTTATATCCAAACCTAAGGTGTGTAACACAAGCATGCAAGACTGATTTTCCCCCTTTCCTTCCTTCTCTCGCCCTTCCTTTCTTCTTTCCCTCCCTCCTTCCCTTTATCTAAGATTCTACTACGTGACCAGCCCCGTTCTAGGTGGGACACAACACTGGAGACAAAACAGGAGTCCTGCCCTCGTAGAGTTTACATTCTGGGAACTAGTCTTTAAACACTATAACAATGTATTTTCAGAGAGTGATTTTGTAAAACCAATGTGATGTATAAGAGTGAAGTGTGAATAGAAGGGAAGGCTATCTTAGAGTGATCCGAGAAGCTGACTGATGAGAAGAGATTGGGAACTGGAGGCAGAAAAACTGACTGCAGCGAAAATGTGTGTGGAGGAACAGTAGGATGGAAAGGCAGGCTGGAGGGTGTACACAACGAGATCAGAGAGGAAGGCAGAGGCCAGATAATTGTAGGGACCGTATCGGTCAAAGAAAGGATGTTTGGTCAAAACGTGGATTTTGTTCTAGAAACGTTAGGAAGCCATTAGTTGGTTTGGGAGAGATGCCCTGAGGAAAAAGACAATGGTACTGGAACCAATGATTCCCAGACTTCCGAGCCTTGCCTAATCAAGTGTCCTCTGATTACGCGAGTTCGCTGAGTCGCTCACCAGCCTCAGATGCAAGAGATACTTCGCAGCGCGCGAAGCGCGAGGCGACGTCTTCATGTCCCCGAGTGTGGCAAGCATTCGGCACCCATTTTATACCCGTTTTCCTCTCGCAACCCCAGTGGGCTGCGCAGCAGCGCTCTCCCTGCGCTCAGCCTGACGCGCCGGGAGTGCGGAAGCGGTCGGCGAGCCCAGAGCAGCTAGCCGGACAGTGGACGCGCTGTAGGATTAGCGAGGCTCAGAAATGCGGAGACTGCTGGCAGGGTCGCGATTCCAGGAACAGATCCCTGCGCTGAGGGGTTAGTGGACATTGTGAGGAAGTGTGCATGCAGGCGAAGTCCATTAGTGAATACCTAAGGGACTGTAAAAGAGGCTGGAATGGGTTGCACATCTTTCTAATGTCTTTTTTTCTTCCCATCGTCTGCAGATACCCGCAACTGAGGACCAGATACTCTTCAAAGTGTCTTGATCTTCAGTATGAGAAATTGAGCAGCAAGCATCGCCCCATCCCCGCCTCCCAATTTTCCTCTGCTTTGTTAGCTCCAATTTATCAAATAGCGCTTTTTAAAATTTTAGACCTTTTATCTGCATTTATATATTGTTATAAAAGGTTTTTTTTAAAAAATCGTTTCTGCCTTTTCATTGAGTTGGAGTTTTCGAGAGCGAGTAAGTACTCAAGCCCTGAGAGTATATGTATGCGGGCACTTCTTTCGAGCCTTGTACCTACGAGGCGCTGTTGTTTTTACAGCCATTTTGTGAAGTAGGAAAACGAAGCTCAAATGGGTTTCGTGGCCTGTCTTGTATCAAACTGCCAGCAAATGTTAAAGCCAGGCTCAATTTTTTGTAATAGTGTTCTTTCGTTCGCTCATTTATTCGGTCAACATTTATTGAGCACCTATTATGGCACCTTACCAGGGGTACAGTGAGGGGAGACAGACATCAGCTGTTAAACACATGACTAGAAATTTTAACGCACTTTCCTAGAATCAAAAACAGCATTGTTTCTGGGACTCGCTGTCGTTTCATGTACCTCTTAAAAAAAAAAAAAAAACTAACGTAAGAGTACACTCCATGAATTGTAAGATACGTCCGGGTCTCAGATGATAAAATGTCAAAAGTCGGGTCTTAGGATTGACAAAATGGGGTAAAAAGTGATGAAACCTTTCATCAGTCTGAAGGGACACCTCAAACTGACAGATTCTCGCCTGCCTGGCCTTCCGTTATTTACCCGGCTCCAAGATCCAAGCGCCCGCAAGGTTGGGGTATTTTACCCAAGGCGTCACACCCAGTAGGTAGCCCACAACCGCGGAGCCCCCATCTACAACCCATTCCGGGGCGTGCATGAGCTGGCCCCCTTCGTCAGGCCCAGATCTCTGGGACCTGCCAGCAGCTAGCTATTCTGGCGGGCTGTGAAGTTGCTGCTGACCTAGAAATTTCTCTGCCAGAGCAAGGAATGAATGCTGCAGGGACTGACTCCAACTTCAACTGCGTCCGGAAGGCTAAGCTGCCTCCTCCCAGCGGAGGTCACCACACCTCCAGTAACATTTATTTTTTTATTGAGGTGCAATTTGCATGACATAAAATTAATTATTTTCAAGTATACAATTCCGTGATATTTAGTACACTCACAGTGTTGTGCAACCACTTTAATTTATCTAGTTTTAAAAATTTTCATCAACTCCAACAGAGACCTCATAATTATCAAGCATTTTCATTAAATCCTGCCTATCTTTAGGCTCTGGCGACTACTAATCACCTTTTGTCTCTACGAATTTACCTATTCTAGACACGTTGTATGATTCCACTTCTATGAAATGTCCAGAATTTAATATAATTCCATTTATATGAACTGTCTAGAATATATGTCTGTCTTTATGTCAGTTCCAGTGTTGATGACTAGTTTTGTAGTATGTTTTGAAATTGGGAAGTATGAATATTCCAACTTTTTTCTTTTCAAAATTATTTTGATCTGTTTCAACTTTGTATGTGGGGTCCCTTGCAATTCCATAGAAATTTTAGAATCAGCTTTTCCCATTTATGCAAAAAAAAAAAAAGCTATTGAGCTTTTCATAGGGATTGCATTAGATATGTAGATCACTTTGGATATCATTGCCATCTTGATAATATTTCCAAACCATGAACACAATATGTCATTTCACTCATTTAGGTCTTTAATTCCAGCAATGTTTTGCAGTTTTCAGTGCATAAGTATCACAACTACTTGGTTAAATAAATACCTAAGTATTTTACTCTTTTCAATGCTATTAAAAAATGGATTTTCTTAACTTTTTGGATTGTTCATTGCTAGTGTATAGAAATACAACTGATTTTTGTGTGTTGATCTTTTATCCTGCAGCCTCACTGATTTTTTCTATTAGTCCTACTAGAATTTTGTGTGTGTGTGCATGTCTATTGTGTGTATTCTTTAGGAGTTTCTATATATATATATAATCATGTCATCTGCAAAGAGGGGTAGTTTTACTTGTTCCCTTCCAGTTTGGATGGTTCTTATTTCATTTTTCTTGCCCAACTGTTCTGGTTAGAACTTTCAGGACAATGCTGATTATAGAATTTTTGAATGGAAGCCTAAAAGCAAACATTCTTGTCTTATTTCTGATCTTAGTGGGAACTCTTTCAGTCTTTCACCATTGAATATGATGTTAGCTGTAGTTTCTTCATAAATGCCCTATCATATTGAGGAAATTCTCTTCTAGTCTTAGTTCGTCAAATATTTTTATTATGAAAGACTGCTGAGTTTTGTAGAATTATTTTACTGCATTGAGATAATCATTTTTTTCTTCATTCTATTAATATGGTATATTACATTGATTGATTTTCATATGTTGAACCCCTGGCATTTCTGGGATAACTCTCACTTATTCGTGGTGTGTAATCCTCTTAACATTCTGCTGGATCGAGTTTGCAAATTTTTTAATTAATTTATTTATTTTTGCATCTATACGCATAGGGAATATTCATCTCTAGTTTTCTTGTGATATCTTTGGTTTCAGCATCAGGGTAATGTTGGCTCCATTAAATGAATTAGGAAGTGTTCACTACTCTTCTATTTCTCAGAAGAGTTTGAGAAGAACTGGTGTTAATTGTTTTCTAAACTTTTGATACAATTCACTAGGCAAGCCATCTAGTCCTGGGCTTTTCTTTGCATGTGTGTTGGGAGGGGGGACTGACTACTGATTTAATTGTTATAAGTCTTCAAATTTTCTTTTTTTTTCTTGAGTCAGTTTTATTAGTTTGTGTGTTCCCAGGAATTTTATCCATTTCATGTAGGTTACCTAATTTGTTGGTATACAATCGTTCATAATTTTCTCTTATAATCCTTTTTTTTTTCTCCTTAAGGTTACTAGTAATGTCCCTATTATGCTGCGTTTAAGTCATCTTTTTCTTTATCAAACATTTATTTGGTTGCTGTAAACCTTTGACTATTTTCCAGAGTTCCCACGAAGTAAATTCTGACAGTTATCTTTTTGGTGTTTCTGTGTAGGGATTGGCCCTCGGAGCTTCCTACTCTGTCATTTTCACTAACGGCACTTCACTTTTCTTGTTTGTTTTATTTTGTTTTAGAGCAGGACAGAATGCCTCTTATATGCCAAGTTTCTTTCTCCATATATCCCCTATAACTGAGACTCAGTGCCCCAATGCCCTGCCTTCCCATTCGGGGTCTCTGGCCCCACCATATCTCTGAACCTTTCTAGCTCTAACACTCAGCAATCTCCTTCCAAATTTTCTCCACTCTCCCTCCTCCTTCTCTCTTCCGTCCCCACTGTAGGAGCTGGCTCCTCTCCACAATTCCTCTCCTGCGTGCGCTCAGACACACCGTTTCGGAGATTCCTTAGATGCAGCCACTCCCGTACCCCTTGCCCACAGCCTCCTTTAGGATGGGCACCTCGGCTAGAGCACAGGCAGGTGCTATTTTAAAGCCCCAAAGGCCTCAGGTAGGATTGAGTGTGTCTCCCAGGCTCTCTCACAGGTACGTACTCGCAGGTCCTCCGCTGCGCGGTTCCGGAACACGCCGAGCACGCATACTCCGGGCTAAGCCGGCTTCGGGAAGCGCGTGGTGGCTGAGCCGTGCAACTGGGCCTGGATCTCACAAGTGCGGGGTCAGAAACTCTTTCGGCTTTATCTTAAAAAAAAAAAAAAAAAAAAAAAAAAAGGAGGGGCGGAGAAAGGAGAAGGAGGAGAAGGAAGGTGAGAGAAAGAAAAAAGAAAAGAAAGAAAGAAAGAAAGAAAGAAAGAAAGAAAGAAAGAAAGAAAGAAAGAAAGAAAGAAAGAAAGAGAGAGAGAGGGAGGGAGGGAGGAAAGGGAAAAGGAAAGGGAAAAGGAAAGGAAGAAAGAAAGAAAAAGAAAGAAAGAAAGAAAGAAAGAAAGAAAGAAAGAAAGAAA
>CM053509.1:103912069-104010140 GCA_028627145.1 Eidolon dupreanum
AAAGAAAGAAAGAAAGAAAGAAAGAAAGAAAGAAAGAAAGAAAGAAAGAAAGAAAGAAAGAAAGAAAGAAAGAAAGAAAGAGAGAGAGAGGGAGGGAGGGAGGAAAGGGAAAAGGAAAGGGAAAAGGAAAGGGAAAAGGAAAGGAAGAAAGAAAGAAAAAGAAAGAAAGAAAGAAAGAAAGAAAGAAAGAAAGAAAGAAAGAAAGAAAGAAAGAAAGAAAGAAAGAAAGAAAGAAAGAGAAAGAAAGAAAAAGAAAGAAAGGAGTTTTAAGTCTGTTCAAAGCCGTAAGGTTGGAGGAAAGCCGAGAAGTCTTCGCAAAGATGACGGCTGAAGCTTTCAGAGCCAATCAGCGGTGGAGGATAAAAAAGGCACTGCTGAATTGAAAAAATGTTCAGCTTTCGTGGGGCAACTGAGAGTCTGCGGCTTGGGAGAGTAGTCCTGGGCCCAGCCGTGTCACAGGTCGATAAATGGCTGTGGTGCCAAGGTCCCGGAGTACTCCCTGGGATGGCCCCAGGGGAAGGGCTTTCTGCACCTCCTCCCTGATCTCACATACCTGATTTAAGCAGTAATGTTCAAGTAAAAAGCATGAGAGAGAATCTGTTGCATGGCCTCTCTTCTAGCTTGGGGGTGGGGGGAAGAGGATTGTCAGAATCCTTGACATTCCTTGGTTTATAAATATATTACTCCAATCTCTGACTCCATCATCACATGGCATTATCCTCTGAGTCTCTCTGTGTTGTCAAATCTCCCTGTCTTTTCTCTTATAAGGACATCAGTCATTGGATTTAGGGCCCACTCTAAAGCCAGCATTATCTCATGCTGAGATCCTTAATTTAATTGCATCTGCGAAGACCTTATTTCCAAATAAACTCACATCTATAGGTACTAGGGATTTGGACTTGGACATATCTTTTTGAAATACACTATTCAACTTACTCCATTGCCTAATTCATGCTTTTTCCCCTAGACCCTAAATAATAATAATAATAATAATAATAATAATAATAATAAACATTTAGGACCAGGGATAAATTTTTTCAGAGACTAGCCCCAAAACTGAAAGCTCTTGCAAAATCAGTCTAAGACATCCAGAATCTCTGGTAAATAAATCGGAGCTCTGACTGGATGTGCATTTTTAGAGTAAGCCAAAGAGGATAAGGATGTGAATTTTGTGGCCATTAGGAAAAATTTGGACAAGATTTCTTTCCCATAAACTGGTGAGGACACTAACAGGAATGATCTCTTAATAGGACCAGGTGGATTAAGGAAGATATATTGGCACACAGGATTTACTCAGACTGGTGAAGAGGAGAGTAGTAGAATAGAGTGGGGCTGCTTTCCTCAAGCAGAGTGAGGGCTGTCTTCTTGTGCACTCTCCTATGGTTCATTTAGATACAATCACAGAACATAATCTTGTTTTAATGTACCTAGAGAAAATTAGCATTACATTTCTACTTTTCCAAACATTTTCAGAAGGGCATAGACTATGGCCATTGATCCTGACATTGCTCTAGACTGGGTAATTTAGGGCCTTTGACTTTTCTTAAGAAGGCATCTGAGATTAAAACCACCCTGCTTCTCATGACTGGTTTTATCAGAGACCTCAGTATACATACTCCTGATCAATTTCCTCTACCTCCCCTTCATTCCCATAACACTCTATACTTCTTTGTCCTTAACCCAAATCTCTCCCACCTCCCAAATTTTCCACTGTGCTCCCTGGTACACCTACTACATAATCAGCCAGGGTTCTATAGCCTCAATTTCTTCTAAGTTTCTGCCTCCTTTTGGTATAAATGCTATCCAACACTCCCTGGAGGACACTGAATTTCCAGCAGGTTTCTGAAGCTTTTATTCCCTCTCATGAGCAACCTATCTGAAAGTCAGGAAGTGAATATGAGACCCTCCTTACTTACTATTGTCTTTTCCTTAACTGTTATGGATTGAACTGTGTGCCCCCAAAATACACATGTTGAAGTCCTAGCCTCAAACAGCTCAAAATATGACCTTGTTTGGAAATAGGGTCATTGCAAATATAATTAGTTAAGATGATTAATTCAATATGACTTATGTCCTTATACAAAGGAGAAACTTAGATACAGATATCTGCACAGGGAGAATGCCATATGAAGATGACCGCAGAGATCTACAAGCCAAGGAATAGCAAAGATATTTCCAGCAAACAACCAGAATCTGGAGGAGAGGAGTGGAACAGATTGTCCCTCACCACTCTCAAAAATAATCTTATTGACACCTTGATCTCAGACTTCTAGCCTTCAGAATTGTGAGACAATAAGTATCTGTTGTTTAAGCCACATAGTTTGTGACACTGTGTTATGGAAGCCCTAGCAAGCTAATATACCAACCCTCTGGTAAAAACCCTTTTTAAGACTCAGATCATTCAACCTAACTCATCCTTCAGTTCTCAATTTAATATTCATTTTCCTTAAGGATACTTCCTTGATCAGGGTCTTTGATATAAACTCTCCCAGAATGATTTTCCTTCTTTTTGGAGCACATATTTACCTCAGTTTGCAATTGCACAAATGTTAGTGTCATTTGATTAATATTTGGCTTTATCTCTACTCTCAAAACTCTATGACCCCAGCAAAAGTTTCTGTTTTGCTCACCATCATATTCCCAAAGTAGGTGCTCAGCAAATATTTGTTGTGAATTAAAGCATTGCATTGTTTTAGAAGTTAATTCCTTTTTAAAATACAAATAACCTTTGGCAAATATAATCCACCAAGCCTTATCAGCTATCCGATATTTAATATGTATATGAAGTTGAGGCCTAAGAGGGTTCTGAGTTTTGTGTTATAATTTCTTCCTAAATGACACTTGGTTTCTTTTTGAATACTATTTCCTGCTCGTGTCTATTTTGACCTGTGGTCTCCAGAATCTTCTTCTTAGTCCTTAGCAGCATTTGCCTTAGATACTTTTTGGGAAATTTGGGGCAACTACTGTAGCATTTTAATAGGTGTTATCTTCCCAGTGGGAACTCAGATGGTACATGTTGTGCAGGGGTTTCAGACATGAAAGTGGATTAAGATGCTAGACATAGAAGAGAGAAACATATCAGAATTCAGCTGTATAATTTTCAATTTAATATAAAATTTTAGTACTTATTATATTTGCAGGGTTTAAAAAATCAAATATTATTACTATATGGTATTGTGGTATAATAAAAAATATATTTGGTCTTTGCTAACTTGCCCCGCCCCCCCCCTCACCACCACCCAGGCACACACACATTCCTTTCTTTCCTGGCACAGAGCTGCTAAAAACCCTTGGAAATTCCTGAGTGATAGAAGTGTCTTTTGTATGCTAATGAATGAGTCATAGTCAAGGCTTCCAGATAGCTTCAAATTGGGGATCAGTCACTAGGAAAATCAAGCTGTGATAAGAGGATTCAAACTGTCAGTCTCCCTCCCCACCTCAGGGGAGGAGAGGAGGATGAAGATTGAGTTCAGCCACCAATGGCCAGTGATTTAATCTATCATGTCTATGCAGTGAAACTGCCATACAAACCCCTTAACAGTGAGATTCAGAGGGCTTCTGAGTTTGTAAGCTTTTGAGGAGCTGAGAGGTGGTGTGCCTGAAGAGGGCACGGTTAAGCAACACCCCCACATACATTTGGATAGCCAAATGACAAGTTGATACACAAAATGTGGTATCATTCAACCTAAAAAATAACAAAATACTGACACATGCTACGTTGTAGGTGAACCTTCAAACTTAAGGCCAAGCAGAAAAGCTTATGTCTACCAAAGGCCACATATTGTATAATTCTTTTTATTTGAAATGTCCAGAATAGCCAATTCCATAGAGACAGAAAGTAAAATTGTAGTTTTCAGGGGCTAGGGGAAGTGAGAAGTAAGGAGCAACTGCTAAGATATGGGGATTCTTCTGGAGGCGACAAAAATATTCTGGAGTTAGATCATGATGATGGTAGCACCACTCTGTGAATATATTGTAAACCACTGAATTGTATACTTCAGAAGTGTGAACTTTATGGTATGTGAATTATATCATAATAAAACTGTTATTAAAAACAGAGACACCACCATCTCTTAGAAAAAGATCCCAAAATCTTTCAGTGACTTTCATGCCTATAATGTCTCTTTTATCTCATCTACTACTATTTTTCACTGTAATCTTTTGCTTCAGCCACAGTAACCTCCTTGTCATTCTTCAGCCAAGCACTCTCCCAACTTAGGGTCTTAGAACTGTTCTCTCTGCCTGGAATCCTCTTAGCCAAAGACTAATCGTCTCATCGTCTCATCGCTATGTGTCATTTTCTTATGCAGACCAATCTGTTTAATGTTGCTTACAACCAGTGCATTCCTCTGCTGACCCTCCTTACACTACACTAGTTTTTCTTTTCCTCCTAGTACTTCCACTTTCAAACAGACTATAAAATTTACTTGTTTCTTATATATTTTAGCTATTGTTTATTTTTCTTCCTTAATGCTAAAATGCAAACTTTTGAAAGGCAGGAATCTCTTGTCTGTTTTAGTAATTGCTGTAAGTACTTATAGTAATGCCTGGCACAAAGTAGGCATTTTAAACATATTTTTGAAAAATAAATGATGGGCTTCCTTTCAAATATATGAAGAACATTTTCTTTCAATTAGACTCTTTATGAAGAGAATACAGGTGACTGCTAACAAACAAATGAATGAATAAAAGAAACAAATCCTATTTTCTAATACTTAAAAGTTGTTGATCATGTCCCTTTCCTGAGTCAGGCCAGGAGGTTTAGAGTTCTCTGGTACAATGTAGTGCTGTAGAAGACATCACTGTCATGTAAAAGGGAAACAGCATAAAGAGCATGGAATTTAGAGACAGACCATATGGATCTGATCCTGATTATCCCACTGTTAACTGTGAGTGACTTGGATGAATTACCTAATATCCCTGAGCATCAGTTTCCTCATCAGTGAAATGTGGAATTTAATGGTATCTGCCTCACAAGTGTGTTGTGAGAAGCAAAATATTTAATGTTTATTAAATAAATAGCATACTGTCTGGCACATGGACAGCATTGAATGAACATTAGTTATTTTTGTGCTTACAACATAGTATTTTTTAATAATTTTTTCATTTTTCAATTATAATTGGGATACAATATTATATTAGTTTCAGGTGTACGGAATAGTGATTAAAGATCTATATAACTCACAAAGTGATCACTCCAATAAATCTAGTGCCTCTCTGCCCACATGCATATTTATTATAATATCATTGACTATATTCTTTATGCTATATTTTGTATCTCCATGACTATTTTCTAACTACCCATTTGTACTTCTTAATGTCTTTCCCCTTTTTCAATGACCCCTCCTCACCTCCATCTGGTGACCCTCAAAATGTTCTCTGGGTTTTTTGTTGTTGTTTATTTTGTTCTTTAGTCATTCTCTGTCTGACTTACTCTGTTCTCCCCCTTGTAAGGATGGAAGTAGGACTGATCAGTTATTTACAAATTTAGAAGAAGCCATTTATACTGCTGATGTTGAGGAATAATGAGAATGTCCAGTGTTAAGAGAGAGCACAAGAGAATGAAAATAATCCACAATAGAGTTAAATTCATGACATAGTGGGGTACTCTATTATGGTTTTGTTATTCAGTATACAACTTAAGAATTCTCAGAGTTAATCTTCATGAAAGGCAATATGAAAGATTCTTGTAGTGAAAAAAAATGTTTTGTATTTAACTGTATTAATGGCTGTGATATTTTACTATAGTTTTGCAAGATGTTACCATTGGCTGAACAAAGGGTACCCAGGATCTATCTGTATTCTTTCCTAGAGTTACCTGTGAATCTATTAGTCTCTCAAAATAAAAAGTAATGAAAAATAATAAAACAAAATATACTTTGGATATTCTAAAAAGCTGATCCATGTTTTGTTTGGATGATGAGATTAAAGGAAATTTAAATATTTTTCTTGTGACTTATATATATCTTTTACATTTTCACACAGGAATTTCTTTTGGAGTAAAAAAAGGTATCATTTATCTGAAATTTAATGAAAACTTTTGAAATACATTGATAGCTCTGTTTTATTATATACAAACTATTAAGTATTAAGAGTATTATGTGACAGCCTTTACAGATCAGTGCATTAGAACGTAGTGTAAATTAAACACTGCTGACCACCATGTGTCTCTGTTGTCTAAACAGCCAAAATCTAGATTAGCTGACCCCAACATCTGGAATTGTGCTTAGTTATCACATATTGTTTCTTCAATAAGCATTTCCAACTCCCTACTTGACCCTTAACTCAACCACATTCTTTCATAGAATCTCATGCTCTTAATTAGTGGAAAATACCTGTGATTTAACATTAGTTTCAATTGCTGGGTTTAGCTTTCAGTTGTCAGGCTATTCTGTAAATTTACTGAATTATTGTCAAGCATTCGTTGACAGGAAAAGAGATGAATCAACTTCTCTTTTTCTTCTTAAAGGAATTTGTTTGTTAAATCATAGGGCATAGTTCACTGTATATTCTGGTAATTCTTTCCCCTGATTTATGACTTCTATTGCTGATGATGACATCTGCTGTTATACTGATAAATGCTCTTTTGTAGGTAATCTTTTATCATTAGTTACTATTAAAAATTTTACTTTATCTGGAATTCTGCCATTTTACCACCATTTGTTTAGGGATGAATTTAATTTCTCCAGCCTGGAACTTTTATTTCCTAAATCTAAGTACTTCAACATCTCTACAATTTTGGTAAACGTTTTGGCCTTCATATTTTCCTCAAACATTGCCTATCAATTCTCCATTCTGTCATTCTCTCTGTTCTTTCCACCTGGTACTTCTATTAGTTTTTATGTTATTCCTCTTTTATACCATTTCATTTAACATCTCTCGCATATTCCTCTCTCTCTCTCTTTCCCACCCCCTCACTTTAAAAAAAATATTTTTAGTAAAATATAGCTAACATACAATATTATATTTCTTTCAGGTGTACATCATAGTTATTTAGCATTTATATACCTAAAGAAGTGATCACCATGATAAATCCAGTAACCATTTGACACTGTACGATGCTATCACAATATTATTGACTATATTCACTATGCTATATATTACATTACCATGACTTATTTGTTTTATACCTGGAAATTTGAACTTCTTACTCCCCTTTATCATTTTCCTTCTTTGAAAAACTTTTCAATTACAGTTGACATTCAGTATTATTTTATATTAGTTTCAGGTATGCAGCCTAGTGGTTAGACATTTATATAACGTTCTAAGTGATCCTCCTGACTAGGCTAGTACCCACTGACACTATACATAGTTATTACCATGTCATTGACTATATTCCCTATGCTGCACTTCACATCCCTATAACTGTTTTGTAACTAACAATTTGTACTTCTTAATCCCTTCACCTTTTTCACCATGTGCCCAAACCTTCCCCATGTGGCAACTATCAGTTTGTTCCCTGCATCTATGAGTCTGTTTCTGTTTTGTCTGTTTATTTATTTTGTTCTTTAGATTCCACATATATATGAGATCATATGGTATTTGTCCTTCTCTGTCTGACTTATTTCACTTAGCATAATATCTTCCAGGTCCACCTATGTTGTCACAAATGGTAAGATTTCATTCTTTTTTGTGGTTGAGTAATATTCTATCGTATAGATATATCACTTTTTTATTTAATGATCTACCGATGAGCACTTAGGTTGCTTACATATCTTGGTTATTGAGTAATGCTGCAATTAACATAGGGGTGCATATATCTTTTCGAATTAGTGTTTTGAATTTCTTCAAATAAATACCCAGAAGTGGGATTGCTGGCTCATATGGTAGTTCTATTTTTAGTTTTTTTTTTAGGAGATGCCATACTGCTTTTTATAGTGGCTGTACCGATTTGCAATCTCACCAACAGTGCACAAGGGTTCCCTTTTCTCCTCATTCTCACCAACACTTGTTATTTGTTGATTTATTGATGATAGCCATTCTGACAGATGTGAGGTGGTATCTCATTGTGGTTTTCATTTGCATTTTTCTAATGTTTAGTGACATTGAGTATCTTTGCATATGTCTATTGGCCATCTGTATGTCCCCTTTGGATAAATACCTGTTCAGGTCCTCTGCCCATTTTTTAATTGAATGAGTTTTTTTAGTGTTAAGTTGTGTAAGTTCTTTATAAATTTTGGGTATTAACCCCTTATTAGGATATATTATTGATATTATTGGTGAATATCTTCTACTGATTGTCAGGTTGTCTTCCCATTTTGTTGATGGTTTCCTTTGCTGTGCAATAAACTTTTAGTTTGATGTAGTACCATTTGTTTATTTTTCCTTTTGTTTCCCTTGCCTGAGGCAACATATCAGAAAAAATATTACTAAGAGTAATGTCAGAGAGTTTAGTGTCTATGTTTTCTTCTAGGAGATTTATGGTTTACAGTCTTACATTTAAGTCTTTAATCCATTTTAAGTTTACTATTATATATAGTGTAAGTAGGTAGTCTAGTTTCATTATTTTCATGTATCTGTTCAGTTTTCCCAACATCATTTATTGAGTAGACTATCTTTATTCCATTGTATAGTCTTTCTTTTTTTGACATAAATTAATTGACTATATTTCTGGGCTCTCAGTTCTGTTCCATTGATCTATATGTCTGTTTTTATGTGGGCTCCATACTGTTTTGATTACTATAGCCTCGTAGTATAGTTTGATATCAGGTAGTGGATACCTCCAACTTTGTTCTTCTTTCTATGGCTATTTGGGATTTTTTTATGATTCCATACAAATTTTAGGATTATTTGTTTGTGTTCTGTGAAAAATGCTGTTGGTATGTTGATAGTGATTGCACTGATTGCTTTGCACAGTATGGACATTTTAATGATGTTAATTCTTCCTATTCGTGAGCACGGTGTATGCTTCCATTTATTCTTATCTTCTTCAGTGTCTTATCATTTTTTATTATAAGTCTTTTATCTCTTTGATTAAATTTATTCCTAGGTATTTTATTTATTTTTTGATGTAATTGTAAATGGTAATATTTTTGTGAGGCCTGAAAGAAGGAAATAGAAGCAAAATGCTCTGGGGGGATTCACCTAAAACCTAAGCTACATGGGATTTTCATGGACAAAGCCACACTTAAAATGAACTCATTTTTCAAAATACAAAATTTAAAAGGCAAAATTTTCCATGAACAAATATCAGCAGATGAGAAGATAGCCTGGTTAAATTCCTAAAAACTTGAGATAATAGAGACATCAGCTCAAATTGTTAAATAAGTAGAAGATGACAAAGGATATGAAAACATAATAAAAAGTAAAAATATATGTTTTTAAGTGTACTTTAGTAAAAGAGAATAATGGAAATAAAAAATATAGTCATTAGAAATAAGAATCATTGGAAGGGTTAAATAGCAGATGAACACCTGCTATAAAGAGAGTGTGGTCAACTGGATAACAGACCTGAATAAATACCCAGAATAAAAGAAGAAGGTGGAAAGGGAGTCCTAGCCACAGTAGTCAGACAAGAAAAAGAAATTAAAAGCATCTAAATTAGGAAGAAGGAAAACTGTCATTATTTGCAGATGACATGATACTATACAGAGAGAACCCTAGAGAGTCTACCAAAAAATTATGAGAACTGATAAGTGAATTCAGTAAAGTAGCAGAGTATAAAATTAATATTTATAAATAAGTTGCATTTCTGTACACCAATAGCTTTTTTTGAAGGCATGTTGGCTTTAATTTATTGCCTTCTAGTCACTGAGGTATAATAAGATCAAAATCTCATGATATTAGCTCTAAGCAGTTTTAAACTTTCCTCCCCAAAATTATAATCTCTGAAAAATGTTGACCCTAATGGGTTGAGAGAATTATCTGCTGAAAATACAATATTAAAAATCAATCCTTCTGGACAAGATGGCAAGGGCGAGACTGGAGTGACTCTACTTTGACACGAAGTTATCAGCAAATGAGCCACGATTAATATAGTTATAACTGGTCATGTAGCTCTTGAGAAATCCACAGTTGTAAAAGTTATTTCTAAAGTTCACACTGTTAGGTTCAAAAATGAACTAGAAAGAAATGTTACAATCAAGATTGGATATGCTAATGCTAAGATTTATAAACTTGATGACCCAAGGTTGTCCTCAGCCAGAATGTTATAGATCCTGTGGAAGTAGTACACCCGATGAGTTTCCTACAGACATTCCAGGAAACAAAGGGAACCTCAAATTAGTCAGGCATTTCTCCTTTATTGACTGTCCTGGCTACGATATTTTGATGGCTACTATGTTGAACAGTGTAACAGTGACGGGTACAGCAGTGATGGATACAGCTCTTCCTGTTTTAGCTGGTAATCTTGTCCTCAGCTTCAGACTTCTGAACACTTGGCTGCTATAAAAATCATGAACCTGATTCTACAAAATAAAATTGATTTAGTAAAAGAAAGCCAGGCTAAAGGATAGTATGAACAGATCCTTGTATTTGTACAAGATACAGTAGCAGGAGCTCCTATTATTTCCAATTTCTGCTCAGCTGAAATGTAATATTGAAGTTGTCTGTGAGTACATGGTAAAGAAAATTCCAGTGCTCCCAAGAAACTTTACTTCAGAACCCTGACTTACTGTTGTTATTAGATCCTTTGATGTCAACAAACCTGGCTGTGAAGTTGATGACTTTAAGAGAAGTGTAGCTGGTGATAATAACTCTAAGAAGAGTGTTAAAAGTGGGTTAGGAGATAGAAGTCAGACCTGGTATCGTTTCCAAAGATAGTGAAAGAAAACTCATGTGTAAACCAATCTTCCAAAACTGTATCACCGTTCGCAGAACATAATGATCTTCGATACTCTGCTCCAGGAGGTCTTGTGGGAATAGGAACAAAAGCTGACCTCACTTTGCATTGGGCTGACAGAATGGTGGGGCAGGTACTTGGTGTAGTTGGAGCTTTACCTGAGAACTTCACAGAATTGGAAATTCCCTATTTCCTGCTTAGATGGCTTCCAGGTATATACACTGAAGAAACAAGATAGTAGTAAAGGTGCAAAAATTGTCTAAGAATGAAGTGCTAATGATGAACACAGAATTTCTGTCGACAGGAGGAATTAGTGCAGTCAAGGCTGATTTGGCAAAATCTTTTTGACTAATTCTTTGTGCACAGAAGTAGAAAAAATTACCCTTAACTGAAAAATTGAGAAACACTGCCATTTAATTGGTTGGGGTAAAATAAGAAAAGAACTGACAATAAAGCCAACAGTAGATGATGACTGCAGAATTCTAATTAAATAATACATTTGGATGAAGTCAGATCTTCTCTTAGTTATCTATTGGTATATTTTTAAAACAATACTGGGGAATGAATTTCACAGCTTATTACCTTAGTAGTAGCTGTTATTCTTATCTTTTGGTGATGAAAATTTAAACTTTGGTACTAAAATGTAAAAAATTGGCATAATGTTAGATTAAATCTATATTTTACCAGAAATTAATCATTCCTCAATAATATCTAATTTATATATTATTGCAGATTAGAAATGAAACTACTTGCTATAACCAGGCTTTGCTGTAGCACACATACCTCTGAACCCATTTGAAATAAAGCTTTTCTTCTTATATTCATGATTCATCTTTGAGTAGCTCCAGGCTTGAAAGGATTGTTATACTAGTAAAAACTTGAAGACAAATTCTTGAAGACTATGTTCCCTTTGCCAGTCTTCAACATATTTTATGTTGCTTTATCTTAGTAATTTTGAGTGAAAAAAATGAAGAGGTTCAAATAAAATTATCCTTTAGAGCAACAAAACAAAACAAAACAAAACAATCCTTATTAATTAGCAGCAATAATGACCAAAATATCTCATATATTATCAGATAACTCTCTGCCCTGAAATTTTTTCTCTGCTTCATCCTGGCTCTGATGTCTAATATAAAATACTTTTCTTTTTAGTGAGTCAGGATTGTTTGTTCATGCTTTTTCACAATTACCAAGGCCTGTCTGCATTACTGGGAAAAAGGTACTGACTCACACAGTGCTTGGGTTCATGGAGTAAGAGCAGTAGAGAAGCAATTTTGATAAAAAGTATGAAGAAAATCCCAGAGTGCCCTTGGGACAGATGACAGCTCTGTGAGCAGCTGAAAAGGGCTTTCTTCTTCTGCTAGTAACTTTATTTTGTATTTTCCATTTCTTCTTTTTCTAGGAACATTTTTTTCTAATTCTACACACTATATTATCAGTAGAGGACATTTTAGATACTGGTTAAGGATTGGCCCTGGAGATTTTTTTGTACAATCTTAAGTTATATATGTCAAGCTAACTTGTCCATATAAACTGGGAATCATCATTTTGCAGCAAACCTAAGCATGCCTCACCCATGCTCACTGGCAGCCATACTCTAAATATTACACTGTCCTTGTATCCACCTGCTGAAATAGCCCACAATTGAAGTCGTTTAATACAATGGGCCCCACTCAATGATATAGAAAGAAACAGGCAATTATGAAATCATCCTCCCTTATTTGCACTCAGAGAATATTCAGAAGACAATAGAGCCTATTTTGAAATGATTGTATATATAGTTGAATTAATCTTCTCCCCAAAACCTTTTAAAAACTATTGCAATTTTCACTTTTCACATACATCTGTTACTTTTGAGATTTATATTTTAGTGAAAATTTCAGTATCTATTCATATAGTGGTTAATTTTATTCTAAAGTAAACAAATATTTTATGTTCATAATTATTTTTAAATAATATTTTTATTTTTCAGTTATAGTTTGCATACAATAAAATATATTAGTTTCTGCTATACAACATAGTGATTAGACATCTATATAACTCACAAAGTGATCACCCCAATAAATCCAGTGCCCCTCTGACACTGTAGTTATTACAATATTATTGGTTATATTCCTTATGCTATACTTTATATCTCCATGACTATTTTATAACTACCCATTTGTAAACCCTTTCCTCTATCCCCTGTTTCACTGACCCTGCCATCTGGTAACCCTCAAAATATTCTCTGTATCTATGAGTTTGTTTCTGTTGGTTGGTTAGTTGGTTTTTGTTTTTTTTTTAGATTCCACATATATGTGCAATCATATGGCATTTATCTTCCTCTAGCTGACTTACTCCACTCAGCACTATACCTTCCAGGTCCATT
Organism: Eidolon dupreanum; assembly: GCA_028627145.1. Taxonomy (NCBI): domain Eukaryota; kingdom Metazoa; phylum Chordata; class Mammalia; order Chiroptera; family Pteropodidae; genus Eidolon; species Eidolon dupreanum. The sequence continues at coordinate 103,925,218 of CM053509.1, forward strand.
ATAAAATATTTTTTTCCATTCCATTACTTTTAGTCTGAATGTATCTTTTAATTGGAAGTGAGTCTCCCGTAGTCAGCATATGTAAGGATCTTGTTTTCTTATCCATTCAGCTACTTATCTTTTGATTGGAGCATTTAATTCTTTTGCATCTGAAGTACTTATTGATAGACATGTAGTTATTTGCCATTCTGTATTTAGATTTTTTATATATTTTTTTCTTTTTCTTAAAGAATTCCCTCTAACATTTCTTTTAACACTGGCTTGGTGGTGATGAACTGTTTTAACTTTTCCTTGTTTGTGAAGATCTTTATCTGTTCTCCAATTCTAAATGATAGCTCTGATGGGTAAAGTAATCTTGATTGTAAGTCCTGGATTTTCATCACTTTGAATATTTTGTGCCAAGTCCTTCTGTCATGCAAAATTTCTTTTGAGATATTAGTTGCGAGTCTTATGGGTACTCTCTTGTAGGTAACTAACTGCTTTTCTCTTGCTGCTTTTAAGATTCTCTCTTTGTATTTAACCTTTGGCATTTTAATTATGATGTGTTTTGGTGTGGGCCTCTCTGGGTTCATCTTCTTTGGGACTCTCTGAGCTTCCTGGAATTGTATGTCTATTTTCTTCACCAGGTTAGGGAAGTTTTCCGTCATTATTTCTTCAAATAGGTTTTCAATTCCTTGCGCTCTCTCATCTCCTTTTGGTACCTCTGTGATGCAAATGTTATGCTTGATGTTGTCCCAGAGGCTTCTTAAACTATCTTCTTTTTTTTTTTGAATTCTTTTTTCTTATTGCTATTCTGATTGAGTGTCCTCTACCACCCCATCCTCTAAATCACTGATTTGATCCTCCACTTCATCCACTTACTTTGTCAATTTCCTCTAATGTACTCTTCATCTCAGATACTGTATTCTTCATTTCTGACTAGCTCTCTATTATGTTTTCCATCCCCATTTTTATGTTTTCCATCTTTTTGGTAAAGTTCTCACTGAATTCATCTACTCTTCCTCTAAGTTTCTTGAGCATCCTTATAACCAGTATTTTGAACTCTGCATCTGGTATATTGCTTGCCTCTATTTTGGTGAATTCTTTTTCTGGACTTTGTTCTGTTCTTTCATGTGGGACATGCTTCTTTGCCTCCCCATTTTGGCTGCCTCCCTGTGTCTTATATGTATGTATCATGTAGTCCTAAGTCTCCTGGTCTTAGTAGAATGGCTTTATGTAGTAAGTGTGCTGTGGTGCCCAGTGGCACAGTTCTGGGGGCCGAGGGGGGAGGGTTCAGCTGCAGGCCAAGTTCATCTGCAGCCTGTGAACCTCTGGGGCCATCTGGTAAGAGTCACCAAGTAATCCACATATGGTTGCCACCCGTGCTGGGCTTATAGTTGCCTAAAGGGGTCAAGTCCAAAATCGAGGCTAGCTGCCATTGGTGCAAGTCTTGTGACTGCTCAGCAAGAAGTACAGGGCATGACGAGGCCAGATGCTGCTTCTTTGGGTTTTATGAGTCTTTGAGAGATTTTATAAAAGTTCACAGCAGGAGCCAAGACAGCCTGTTTGTATGAAATAAATCACCAAAAGTGGCTTGGATGGGCCCACAAGTTATTTTTTTAGAACTCAATATAATTTCTTTAAAAAAAATAGAGCAGATGCACAATAATATATAAATTTCAGATGTACAATGTAGTGACTTGACATTTATGTTTCTTACATATGATCAGCACAATGCTGAGTAACCATCTGTTATCATACAAAGTTATTATAGTAATATTGACTATTTTCCCTATGCTGCACATTACAGCTCTGTGACTTTTTTTTTTTTTTTTTTTTATAACTGGAAGTTTGTACCTCTTATTCCTCTTCACCCTTTTCACTCATTTCCCGGCCTCCTCCTTTCTGGCAGCCATCAGTTTATTATCTGATGAGCTTGTTTATGTTTTATTTGTTTACTTGTTTTGTTTTTTAGGTTGTACATATAAGTGAAATCATATGGTATTTGTCTTTCTCTGTTTGACTTATTTCACTAAGCACAATACCCTTTAGGTTCATTCATGTTACAAATGACAAGATTTCATTCTTTTTTATGGCTGAGCAATATTTCATTGTATATATAATATCTTTATTTATTCATCTATCCTTGAACATCTAGGTTGCTTCCATATCTTGGCTATTATAAATAATGCTACAATGAACATAGGCATGCATGTATCTTTTCTAATTAGTGTTTTTGTTTTCTTGGATTAATACCCAAGAAAACCATCTGGGTCATATGGTAGTTACAAGTAACAATTTGCAATCTTAGTTTAAGCTTTACCCAGGACTGGTTTGGTCACATGCAAACCCAGAAATAGATGATATATAGCTATTAATAGAACACTTGTTATCTATTTTGGCTGCTGAGCAGTAGAACTACTTTTTTATGTTCGTGAAATTCCTGATCTTATATAAACACTTGGTTTGTATAACAGGAGCTAAAAGTGCCAAATACTTAATTTCCCTTCCTCTTTTGCAGCTAAGGCACAGACATGTGACCTAGCCTCTACCAATGAGAAGCTGCCATATAGGATTTGACACTAGTTACATTAGCCCTGCAGAAGGAAGTGGCAGTACCTGCAGCACTGGAGGAAACAATTTTATCTCTAGACCAATTCTGAAACATCTTTTGGTGCATTTTTCCTGGTGGCTTAGCCTTGAGCCTGTATCTCTATCCATTATGGTGGATTCTGTGAGATATTTAAATATCTGTTTAGTGAATTACTTTTTTTGCTTAACTCAGCTGCAGATGGTATTTGTTTCTTGCATGTGAGAATCCATACTGACAGGTATTTCTTATACACTTTACTTAGGGATATAGTATAGTGGACTTAACATGTTGCCTCATTTCTAGTAATAAGCACTATTACATTTGTTATATTTTCCTTTTTATTTTTTCTGGTACATAAAAATCTCAGAATCAAATTTGGAATTCGATCATAGTACAGAGAGTAACTCAGCTAGTACAATTAGCTTATTTACTTTTGTCCTTTCCCCCTGTTTTTTATTAATTTTATTTGTATTATGATATCATTGGTTGTTAGCAGCCTATCAGAAAAATTCACAGATATTTTTAGGCCCACAAGGGGTTCCCCAAATTCTCATTCCTTACTTGCAGCTGGTTCCTGGGTCTCCTCAGTCTTTCCTTGCTCTTGTGGCAACCCTTGCTGTGATTACCCTTTTATTTTCCTCCATACACCTAGCAAAGAGGCGGGATGTATTCTCCATAGCTCCTCACTCTCATCTCTGACTCCTAAGGAAAACTCCTTTAAGGATTTTATAGTTAGTAACAATAGGAAAAGCTACAGCAAAATAAAATCAGCCAAGATTCTAAAATCTGCCCATTTTATGTGTGTGACGTATGATTCTTTTTAAGATAGTCAAAGCGCTATTAGGACTCTGCCTTCTTTTTATGTGTCAAGCTTCACTAAACTCACTCTTACTCTATTAAACTTAATTTTTTTAATGAAACAATACAAAAAACTTTAAGAGCTCAAATGTCTAAATGTTTTTATTGGAATTGCTTTGGATGGTTATCTTGAGAAAATTGATGATTTTATAACTTCGAGTCTTTATATCTATGAAGATCACTTCCATTTATTCAGGTTTTCTTTAGTGTTTTTCAATAAAGTTTTATATTTTCTCCATAAGTCTATTATAGATTTTTTTCTTAGTTTTTTTCCTGGTGACCATTTTCTTTTCTTTCTTTCTTTCTTTTTCTTTCTTTCTTTCTTTCTTTCTTTCTTTCTTTCTTTCTTTCTTTCTTTCTTTCTTTCTTTCTTTTTCTTTCTTTCTCTTTCTTTCTCTTTCTTTCTTTTCTTTCTTTCTTTCTTTCTTTCTTTCTTTCTTTCTTTCTTTCTTTCTTTCTTTTTTGCTATTGTAAATAAGATCCTTTAAAAATATATCTCTAAATGTTTATTGATTGCATATAGGAATACAAGATATTTCAATATTAATTTTATATCCGGTAAACTTGCTGAACTCACATAGTAGTTCTAATAATTTGTCTTTAAATCTAATCTTGGATTTTTTATTTATACATTTCCTCTGTTAATAATTTTGATTCTTCTTTTCAAATCCTTACACCATTGACTGATTGAACTTGGAATTTTTGTTTTTGTTCTTCTCTAGCATAAGCATTTAAAGGCTATAAATTTCCTTCTAGGCCTAAGATTTAGCTACATCTTATAGTTTGATAGGTTAGTTTGAAAAGTTTTCCAGTTACACTTTATTCTTTTACATAGAAATCATTTAGAAGTATATTTTTAAACTTATAGTTGATACTATTTATGATTTTTATTGAACTTCTCTTCTGTATGGTGGTCAGAGGGTACGACCTCTTAATATTACTTTAAAATTTGTTGAGACATGATTTGAGTACTCAGATATCATCATTTCTTGTAAATGTAATGTGTTTTTGAAAAGAATATAACCTTTCTAATTGTCACATGTAAGGATATGTTTATGTAATCAAGTTTGATAATTATGTTGTTCAAATCTTCTGTATCTAAATTAAAGGTTTTTTGTCTAGTTAATGCATCAATTAATGAAAGAGAAAAATAAAAATTACTCACTTTGATTATGGTTTTGTAAATTTCTTGATGTAATTTTGTGTTGAATCTGGATCAGTTTGGGAAGTATTACCATCTTAATAATGTTAAGTCTTCTGATCCATAAGTATGGGATGTTTTCCTATTTATTTAGGTCATTAATTCCTTTCAACAATGTTTTGTAGTTTGGGGAGTATATGTTCTTTTTTTAAATTGTGGTTAAACACATTACATAAAATTTACCATCTTAATCGTTTATAAGTGTACAGTTTAGTAGTGTTAAGTATTTTCACATTATTGTGGCACAGATCACTAGAACATTTTCATTTCGTAAAGTTAAAACTCTATACTCATTAAACAACTCTCCATTTCCCCTTCTGCCCAACCCCTGTAAACTTCCATTCTATTTTGTTTCTATATGTTTGACTACTTTAGATACATCATATAAGTGGGTTCATGCAGTATTTGTCTTTTTATTTGGTTCTTCTATGTTATAGCATGTGACAACATTTCCTTCCTTTTTAAGGCTGAATAATATTCTATTGTTTGTATATCATATTTTGTTTATCTATTCATCTATTGATGGACATTTGGGTTGCATCCACCTCTTGGCTCTTGTGAATAAAGCTGCTATAAATATGGGTGTGTGAATATCTCTTCAAGATCCTGCTTTCAGTTCTTTTGCATATATACCCAGAAATGGAATTGCTGGATTATATGGCAATATTTATTTTCTGGTTTTGATTTCCATTTCTATAATAATTAGTGATGTTGACCATCTTTCTATTTGCATGTTGGCCATTTATATATCAGCATTAGAGAAAAGTCTATTTTAGTCCTTGCTCATATTTTAATCAGGTTATTTGTTTATTTGTTCTTGAGTTATAGGAGTTCTTTATATATTCTGGATATTAACCCATTATAAGATATATGACCTGTAAATATTTTTTCCCATTCCATCAGTTACCCTTTCACTCTATTGATTGTGTCCCTTGATGCACAGAGGTATAAAAGTTTGATGTTGTCTATTTTTACTTTTGTTGCCTGTGTTTGGGTGTTATATACAAGTAATCAGGCCAAATTCAATGTTTGAGGCTTTTCTCTATATTTCATTCTAGTTTTATTGATTTAGGTGTTATGATTAAATCTTTAACCTATTTGAGTAATTTTTTGTATATGGTATAAGGTAAGTATCCAACTTCATTCTTTTGCATATGAATATTCACTTTTCTCAGTACCATTTATTGAAGAGACTATCCTTTTCCCATTATGTATTTTTGGCACCTTTGTTGAAGATCAGTTGATTGTATGTGTGAGTTTACTTCAGGGCTCCCTTTTCTGTTCTATACACACACACACACACACACACACACACACACACACACACACATACACACACACATATATATATACATATATATATAAAATATATATATAATCTGTCTTTATGTCGCTGTTTTATTTACTGTAACTTTGTAATATATTTTGAAATCAGAAGTGTGATGCATCTAGCTTTGTTCTTCTCTCTCGAGATTGTTTTGGCTATTCTGTATGCTTTGCACTTCCATAATAATTTTAGGAATTTTTTCTATTTCTGAAAAAAATGATATTGGGATTTTTATAGGGATTGCTTTGAATCTGTAGATCACTTTGAGTAGTATGGAATTTTAATAATATTAAATCTTCTAATCCATGAACACAGGATATGTTACCATTAATTTGTGTTTTCTTTAATGTAATTCATCAATGTTTTGAAATTTTCATTGTATAAGTCTTTCACTTGATTAGTAAAGTTTAGTAATGAGCATTTTATTCTTTTCAAAGCTAATGTAAGTGGGCTTGTTTTCTTTTTGTATTGTTCATTATTCATGTATTGAAACACAACTGAGATTTGTATATTGATTTTGTATCCTACAACTTTACTGAATTCATTTATTAGTTCTAACTTTTTTTTCAGCCTTAAGGTTAACTTAAGGTTAACTTAAGGTTAACTACATATAAGATCATGTCAAACAAAAATAATTTTATTTCTTCCTTTCCTGTATGCCGTTTATTTCTTATCTAATTGCTATGGCTAGGACTTCCAGTACTATGTTAAATAGAAATGACAAGAATGGAAATCCTTGCCTTGTTCCTGATCTTAGAGGAAAAACTTTCAATTTTTTACTAAAAACTGAGTATTAGTTTAGTATGATATTAATTGTGGGCTTTTCAAATATGGCCTTTATAATATTAAGATAATTTCTTTCTATACCTAGTTTGTTGAAAGTTTTATCATGAAAGGGTGTTGAATTTTGTCAAATGCTTTTTCTATATTTATTAAAATGATCATTGTGGGTATTGTAATTTAATCTCTTCATTTGTTTATTGTAGGTCTATTCAGGTCGTCTATTTCCTCTTCAGTGAGTTTTGGAAGTTATGTTTCTAGGACTTGCCATTTTATCTAGGTTATTTAATTTGTTGTCATATAATTATTGATAGTATTCTTTTATAATCTTTTTTATTTTTGTAAGATCAGTAGGAGTGTCTCATCTTTCATTTCTAGTTCTAGTAATTTGAGTCCCATCTCTTTTGCCTTGATTAATCAAGCTGAAGTTTTGTCAGTATTGTTGATATTTTCAGAGAATCAACTTTTTGCTTCATTGATTTTCTGTTTTTCTATTTCATTAATTTTCACTTGAATCTACTACTTCTTTTTTTCCTTTTCTTTTTTACTTTAGGTTTATTTTGCTCTTCTTTTAACAGTATCTTAAAGTAGAAAGCTAGGTTATCGATATGAGATCTTTCTTTTTTCTTAATACAGGCATTTATAGCTAAAAAATGTCTATGTAAGCTTTTGCTTTTGCTGCATCTCTTGTTTTGGTATGCATCTTCATTTTTATTCATCTCAAAGTATTTTTTTTCAAAGTATTTTTAAGTTGCCTTTTGATTACTTCTTTGACCCATTAGTTATTTAGAAGTGTGTTGTTTTAATTTTCATGTTTGCGAAGTTTCCAGTTTTCCTTCTGTTATTTATTTCTAGAGTTGGAAAGCATATTTTGTATTATTTTTGTCCTCTTAATCTTATAAATATTTCTATCCTGCATACTTTATTAAAACAATCTTTTAATTATTTCTATGCTCTATACTTTAAGTTCATTGAGGCTTGCTTTATGAAAAATGTCCCATATACACTTGAGAAGAATGTTTATTATTCTCCTATTATGTGGAGTGTTCTATAAATGGTTGGTTTATAGTGTTGTGCAAGTCTTCTATTTCCTTGTTGATCTTCTTGCTGGTTGTTCTATTATTCAAAATAGAGTATTGAAATTTCCAACTATTATTGTTGACTTGTCTATTTCTTCCTTCATATGTCTTAGTTTTACTTCATATATTTTCATGCTCAGTTGTTAGGTAAATATGTTTATAATTGTAATATCTTCTTCATGAGTTGACTCTTTCATCACTATAAAATGTCCCTCTTTATCTCTAGCAACATTTTTTAGTGTCTATTTTTCTGATATTAGTATAGCCACTCCAGGTTTCTTGCAGTTGCTGTTTGCATAACATATCTTTTTCCTTCCCTTTATTTGAAATCTATTTTTTTTAATTGAGGGATAATTGATATACGACATTATATTAATTTAAAGAATATAATGTAATGATTTGATATTCATATACATTTGAATATATTATTATTTTGAATTTAAAATGTGTCTCCTATAGACAGCATATAGCTGAATTTTGTTATTTTTTAATCCAGTCTGACAATCTCTGCATTTTGATTGGATTGTTTAATCCAATTACATTTAATGTTGTTATTGATATAGTTGGATACATATCTGCCATTTTACTTTGTTTTCTATGTGTCTCGTGTCTTTTTTAGTCTTCTTTTACTGCTTTCTTTTGCATTAATATTATCTAATGCAGATTTTCAATTCTTTAATAATTTTTGCACTTCATATTTTTTGAGTAACTGTCTTAGTAGTTGCTCTAGGATCAGCTCTCTAGTATCTAAGAATCAGCTTCAGTTTTCTATTAACTTAATTCTAATATATTAACCTTATTTATAATTTCTGGTTCTCTTAATTTATTTTTGCAGATTCAAGTTGCCATCTTGAGTTATTTCCTTAGCTCAATACAACTTTGCTCCCATGAACCTCCTTAGTCCTGTTATCAGTAAATATATTACATTTCTGTATATAATAATTTAAAAAATACATTACATACATATTGTTTTATACAACTACTTTTTAAGTTGGATAAGAGGAGACAAATATACATTTATGCTTCTTTGTAATTACATAATTACTTGACTAGCATTTTTGTTTTTTCATAAGAATTGAATTACCATTTGGGAGCACTTAATTTCAGTCTAACTTCCTTTATAATTTCTTGTAAGGAGAGTCTGCTAGAAACAAATATTTTTTATTTTTATTAAAAAATGTTTATCTGGGCGTACTTTTAATTTGCTTTTATTTTTTAAAGATGTATTTGCTGAATATAGGATTATTGGTTAACAGTATCTTTGAGCAGTTTGAATACGTTATCCCACTGGCTTCTGGCCTTCGTTGTTTCTGCTGAAAAGTCAGATTTTAATGTTATTGGATTTCCCTTATAAGTGATGAGTCATTTTTTGTCTTGCTCTTGTCAAGATTTTCTCCTCGGCTTTGGCTTTTAGCATTTTTACTGTGATGTTTCTGTTTGAAGACTTCTTTACATTTATCCCACCTGGAGTTTGTTGAGCTCCTTGGATGTGTAATTATTGTTTTGCAGTAAATTTGAGAAGTTGTCAGCCATGATTTCTTCAAATATTGCTGCACCTGATAGTGTTCCACATTTCTCTGAAGCCCTGCTCATTTTTATTTATTATTATTTTTTTCTCATCGGCTGCAAAATCATTATTCTTCAAATTTTCTTCAAATTTGCTAATTATTTCTTCTGCTAATTCAACTCTACTGTTGAGCCCCATTTAATGAATTTTTCACTTGCTATTCTACTTTTCAACTCTAGAATTTTCATTTGTTTTTAAAAAATAATTCCTACCTCTTTATTGATATTCTCTGTTTGCTGCAACATTTTTATCATACCTTTTCTACTCTTTAATCATTGGTTCCCTTTTGTTTTTCGAACATACTTACAATGGCTACTTTAAAGACTTTGTTAAATTTGACATCTGGTCCATCTCACAGGCAGTTTTTGTTGCTTTTTTTCTCGCGGAGTATGGGTCATACTTTCCTGTTTCCTTGCATGACTAATAATTTTTGTTGGAAATTGGATAGTTTAGATAATGCATTGTAGCAAATCTGGGTACAGGTGCCTCCTCTCTAGTGCTTGTTGTTGTTATTTGCTAAGTTTTGTTTGTTTGTGTCAGGGTCAATGATATTGCTGACCTTGGGAAGGTTTAATGGTGTGACGCTCAGTTGAAAGAATGCACAAGAGGAAGACATGAGAATGAAACAGCAGGAACCAACTTTATTGTATGGAACTCACTTCTGTTGAGAAGTGCAGTTCTATTGGGAAGTGCGGTCTATTGCATGGGGCACGCAGCCTTGCGCCCACTTCTTCTGCTCCCCTTTCTGTGCTCCCCTTCTGCTCTCTCCGGACCGCAACTGCATGTCTCCTCACATAGCAGAGTACAAAAGTGGCATTCAGCCACACATGCGTGATACAATAAGCTGAAGCATGTTTACATATTTTCTAAGTCTGGGGTTCTATGCTTAGCTGCAGGCCTGGATCACAGCCAGACCTTGGGCCAGTTAGGTCTGGTGCCCACTGTTTGTTTTTGTTTAGTAACTAGGTGTTATTTTAGTAAAGTCTATTTCTCTCTTGCCCTGGTAAGCTTCTGATATTGCTCCTCAGGGAGCATATCCTTGTCACCCTGAGTTAACAGTGGTTTTTACAGGATTCTCTTTGGCTGTCTTGTCTCCTAATCATACCCAGCTGTTACGCTCTACTAATTGCTGAATAATTGCTTTATTGCTTTCTCTAATGTCCTGGGGCATAAATTGCTCACCAATAAACCAATGAAATTCAGACTCCTTTGAAGGGATGGATAGTTCTGAAGGTCAGTTATTGAGATTTGTTCTGATGCCAGACAGTCTCCTTCTAGCTGTCCTTCCTAGGTTTCCTCGTGCAAACTAGCCAGCCTGCAGTTTCATTTATATGTCCAATGACTGGACTAATATCACCCCAACTTCCACTGTTTTTGAGAGCACCGTTAGGCTTGAACTTCTCCATACTCTTCCAAATGAAGTTTGTTCCTTTAGGAAGAGAATAGGAGCTCTCTGGCTTATGACCTGCTCTGCCTCCAGGCAAAATCTTTGAGTTATGACTAAAGGGCTGGAAGCGGGGACAATAGCAATCTTCACTCTGAGTAACACTCCCAATTTAGAAGCTGAGAACTCAGTAGTGCTGGTGGTGGGGACAGTACATTTAGCTTTTTGCTGCTTGACTCTCCTAGCATGAAATCACTGCCTAACTGGACAGGAGAAAGATGATTGGGGTGGCAATAGTCTCATCAACACCACACCCAGGTTAGAACCTCCTTGGAGGCTGGGCAGAAGAGAAACCCTACCTCTCACCTACATTTGCCCATAACTTAGCTTCAGTAACAGGTAGGTGGCAATGGGTTGAGAAATACTGACATCCTGCCCTTCATGGGATGATAGCTCTCCAACTGGGAGCTGAAGGAGATGGGGTCTTATGTTCTTGGCTGCACCAGACTGGAGTGAAGTTTCCATCTTGCTAAGTTGGGAGGGAGGAAGAAAGATGTGATCTCAGTTCAAATTCCACAGACCCTCACTGTTCTTAACAAATTTTAATAAATTTTCTTGAATGTGTTTCTCTTGTTGCTGTGTCCTCCAGCCATATCCAGAGATTGTAATAGTGGTTTTAAAATAATTTTTCGCTAGTTTTGCTGGTGAGCGAGTCCAGAGTTCCTCACGCTGTCATGCTGGAAGTCAGAATCTCACTACCCATTTTATTTCTTCTTTCTGGAACATGTTATTTTCTTAGTATGATTTATGTTAGAACTTCTGCTAACTTTTATGTTTTAAGCTACCATATTTTCAATCTCTTTATTTCTCTCTGCATCCTGGGTTTTGTCTTGAGTTCATAATCCACCTCACTAACTCTAATTTTCTAAATCTGAGTTTCTAATTTTGACTATATTTTAAATTTCCTTCAGTACTAGTTTTTTTCAACCTGCCGAATATTTTAAGATAGAGATTCATTATTTTCACGTATTTTTTCATCCTGTGGCTTTATTCCTAGTCATTATTCCTGATCCATTCATAAATTCTAAGGAATCTCAATTCCTTCTTTACTGAGCTTGTTTGCTATAAATAACTGTTAAATTATATGCAATGCTTTCTGTGTATATTGTTTTTAATCTTATTTCAAATAGGGATGCTGTCATCTTACTGTTCATGTTTAAATGGGAGTAACTTTGAATATAATTTTTTTTTAACTCATATTAATGGATAGAGAAGCATTAAAAGCTGATGGCTGCTAACAGCCAAGAGATGACATCATGACCCTCCTGATGAAAGAACATACCACACCTCCTCTGAAGTTGTCCTCAAAAAAAGATCTATCTAGATTCAATTTATCAATTTAGAGGCAATAGAGGACAAAGGATTATGTTAAACTACACTATGGGGATATTGTTATAAGGATCTGTATTATATGAACCTGTCAAGGACAAGCAACTGGGTTTGAGAGAGGAGAAGGGGGAGGAGGGGTGGGAGAGGGAGATTAAAAAAAAATACATACCAAACACTTGCAACGTATGAACTCTAACAGATCCTGATTCAAATAAACAATGTGTAAAAAATGGCATTTAAGACATTTTAACTTTTCAATATTCACTGCATATTTGATGACATTAAGGAATTTTTATTAACTTTGTGTACTGTTTTGTGGCTATCTTAAAAAGTTATCCTTTAGAAGTAACATTGAAGTATTCATGGATGAAATTATGCAGTATATAAGAAATGCTTCAAAATAACATGAGAGGGTAGTGGGTGGGTTTAGAAGAAACAGATTGGCTGAGATAATTCTTAAAGCTGGGTGATGGATAAGCATTCATTACTATACTTTGTATTTTTGTATATATTTGAAGTTGGCTTTCCTTCGAGAGGGGGATTTGTACACTAAGGTGAGGTCAAAAAGAACAGTTCATGAATGTGTTGTCACATTCCGATATGTAGACTTTTTAACCCTGAATCATCTATAAAATTGAGGGCATAGTTTGAAAGCACTGACAATTTCCTTTAATCTTCCCCAAATGAAATCATCAAATGCTTTTTTTATCCTGAAAATATTTTATGTTGCTCTGCAACAAAATACTTATGAAATCAAGCCCATATCTTTTTCAGTTGCCTAATATAAATAACTCCAGGATGTACTGAGGCTAATTTGCAAAATATTTTATGTCTAAAATGTAACTCTGCTATTGCAGCTCCTCTACTTTTTCTAGTTAAAACTCTGCATATAAACTATTCTGTCTCATCTTCAAAATCATAAAAAAAAAAATGCAAAACAAAAATAAGCAGATAATGCCGATCAAAAATTTTAAGTAGATGCAAATGTACTCATCAGTAACTTGGCCTTCTTCCAAGGGCCTAGTCACTAAGCTAGAACTTTTCCTTTATGCCTATAATTCACTAGGGAAACTTCCAAAGTCTCAAAACTGATCACGGTGTTCACTTTAGTTAAAAAAATTAAAAATGGTGATGAATCATAGAAGTGAGAAGTACTGGAGGAAAAATGGTCAGCAAAGTCCTTAAGGAGGAGTTAGGAAAATTATAGTGATTTTGTATAGAGTGAATGATGAGTAACATAGAAAACAGGGGTACACTCCATCTGAGAAGTCTGGAAATAAGGTTACTAAAAAAGGGCTACTACTGCATCAAGAAAAATACCTAAGTTTGGGAGTACTTCCTGAAGGTAGAAAGAAAATTGCCCGTTTTAGCCTTGACATTTTCAGACATCTAAAATTGAAGAAAAGTAAGGTATAGTATACAGTACCAGGTAGTGAAAATGATGATGGGTTACAGAACCAGAGAGCCCTCTATTTAGACTCTCTAGGTTCTTCATGGATCTTTAACGTGGCACCAGAGTTGAAACCACTGCATCAGAGAATGCAAGAGTCTTAATCACATGTAACCCAAACACTAACTCAATATTAATGCTAGAGGGTAACTAGTTTATTTTACTGTTTATAATCAGCTTATTATCTTGAAGGTAGTCTCATAGACACAAACACAATGACTTTACAGACTCTTTAAACAGATAAAAGATACATCATTAAGGACCCAGTAATAGAACACAGTAAAAAGAAAATTAATAATTCTGAGTAAAACAAGATCTCCCTGTGATAGAAGACAAAACAGATTCCTATAAGATTAACGATAAAAAAGGATAAGAGGCAAGCTTCCATCTTCTTTATTAGAAAACAAAAAGCTGCAATTTGTAAAATATTCATCAACTCATAAAAAGTAGAAACAAATATAATATTAAAGAATATCTGGCAAATTATGTAAGTACCTAGTCTTTTAAATAGTTTAAGACTATACCAGTTTTAAATGGCCAGCTTTTTCAAGAAGTGGTTGTAAACACAAGTATCACTCTGACTCTTAAGTCATTAATGACCCTTTTTAAAAAAGGTAGAACTCAAACAGAACTCTTCTTAGTATTATCATTAGATTTTGCTTTATTACGAGAAATAGTGTGGTTTTCAAAAACTATATCAAAGTAATTTTTATTTTATTTTTTTACAGCAGAAAAGAAAAGCTTTATTAGAAAGGAAAGTACATTTCTAGATGTGGAAGTGGGCCTGAGCAAGAGAAGTGTGGCTCAAAAGGCCTATTTTTAAACAACTTTACTTTTGATTATATTCATTGTAGAAAAAAATGTAAAGGCAGAAAAATATAAAGGAAATTAAAATTATCCAGTATCCCCTCCAAATACAATCACAAAAGATAATCTCTTTCTAGTTATTTTGTACATTTACATAGAATTTTAAAACAAAACTAGTACTGTAAAATGTTTACATATCCTTTTTTTCATTTCATATTATAGAGCGAACAATTCTTCAAGACATTACTGTGTAAAAACATGATCTTCAGTTGGCTGCTTCATAATCTAATTAGAGCTAAACCATAATTTATTTCCAATTTTTGGATATTCAGATTGTTTTGAATATTTGCTATTACAGCTAATACTAAACATCCTTCTTTACATGTAATCCTTGTATGTATTTCTGCTAATTTTTTAAAGATAAATTCCTAGGAGTAACCAGCACAAAGGGTGTAAGTATTTTTAAGCCTTTTGATACATTTACCAAACTGTCCCCCCACCCCAGAGAGATTGTACCAATTAACAGTGACACCAATAAGCCCAAGAGTCTCAGTTTATCTTCATGTTCCTTGACAACACCGGAAACTGGATGTTACCTCCTACCCTTATTATTTTATAGGGCATGGGTGAATGGTGTCTTGTCTTTTTTCTAAAGTGTAGGAAGTTTTCTACATGCTTATTCGTATTTGCTTTCCCTCTGTTTTCTGAAGCAGTCTATGTTTTTCAGAAGGCATCTTTCATATTGAAAATGTCTTGTCTGATCACACGTTTTTCCTTGGCAGGGAGCAGCATGAAAGCCTTTCTGCATATTTTCAAGTTGAGTGGGAATTTCCAAAATGATGAGAATTAGGAAGTCTTCTTGTCTTCTGGGCAGCCATGCTATTTTTAATGTCTTGGTAATAAAACGGAAAACTGGGCCATATTCTGAAAGGAAGCAAGTAGGCACAGATCACAATTAACCAAACATTCACTGTAGGCAGTGACTTATATGCATGATAATCACCTGGAATGCTGTTGAAAACCCTATTCTGGTTTTATAGACTGAGGGCTCATGGGATATACACTTTAAATAAACTCTCCAGAAAATTCTCATGTTCACCAACAATCACTAACCAGTTATGAGACTTTCTGCATAACTCTTAATTCCTCACTCTCCTTTCCTATAAAGTGAGGTTGATAAAGCTTATCTCAGAGGACTGCTCTGATTCTCATTTTTCTGTACCCCCTTTTATATCCATTGGGACAGAGGTCCCCAACCTCTGGGCCACAGACCAGTACTGGTCCATGGCCTGTTAGGAACTGGGCTGCACAGCAGGAGGCAAGCAGCGGGCAAGCAAGCAAGCGACGCTTCATTTGTATTTGCAGCTGCTCCCCAGTGCTATGTCACCACCTCAGCTCCACCTCAGATCATCAGGCATTAGATTCTCATAGGAGCACCAGTCTCTGGTGCCATAAAGGTTGGAGACTGCTGCACTAGGACACATTTTATACACCAACCACAGACTGGATTTTTGTTCATGCAACCTCCATTTTTTACCTTATCTCATTGAAAAAAACTCACTGAAATTTTAATGTTAGTATCTCCAAACAGAATAGGATCTTCTTCCTGTCAGCAAGTCTTATGTATGTTTGCAAACCACGGCTTCACAATATAGTAGGCACTTACTGTTTATGAAATGAATCAGTGAATGAATAATATACATTGCAGAGTTGACAGGACTGAAAAACACTACCCCGGAATAAGCAGTTACTGTAAGGTGTTCCTTAATGCTATAGAATAAAGGCCATAATTCTCAATTTTGTCTAGAGCAGCAATTCTTCATTTTCTGTCTTTAGGTCATATATCCCTTTGAAAATTTGATGAAAGCTACACATACTAACCCTTTTTTAAAATGTATTCATAGAAAATTACACAAATTTATACACACTTTCATAAGCTTCAGAGAAGAACAATGATTTCTAGCATCCAGCATTTTTACTTAAAAATGAAGCTGAAATAATCTATTATTTGACAAATTATCTTCAAATTCAAGTTCAAGTTCATTTGACTAGTCAAAATGGAGTTAGTTGGGAAACCTAAAGAACAAAAAACAGCAACTCATCACATCTTGCAGATAAAATTAACTTCAGCAGCAGCAGCAGCAGCAGCAGCAGCAGCAAAAGTATGAGTCACATTTCCCATAAATCAATAGTGTGCTTAAAGGGAACTGAAGTTGTGTTGCTCTATTGCATTATATTCACATTCACCTGCTTGTAAATGTTTCTAAACTGATAGCCCCCAATTCTTAGCATTTATTTTCAGTTCTCCTTTTCTTCATGATAAGAAGGGCTTCCTGTTTTAATTATGAGGAAACACTTCTAGAAAAAGGGGCTATCATTTATTCATTAAAGAACATTTATCCTCTAGGTATACAAGTTGAAACTAACAGATGTGTTTCTTGCTCCTTATGGACTTAAAAGTCTAGCAGGGAAGACAGATTATAAACTCTAAATTCCTGATTTTGCCAGTCCTAAAGACTGAGAGGCACCTTAGTTCCAGTGGTGTGTGGGAACCTGCTCATACCATCTTGCAACAACCAACTATGTGTATCAAGTCCCTACTTATCAGTGGCTTCATGCTGGCAGACTGATTTCAGGCATGCTGGAGCTTTTATACCATGTAGATCAAAAGCACAAAATCACGGCTCCTCCATGCCCAGTGGTTGTCAATCATTTACTACCCTATCATATCCTCATTACACTAAAACTGTGGCTCTCATTCCAGGGCTCCACGATGGTAATTTGTATAGTGAGGGCTTATATTAATCTTTCAAATCTTCTCTCACTGCCATAAGACCCAAGATGATAGGTATGTTCTAAGATAGTGGTCTCCAACCTTTTTGGCTCCAGGGACCAGTGCTCCTATGAGAATCTAATGCCTGATGATCTGAGGTGGAGCTGAGGCAGTGATGCTACCTCTAGGGAGTGGCTGCAAATACAGATGAAGCTTCGCTTGCTCGCTTGCTCATCTGCTGCTCACCTCCTTCTGTGTAGCCTGCTTCCTAACAGGCCACGGACCATTACCAGACTGTGGGTCGGGGGTTGGGGACCCTTGTTAGAAGACCTTAAGATATAACGGCTACCCTCTTTGGATATCAGGTGAGTATAACATCTGATTAATTTGAGGCAACTCCATCTCTAATATGGTTAATCAAGAGAGTCACAAAATGTCCAAATACAAATCATGCATCTCTGAGCTTGGCAGTCAGTTTAAATTATATTCTGGGAATTAATACTAGAGTTTAAAAGCTACCATCTGCAACCCATCCAATGTTTATCATTAATTACTATCTTAGTTTGATGTAGCATTAACTATAAGTAGATATTCTCCGGCAACATTTTGGTATTGCTATGTCAGTTTTAGCTTTAAAGGCTGCCAACACTTTACATGAATCTGCCAAAGAGAAAACAGCTTTGTCAGTAAGTAGGCCACATGCAAAGCAAGCACAATCCATCTTCTAAAGTAAGACTTAGAGATAAACTGCAGAGCAAAACAATGTCAAAAAGCTGGTAGACCAGATAATAAAAGTCACCCCACCTCAGCTTCCAATAGCTTTGCATTACCAGCCAGCTATGACTACACAATTTCACAAAAGGTTACTATGGTAGGAAATGGCATGCAGACTTGTAGAAAACATCTAGGTTAGTATAAAATATGTGAGGGGATGGACCAAGGGTGAAATGCAGATAAGGCAGCTGAGGACCTATGGAAGTTCTGCCAGCAGATGGCTGAGGATAATTACCTTCAGGTTATGGAGAGTTTCTGACCATTCCATGGACCCTATCTGAGGTATGGTAGTGAGAAGTAAACTCTTGGCTTTATTGGCATTTTCTTTCAGGGTCTTTAAAACCCGGTCCACTGAAACCTAGAAAAACAACAGCATGGGATTGTTTCAAACAATTAAAAATTCCACTGCTTTCATGGAACATTATCCTGAGTTCTCACCCGATCTGGGAAGTCAGTTTACTCCAGTTTCAATCCTGAGCCCAAGTTGTGCCTTTATCAAGAGGGCTTAGTCCCAGGGGGAGGTCTTGGAGAAACCCAATGACACCACTCATTTTCAATATGGTGTCTGAGAAACTGTCTCAGACGTATAATGTGTTAGCATTGCTCAGAAAACTGTGGCTATTCTCCCTATGTCCACAGAAGGAATTCCAGTCTTAAAACTACTGCTACACTGAAAAACCAACCAGTCAGAAGATAAACACATCTTTAAAGAAATCTTCTAGCTAATAAATAAAAATGATGGACTCAAAGTACAACCATTTTTCCTTTTTAGAGCTCCCAATGAATTAATGGATGAGTTGCTAACATTACAAAACAAAACAAACCCCAAATCAAATAAACAACCCACTATCCTGATGTAAAAACAAAACACTATGACACCTGCATCTAATGAAATCTTTAGATCCAGCTGCCAATTTACAGAAAGTACAGAAGACAGAGAACTATTACTCTAAGGAGATGATTTCTGTATTTCAGACTGGGAAACTCTACAGGTCAAACGACTTGGTTTCTTTTTAGAAAACCTGGAAGGAAAAATCATTTGAGATATTTGAGATAATTAAAATTGGAACTTTGCCTGGGTTTATTAAGGAATTAATAAACTGTGATTATGTTAGATAATCACGGCAATGAGGTTTTATGTTTGATATTTCCATACAGGTTTATGGAAAAAGTTGTGGATCAGAGTATATATAAAATATGATTGGCTATAAGCTGATATAATCATTGGTAAAGCTGGATGTTTGAATCATGAAAGTTCATATTATTGTCTATTTTTTTTTTACATTGTACAATTCAATGAGTTTTTTCAATCAGAGTTGGCATACAACACACCAGCCTCAGCTGTATGGCATATTGATCGAAGATCCACACAACTCACAAAGCAATCACCCCACCAAATCCAGCATCCCTCCTCTCCCTCTACTTATTCATTACAAGATTAACTATCTTGCTCATGCTATACTCTACATCCCCATGTCTATTCTGCAACCATCCACCTGTACCTCTCAATCTCTTTGCCCTCCCCCTGCCATTATTGTCTACTATATAACTAGAATTGCTTCATAAAGAAAAGGTGGAAAAGTTGTGAATATGAAATGGATGATCAGAAGTAGAGTATCTGTCACACTTCACTATACTTAGAAGAAATCTAAAATTCAGGGGCACAATGATTATACCTTTCATCCTATTTCCTGGAGTATAAAGTCTAAACTCCTCCCACAAACACCAAGATGTGTTTAGAAAATAACTATAAGTACTGTAGCAGAGGGAACACAAAGCAGTGGCCAGCTGGGTGCCTGCCAGGTACATGTACAGACGCATTTTAGGTGGAGTCTTTGAATGCTGGGTCAAAGCATCCAAGAAATTTACCTCATATTTAGTCTTTTCCTTATACTTTTCCTATGACTTATATCTCTATATAGATCTTGACCTCTCTTGCTACTGTTGGGCTCCACCCAAAATGCCTTTCTACCAATCTCCTACAATCGAGCCTCACCCTCTCTGTTCAAGGTCCAGCTCAAATCTCAAAAATTTCTTTCTTCACAAACTTTTTTGGTCTTTCTACCCCCAACTCCATTATTGCTGCCATCTGATGACCACCTCCTAGGAGCCAGCACTATATCTATCAATTGGCTTAATGCTCCCAGTAATCCAGCAAGGTCGCAACCTCAACTCACAACTCTCATCCCCAAGCTGTGGCTCCATCCTACATAAAAGGATAACTTGTTAAATAACATGCCCAGTGTCACATGTAAATGGAGGAACAAGAATTAGAAGGTGGGTTCGGAAAATCTAAGACCTTTTTATCACTCCAGGCTGCACTGGTTTGAAGCACAATGATACACATGGCTGGTCAAGATGATGTCAACTTGGTTATTCCTTCCTTGTGGCATTTAACATTATTTCCCTCATGCCTTACCCACTTACATGGACCTTAGTTGCTCTATTTTTAACTGAAGTAGCTCCAACTGACTGCTTTCCAAACCTCATGTGGCCCACTAAAGGAAAGCACCATTAACTCAGTTCCTAGACTGAGCAGAAAGCCACAGGCAGGAAGCAATCTGTTCTCAGGGAGTGGCAGAGGCTGAAGTCTATTAATTGGAAGCAGATTCTCAATACCATGAGGCTGAGCTATCCCTTAGGTGACCAGAGCTGCCAAGTCAGGGATTATGTTGTGTCAGGATTTATAATCTTACATAAAAAGTATCCCCATAGTTAATTACAATGAGCAGTAAGGTATTTGTGCAAAACAAAGAGCCAGTGTTCATCTATGACTCAAATTCCATTCACAGGGATGGACAGAAAGCAAGAATATCCTATCCTGTTTTACATGAAATTAGATGGTGAAATAAGCAGCTCTGGGTTGGTGTTACGCAAGGGTGACCTTGCAGAAGACGTCACCTCTTTTAAATGTGCTCAGAAGAGCCACCCTACACTTCAAAATTCCTTGTAGTGTTATCCTTTTCTACATTTTAAAATGAGACAAATGATCTGGTTTCTTCAAGTAAAATGCAAGGAATGAAAAGAAAGGGGAATATTAGATTAAAAGAGACTTGAGACATTATACAAATGCAACGTATGGATTGTAAGGGACCCTAAATTGAATAGTTGAAAATGCTGACACGAGAGAAAATTTAACAGTCTGGATATTTGATTATATTAAGGAATATCAATATTTTTGACCTAATAATGATCTCGTGGTTATTTTTTATTGTTATTTTATTTTAAAAAAGAGGTCTTTTAGAAAAATATTTGCTTCAAAATAATGAGGGCAAGGTAGAAGGATGTGGGTGGGGATATATATGTGACACAAAACTGGCCATGGCTGACAATTATAGAAGCTGGGTGTTGGGTAACTAGGACTCATTATACTAGATTCTCTACTTTTGCAGATGTTTGAAGTTTTCCACAATGAAAGTATTTGTTTTGGAAGCCTGACCTCAGTAGTCCAGCATCCTCAAATGCCAGCTGGACCTTGCTGTCTTTCCTGCCTAAAACCACTCACTGTCCTCCCACCTCAGATCCTTACCCAGACTCCATGGCTCTGCCTCTTTCTCACCCCATCTGCTCCACTCAAGCAAGCCTATCTTCCCCATCACACTTAAGGAAGGCTTCCCAGACTTCAAATATAGGAGATGTACTCCTATACTTCACCACACTATTTCTTTATAATCCTGAGCTTTTTTTCATGTTGGTTTGCTTAATCTCTGCCCCAATCCCACTACCCTCCACAAAAAAACCCAGAATGTTGGCTCTTTACAAACCTGTCTGTTTGCTGTCATACTCCTACACCAAGCAAAGAAACCAGTCATATAAGGTTAAACAGAAAGATATGAATGTAGAGTTCACTTACCAGAAAGAGGTAAGATATAGTTTTTCCCTTTGAAAAAAACAAACAGCAGCACAGCACAAGGAGATTATAACCAATAGATACCTTTATCCTTAAAATAAGGCCTAAGTCTTCTCAATATGATTCCCAACACTCCTATATACCTACAATGCTGATCCTTAAATAAGTGTCTTTTTCTTTCCTATGAAGATCTTGGTTCTTACTTTCCAAAGGGAACATACCTAGTAATACCTAATGTCAGTGTATTAACAGCTGACTTTAAAACCTGGAAGGAAGGCAGTTTCTAGAACTAATGCAATAGAAACAAATAGTTAAGATCCTCTCTTAATGGCGCTCATGGCCATACATGTTTAGAAGAGAATTCCACATACCGCTTCCTCATGCTCCTTCCAGCAATCATAATCTGTTGCCATGGCGATACTTGCATAGCAAAGTCCAGCCTCCTTAGCAAGAACCACCTCTGGAACTGTGGTCATGTTGATAACATCTGCTCCCCAGCCACGGAACATGAAGCTTTCTGCCCGTGAACTAAAACGAGGTCCTTCAATTGTAAGCACTGTCCCTTTTGAGTGGCACCGGAGTCCTAGTTTCTTAGCAGTCTCTATGAGGACCTAGCAAAGGAAGAATTGTAAACTCAAAACATGCAAACATACATATAGCTTAATATTTTATGTTTTCCTTGTTTAACAAGTTGATCACTTATTTAAAGGTTATTATTATAAAAGCCTAGTAGCTGCAGGCCCTCGGAGGAACCTGGGAGATCAGTTTCCTAGATCCTCACCCACTTACCTACTGTTTCCCCAGCCCCTACTCATATAACTCACAGGGAGAAGAGCCAACAGTGAGCTTTTTCTAAGCGCCAGGAATTTGTTTACATGCTTTAATCCCACTTACTTCTTAACAGCTTTAAGAGACGAAGCTGAGCTATGAACAAGGACTTGAGTCTGAGCACTTAACCTCTAAGGCTCAGCTAAGGTGCTGCTCCTCATCCACATACCTCAAGGAGATGTGCCGAGAATTGTTTCTAAGCACCTGAGAAATTCATTCTCATTACTCTTCTATTCAAAATCTGAAGACTTTTGTAAGAGCTTTTTTTGAGTAGAAAGTGATTTCTTCAAAATCTTTTTTGCCCATGGCCTCTCTGAGGACACACAATAAAAACAGGACAGAGCCATGAGCAGATGTTTTCTGTCCAGGGATAAACCTATCTATGGTGTCTCTTTAGTGGCAAGGCCACACATGTATCTCAAAAACATTTCAAAGTCTGACCACTTTTCCCAGTGTCTAATTAATAATGTACATCTAATTTCCAGGTTATTAATTTCATTTTTTCTTAGCCTGTGCTTCAACATTCTTTTTTAATTAAAAAAAAAAATTAGTCTTTTAAGCTTGTTAACCTACTTAAGCACTGCTGAAAATTCATTAGCCTTAGTATGTCTTAGTTTTCTCATCTGTAAAATGAGAATAATACTGTATAATATTGTGAGGATTAAATGAGCTAAGAATTGTGTCAGGCACATTGTAAACACTACGTAAATGCTAAACTTGTCTTCTATTGATTCCTGGCCAGGGCCACTGTCTATGCAGTTTGTACATTTTCCCGACATCTGCATGGGTTTTCTCTGGGTACTCAAGTTTCCTTCCATACCCCAAAGATGTGACATTAGGTTGTATCTAAATTGTCCCAGTCTGAGTGATGGTGGGTGTATGTGAGTGTGCCCTATTATGCAACGGTAGGTTCTTGCCTGGCTCCCTGAGCTGCAGGGACAGGCTCCAGCCACCTGTGCCCCTGAATTTGAATAAACAGGTTGAAAAATAATCACCTTGTTTCTATTCCTTTATCCTTTTGAAAAAATTTTTATATTTTTATTTGTTCAATTATAGTTGACACACAATATTATATTAGTTTCAGGTGTACAACACAATGATTAGACATTTATGTAACTTACGAAGTGATCACCCTGATAAATGCAGTACCCATCTGACATCTGACACCATAGTTATCACAGTATGACTGATTATATTCCCTATGCTATACTCTACATCCCCATGACAATTCTGTAACTACCAATTTGTACCTCTTAATCTCTTCCCCCCTTCATCCATCCCTCCAATCCCCGCCCTGCAATCCAGTAACCATCAAAATTCTCTCTGTATCTATGAGCTGTTGTTTAGATTCCACATACAAGTGAAATCATGACATTTGTCTTTCCCTGACTTACTCCACTCAGTACAATATGCTCTAGGTCCATCAATGTTGTTTCAGAGAGCAAAATTTCATTCTTTGTTATGGCTGAGTAATAATCCATCTTTGTTATGGCTGAGTAATAATCCATTGTGTATGTATGTGTGTACACACACACACACACATACATATACTATCTCTTCTTTATCTTTTCATCCACTCATGGACACCCAGGTTGCCTCCATATCTTGGCCGCTGTAAATAATGCTGCAACACATGGATGTACATGTTCCTTTGAGGTAGTTTTGGGTTTCTTTGGATTAATACCCAGAATGGGATTACTGGGTCCTTCTTTAACTCTTGTTATAGCCTTTGTTTTAAAGTCTATTTTGTCTGTGTCTGTATTGCTACCCTAGCTTTTTTTTTTTCCTGTTTCCATTTTCATGAATTATCTTTTCCACCCCTTTACTTTTATTCTGTATGTATCTTCTACTCTGAAGTGAGTCTCTTGTAGGTGGCATATGTAAGGGTCTTGTTTTCTTATCCATTCAACCACCCTAACTTTTAATTGGAGCATTTAATCCATTTACATTTAAAATAATTGTTGCTAGATAGGTAGTTATTGCCATTTTATTATTCACATCTTTGATTTTTTTTTATCTTCTTCTTAAACAAGTCCCTTTAACATTTCTTGTAATACCAGTTTACTGGTGATGAACTCCTTTAGCTTTTTCTTGCTGGTCTGGGAAGCTCTTTATCTGTTCTTCAATTCTAAATAATAGCTTTCTTTGCTCAGTAGTGTAATGTTGGTTGTAGATTCTTTCTTTAAATCACTTCGAATATTTTGTGCCAATCCCTTCTGGCCTGCTGTTTCTGTTGAGAAATCAGCTGACAGTCTTATGAGAGTGCCTCTGTACCTAACTGCTTTTCTCTTGCTGTTTTTGCAGTTCCCTGTATAACCTTCACCATTTTAATGATAATGCGTCTTGGTGTGGGCCTCTGGCTTCATCATGTATGGGAATCTTTGCATTGCCTGGGTTTGTATGTCCATTTCTTTCACTAGGTTAGGGAAGTCTTCCATCATTATTTCTTCAAATAGGATTTCAATTCCTTGCTCTTTTGCTACTCCTTCTGGTATCCTTATGGTGTGAATGTTGGTATCTTGATGATATCCCAGAGGCCCCTTAAATTTACCACATTTTGGGGGGATTCTTTTTTCTTATTGATACTGATGGGGTATTTCTTGCTACCTTATATTCCAAATTGTTGATTTTATCCTCTGCTTCATCTTATCTGTTGATTTTTTCTAATGTATTCTTCATTTCAATTATTTCATTCTTCATTTCTGACTGGTTCTTTGTTTTCTCGCTTCATTTTCATTTGCTATCTCTTTGTTGAAGTTCTGACTGAGATCATTGAGCATCCTTATAATCAGTGTTTTGAACTCTGCATCTGGTAGATTGCTTGTCTACATTGTTTAGTTCTTTTTCTGGAGCTCTGTTCTGTTCATCTGAGACATATTCATCTACCCATGTTTCTTTGGCTGCCTCCCTGTTTTTCTTTCTATGTATCAGATGAAGGTGCTAAGTCTCTTGGTCTTAGTAGTGTGGCCTTATGTAGGTGTACTATGGGGCCCAGTGGCACAGTCTCCCTGGTCACCTGATCTGGATACTCCAGGTGTATGTCCTTATGTGGATAGGACTCTTTTAATCTTTATGTGGGGGTCCTTGGTTTGGCTAGACTAATAATAATACCCGAATTAATTTGGTCTTAAAAAAGGCCAAAAAAGGTAACTATTGTCCACCACACATTTACATGTGCTCTGTACATATCACTAGCATTTCCTCCCCATCCTCTACCTCTAACACTGTAAGTCGCTACTTTCTGCCTGGGATGAGATTTAGGCTTCCTATGAACATGCGCTCTCTTTCCATAGTCTATTTCTTCCCAAGTTGTCCCCTTTTTGTAAGGGACAAGAATTTTTTACACATCTAATTTCCCCTGAAATCTCCAGATTTATTTTAGCTTTTATGTTCACCCCTGCATAGTCATATAAAAACTAGTTTCCTCAAAGCTAACACCTTAACCCCACTGTGGTCTCGGAAAAAAAAAAAAAATCTAGAATGCAAAGCCAGGGGTTGTGGGGAGCCATTTTAGATATACCACTGCATGCGCATTTTCTCTGACTTCTGTGAAAGTACATTTTTACTTGTTTAAAAGAAATTGCAGGTTAAGTTCGTATGTATGTGTTTAGATGTATATGTTTCAGGATAGTTATCAGAATGCTATTAGCGTTCCCTCTGAAACACAGATCTTCTTTCCACATGCAGGTGTTAAAATTAGCTGAATGACTGACATGTTTAAGTATCTATATTCTATAAGTTATTTTATGAGTAAATTTCACTAGGCAGTTCACCTCAAACAATGCCTCTAATCTGCTGGGTTGCACCTGACTTTCAAAACTGGGATATGAAAAGTACCATGCGTGGACCAAGAGATGAACTTTTGAGTTATGCTAGCCATTTTTATTCTTTGAGAGCTAACACTGTGATTCCTCACCTTATACCACCACTGACCTTTGTGCAGCTGCCCTCTTAGTTCTGAGATTTTACTATAATCTTGGAGAGGAGGCTGGACAATAATGGCCAAATGTGGCTTGAAGGTAAATGATGCCAGTCAGACAATTTTTAGAGCATCAATAATAATAATTTAATTCAAAAAGCAGTTACCAGTCAATGGATGTTTCAATACGAATAGGCATTGTTCAAAGCACTCTGTAAATATTAACTCTTATCTCTCACACAGTCCTAAGAGGTCCATGTAATCATTAGCTACACTTTACAAATGAGGAAACTGAAGCCCAGAGATGTTAAGTAACTTGTCCAATGACATACTATTATTAAGCTGAAGAGCAGAGATCTGGTCCCAAGTAATCTGGTTCCTGACTATATACTCTTGACTAATACGGTGGTCTACACTAAAATTATTTCAAAGATATCCTGACAGCAAAATCAAACTTATAAAAAAGATAAGTTGCAATTCTGAGTGATTAGGCTTACAAATGATAGAGTTGAGGAGGCATTATGAGCAAAGGGAAATAATTTTTTGTGAAACCTTACATAGGAAGTAAACTTGAGAGAGCAAGAGGGACCATGTGCTTTTTAGCCAATTATCTCTAAATGCCACCTAAACCCTCATGATTTATTTTGGTGCACATTCCAGAAAGATTACAAACCTCTCTTGTTTTGGGACAGAATGGCTCAGCCATTGGAATATGACACACTCCTCTGGCACAGGGATGACTCCCATCATAGAAGGTCTGAGGCCTTGTGGTAGTCCTAGAGAATAAAGTGAAAGGTTCGGTTATTTGTGTTTTAAAGCATCTCTCCATTCTCTGTGGGCTGGAGAAATCAACTGCATCTAGGTCGACATCTTGGTCCTCATTCCAGAATCAATAGTTCTGAATAAGCTAAACATAACTTGGCTTCTCTGGCTCTGGGTTGATGGCAACATACTTTCTAACAGGAATGAAAGTGTCTGTGGTCTGGTAGCTGTGACAGGATAACCACACTGGATTGTAGGTACAACTCAACTCTGGGTTCAGGAGGGCAGGTAAAACACTTGCACTCCATTTATATCCATCACCTAGATTCAACAATTTCCAAAATTTGTCACATTTGCTTTATCTGTTAGCATTTCCATGGTTGCAAATCCCAGTCTTTGTCATTTCACCCCTACTTCAGATGGACCAAAACATGTGGATTATTTTCTACTGCAATGTCATTATCACATCTGATAAAAATAACATTAATTCCTTAGTACCAGCTAATACATAGACCATACACAAATTTCCTCGATGTCCTCACAAATACTCTTTTTGAAAAGAATGTTGCTTTGTTAGCTTCAGGTCTAAGTAAGGTCCTCACATTGTATCTGATTTTCATGTTTCTAAATTGAGAGTAATTCCTCTTCACTCCCAATTTTCTTTTTTCATGCCTTTGGCCCAAGAAAGCAGCGTTCTGTCCTGATCCACATTCAGGAATCTCCCTGCTACCTTGTTTAGCTTGTTTTAATTAGTTCTAAAGTCTCTTAGTTCCATTTTTTGGTAAAACATTTCTAAATTCACATAAAAGAGGCTAAAATCAACCCAGTGCCAAGTCACCCAGCAATTTCTCACCAGAAATTTTCAGAACAAACCACCTTCTGAGTCCATTTTATTGTTCTACACTTGAACTCATGAGTAACACAGGAAAGAGAGTCCTTATCTTTCCTACAGAGGGGAGAGCATGGGAGGGACAGGGCAAGGGAAAGCTAACAGGGGAAGGTAGATCACTTAATGTCTACTTCCGGGGGGTGGGGTGGGGAAGAACAGTGAGAAATAGTTTTTCCCAGTTCAGTTTACACAGCTGGCATGTCTATCTATCAAAATTAACCTATTACTTGCACCCTGTCACATAATAAACTGTGAAACTAGCTGGCACCAAAGCCACCTTGCTCAGAGATGAAGCCTCAGGACTGTGGAGGAATGAAAACTCTGTGCTCCTCCAACCCTCTGTCACGTGTGTCTTAGAGGAAAGGCTAATTTAACCCTGAAGCAATTCCAGATAGGGTTGAAGAATAGGTCAAATGACTGTTCCAGCAGCCCATGTAACAGAGGCTTTTCTCTTCTGATAAAACTGACCAATAAAATGGTGCCATGTACTCTAGCTCTGGCTTGGTTTCAGCCTTCAATGAGTCAAGTATTAGCAATATCTCCACTTAACATCGTGATTAAAGAAAGAAAACATAGCCTACAGCTTCTGTACCCCAATGGACATCCATGCGATGACATCCCCATCTTATCTATCTGTCCCTCTCTTTTATTTCTCTTTTCTTTGCCTAATCACTCCTCATTTTGTTTTGAACATTTATCTTAGGACATAACATGTATTGTTTATACTTTATGTTACAAACATATGATACTTATTGACTACAGTTTTAATTTCTGTAATGAAACATTTAACATTTTTCTTTTTACACAAAGCTCCCTAACTACTAGGTATATGGCTTATATAAACTTGCTGGGGTTTTTTTTTTTTTTTGATTCTCCATTTTCCAATCATAAAATGTAGCACTCATTCACCCATTTATGAGGGTGTAATGAGGATTAAGTCAACCATGAAGTTCAGATAAACCACGGCAACTCAGAAATGAGATCTGGGCTAGACAATTGGGAGCTAGTACAAAGGAGAAGCTGTGGCTGAGGACACCCAACCTTGTAAGAGGCAAGCGAAGCAGGTAGTCCCAGGGAAGAAATGAGGACTTTAACAATGTTTCTAATGGTTTCAGGACTGACTATACTGTCAAGGTCCTCGAAAGGAAGATGCAGATGAGAAATACCTCTGCACACAGCCTGCCCAATCAATGGTGGTGTTTTTCATAACCAAGTTAAGTATCAGCAAAATCAATGAAACACTTAATGATCTAAAGTTCAATCACTATAAATAGCAATACTCCTGTAGAGCATAAAATGATGAGGTACAATCAATGACGGATGAAATTCAGATCAAGAGAAATGGAATTTACAATCATAGGCGAGGTGAGTAGAGGACACGACCCAAAGGAAATGCTAGGATGAAGATATGAGTAATTTTAAGAGCCCCTAAAATTAGAGAAGTGAGAACTTTCACAACTCGGCAAGATGCCAGGAATGACCCATACAGCAGGGACAGTTATCTGATGGAGCCTGTAGTGACAGGGGGCCATTTGTAGCCAAAACAGCCCTTCTATCAAAATAGTAGTAGTTGTTCATCCTCTTGCTGAGTTTTCCCAGTGATATGGAGAAAATATAAAAAATGTAGTTTTATACCTGGATTTGATGTTCCCACTGAACTTTTGGGTGGTCATGAGCAAATTACTTAACTTCCCTTAGTACTTTCTTCATAGTGTGAGTATTAGCAATATCCCCAAGGCTGCAAAAACCTCCAGCAGTTGCATCCCAATAAACTCTGAGGCAATAATGTCCCCATTTTATATGGCAAATATGTGCACTTGGGGCTAAGCAATTGTTGCAAAGAACTACCACTATTATTGCCTTGAGAATGACCCAGCACCTGGCACAAAATCTTCACTCAGATCACATTAGAGATGGATACAGGTGCAGTAGAAGCAAGTGTATGAAGTAGGTCAATAGAAGAAACCTGCAGATAGTTTCTTTCATTTTTTTTCCAATTCAATTTATTGGGGTGACATTAGTTAATAAAATTATCTAGGTTTCAAGTATACCATTCTATAATACATCATTTGTATACTGCATTGTGTGTTCACCACCCAAACTTAAATCTCTTCCCCTCACTGTATAGTTGATAGTTTCTTGAAGGAAGAAACTAGGTCTGCAACAGTGCCCAAGTGAGCACCTTTCCATGATAAAGGGGACCCTTAATGGAATCTGTTTTTTCTTTTGTCAAGAGACAGAACTGAAATCTATTCCTGGGTCCATGGATAAAATTTGGCTCAGACAATGTCAAACTAGCTAGACCTGACAGGAAGCTGTGTTTCGGCTTTGGCTGAGAAGAATGGGAAGGATCACACACCTCTTGGAAGCAACCTAGACCAAGGACAAGAGAGTTTAGGAGTGGCAGCTATCCTACTGATTTGTGAAAGTGGCATGTGGTGACTGGCAGAATGGCTCCCCTCCCCCTCAAGGTATCTACATCCTAATGCCCAGAATCTATGAATATGTTACCTTATATAACCTTAGGGGAACTAAGGCTGCAGATGGAATTAAGGTTGCTAATCAGCTGACGATAAAATGGAAAGATTATTCTGGATTAACTGGATGGGCTCAATGTCACCACCAGAGTCCTTATATGTGAAAGATGGAACAGAAGACTCAACATCAGAGTGAAGAGATGTGAGGAGGACTCAATCCACCATTGCTGGCTTTGAAGAAAGAAGGGGCCATAAGCCAAAGAATACAGGTGGCAAAAAAAGAGTAAGGAAACAGATTCTCTTCTGAGCCTCCAGAAAGGAAAGCAGCCCTGCCACCATCACAATTTTAGCCACTGAGACCCATGTTAGACTTCTACAGAATTATATTAAGTTTGTATTGTTTAAGTCACTAAGTTTGTAGTAATTTGTTACAGCATCAGTAGGAAACTAATATATATGTTTATGTGGTTTAAGATACACTTAACTCAGTTATGGTTTCTGCAGTAACAAAAAACTGATGCTGAAGGTCTGCCCCCAACTCTTGCTTTACTCAGTAAACCCTGCCAGCTTGGCAGGGCGACTGCTAATTTCATTTCCCTATTAGTATGGGATATCCACTGGAAAACAGACATCAGGGAGTGACTGATCTGACTGCCTTTACCACCCACTCACCAAATGTGTGCCTTGGAAAGTCACTCTGATCTCTCTACACATTAGTTTATATCAGTTTTATCACATTTAAAACGAGGAATTAATACCACTCACCTTCTATGGTTGAGGTGATGTCTGAGAACAAGTGAAGCTCAGCACTAATACTACTGTTTATGAAAAATGGACTTACCATCTGTCAACCTCAGAGCATGACACATGTACAGCTAAGTCAAGGGTACCTAAAAAGTTGCTGAAGGTTGTCAACCGGAAATGTGTGCTAAGAAAATTTAGTGCACAAACAAAAGACTACCCTCGGAAGAGTGAAGGAGACAAAACAACGTTGCATACAAGCAAGGGAAATGAGTTCAAGACCAAGGAGAGAACATTGGCACTTTCGGGCAAAAGAGAAAGAAAGCCCAGAGAAAAACAGACTGGTGGCTTGTTTCTGGATCAAGACTCTTGAATTGGCTCAGAGACGGCCATTTGTTAAAATTTTTCCTTTAGGAAATTCTGAGTTGTAAACAAGTTGAGGGAAAACACTTGTCCCACGGCAGAAGCAAATACAGTCATATGCATGGCACATGTGCACAACAAGCTTCAGCAGGCAGAAGCATGAGTCAATTCTCTAGCGAAGCAGGGCCAACGGCTGCCATGAGTAGTGTTCATTTAGGGGAACTGATTCTACTCACGTGACTTAAAAGATATCTGAACAATAATGTGCACAGAGACAGTTCAGTTTTCAGAAATCAGAATAAAATAAAGCACTCTCCCAATCCTCTTTTCCTTAAAACCTGAGCACTGAGGGTAAGAGGAGGGGCTCCCAATAGCAAGTTTGTCACAACCACCTTAACTCTCAGTAGTTCTACTGCTGGCAATTTATTCAACAGGTATGTTCATTCAAAGGTAACAGGACAAACTAATATTAATTAAAGTATAGTTAATACTATACTTCAAGTATAGTTAATATAACGGGGAGTTGAAAACAACTCACGTGTCCCACTTAGAGAGCTGCTTAAATAAATCATATATCCAACAATAGAATGGTGTGTACTGTTAGGAAGAATATGGAGAATGTCCATCTACAGGTGTGAAAAGTTGAGATATGATTAAAAGGGAAGACAGCAAGTTTCCTAGAATTCCGATAGTCAGTTTTTCTTGTTAAAAAGATATAAAAATGGCATACAATATGAACTATTACACAACATGCTTGATTTAGTTAATGATGTGTCTTGGAGACTTTTCTGTATCAGCATATATAAACCTGCTTGATTTGTTTAAAATGCTACACAGAATGCCATGGATATATCAGTATTTTAGTCATTACATAATGAATGGGTAATTAAAAACGTTACAACCAGTATCTCTGCATGAGCTCCTTGTGCATGTGTTTCTCAAGGAACCAAGAAAAGAAACTGGATCAATGGCCATGTACATTATCAAGATAGATCTCAACAAAATGCCCTTCAAAGAGCTGCAGTAAGGCACACACCTACCAGAAACATAGGAGGGTTTTACTTCTCACCATATGCCTTCCCATGTTATTTGCATTTTACTTTATTTCACTCTTTAAACACTTTATAACACAGATGTGCATGTTGGATAGCACCTTAGAACACAAAGACAATTTTAATTTTTTAAAAAGTACATAAATGGGTCAAGATGGCAAAAGAAATTTAAGGCCAAGTCACTGATGGGTTAGAAAAAGAGGGATATTCATACCCTAGGCAATTTACATAATTTCAAGGTTAAAAGGATTAAGAATGAGCATTCTAGATTTCTAAGTATATATTCGTGTGGGTGTGTATCCGCGTATTTATGAACAGTGTTGTTAAGGGCATGTATATAAGTGAAGGGTCAAATCCTAAAAGATAAAAGGGCACTTAGGGAAAGGAAAAGTTTAAAACAACAGTGGAGAAAGTAAAGAGAGTTTT
This sequence comes from Eidolon dupreanum, assembly GCA_028627145.1. NCBI lineage: Eukaryota > Metazoa > Chordata > Mammalia > Chiroptera > Pteropodidae > Eidolon > Eidolon dupreanum. Next base: position 103,958,486 of record CM053509.1, read on the forward strand.
CGCATGAATGGCAACAGAGTCTGTTCTATTAACCAGAAGAAACTGCAAGGATATGAATTTGGACCAACATCATTAAGATCCTCTCACCCCCTGATCTAACAAATGCCCCTAACTGCTTAGGGTGCCAGAGGAAAGGAGAAAAAACAATTGATACATATATTACAACGAGGCTACAGTGCTCAATAACAGGTAACCTAGTTTTCTCTTATTTACTATTTTTCATCAGGTCTTGCTAAACAGAGCATGCAGAGTGGTGATACAATAACAAAAAAAAAAAAAAAAAAAAAAAAAAAATCCCAGCTCTGATGCAGGTGGTAACAATTTCTTTGGGCCTCAGTTTTCTCACCTGTAGAAGGAGATAATGAGGTGTGTACAGGATGCTGTGATAATTAGCAGCACCAGGAACATAGTAAGGGCTATAAAAGCATTTACTGGCGTTAAAACTAAGCTGCTTTGTTTTCTCTGTAAAGTATCATGGACACTGCTCCAAGTCACCACATGTAGCTTTAACAAATCCTATTTATAGTGTCGCAAAATCCCACGAGATGGTTGTTCAACCACTGCCTTAGGCTGCTCACTCAGAAAACAATACACACAAATCCTGATACAGATGTCTGGAAAAATGTACTGTTTGGTACTTTTCTTAGGAATGCAAAGTGCAAAAGGGAAAGGCTGATTGTAAAGGCATATATATTTTAAACTTTAATGAGTCAGACTGCCTTTTAAAAAGGGTTCCAACCATCAGTACCAGCAATAGGTAAATGAATGTTAATTACCCAGGGCCTAACAGCACCAAATTGTAGAAGAGCTCAATATTTTCTTTCACTTCAGAATTATCCAGAAATAATGACTTCCTGTTTAGGATACCAGATGTGACCAGATAATAAACATTAATTTTTGACTGGGCAGAGGGAAATAAGCAGGGAGACAAAGATCGAAAGCAAGGGGAAAAACCACCACAAAAGTGATAATATATTTTTAAGTACATGTCAAAGATCAGCAGCATGAATGACAAAAGGAACTAGGAAAAAATTACATCAAATTACAGGAAGAGCTGAGGTATGCTACATAAAGAGTCAAGATATTCTTCCTCCTAGACTAAATTCAGAAGTCTGGGTATAAGCTGGCTGGTGTACACTGCTCAGCTGTACCCCGAGGATGATTTCCAGAAGCCCCCACAGATGGTAGGAGATATTTCGTTCCTAGTACTCTTCTGACTCTATCTTTGTCTCTACTTCTAGGTAGTACAGAAACCAGCTTTGAGGGTATAACGCTGGGGTGAAGGAATGTTAGGTAAAGAACTGACTCCAACAAGGGCAGTAGTGGTGATAGAGAGGGGGTGGGATTCAAGGTGTGCACAGGCAGGACTAGAGGATGACTGGATGGAGGGATGAAACAGGTCCACAGCAATGACCACTGGGTAGAAGGGAGTGCCAGGGTTGCCAACTTAGCTATTTACCAAGTAAAGAATAGGGGGCTCAGGAGAGGAGGGAGTGTGGGGTCAGAAGACAACCAAGGGAGATGATTTAATCTTGAATATAAAGTGCGGGTATGTTTGGGACCTTGTCCTATAGCCAGTGTGGGTCTCGAGGGAAAGGACAGAGCTGGAAGTCTGTGTGTGAGGGGTGGCTGAGATCACAGGCTTTGGAGACTAACCCAAATTCAAACCCCACAGGTCCCACTTACTAGCCACTGACAAATACTTCTGAGTCGAAGGTTCTTCAAGGGTAAAGGAGAGACTAGCTTTCTATGTGGTAAGACTTTGTGGCACTTACTAGGAACTCAAAGACTGGGTGCTTACCACCGTTTTTTATTAACAGTGAGGACATAAGGTAACAGAACTAGGCTGCAGAGTGGAACACAAGAAGAGTTAACTGCCTACAGGGAGTAGCTGTGCCCACTTCCAGGACAGCTATAGGCAAGAAGGTGACAAAGGAGGACAGAGATCAAAGAAAGTGGTGAGGGGAGGGTGAGGAAGATGGTGAGTTTATGCCTAATATGTTGTTTTCTTGTAAAGAGGTGACATTCTCAACCAAAAGTGAAGGAGACAGGCAGGATGCTGTGAAAGAACAGTAAGGGTTTAAAACAGCTGCTGACAGGAATGAGAGAAAGTTAAGCAAAGGCTTCCTGCGTATTTTTTTTAACCACAAACCCCCTTTTCTATTCATAATTTACGCCCTGCCCAAACGGTTGAAAGACTGATGATGTAACTGACATCGGGCACACCTGAACCTCCGGGGCCTATGCCTGATGGGGTGGATAAGAATAACCCCATACCATGACCTCGTGGAGGACGCCCAAGGCAGGGCTGTGTCTTTGGGAGCGGGGAATAAACTGACATAATTCCTTAACACTGTGTTTACAGCGGGACTTTCCTGATGAGTAAGCATGCATCACCAGCAAAAGCTCGTCCCAGTACCCACCTCCCAATTCCAATGAGAGAAAAAAAACTTCTCCCCAGAGGCTGGACATCTGAACTCTTAGGGATCAATCCAATATCCTCACTTAGCAGATGAGAACACCAAGTGACAAAGGAATTTGGGGGCAGAGCCACTACATTCGTCAAGTAGAACCTAAACAGGGGCCTCAAGCACAACAGGTCAACACGTTGACACATTCTATAGAAAACACTTGGCACTGAGAACTACACCCTTTCTTTAATCTTAATTTTTTTGGTTGTATTTTTCTTCTTGCAAAAATAAAAAATCCTTATCTGTAAAAACATTCCTGATAAAGACCACTATTAAAAAGCAAAACTCTCATCTTCGTATCCTGACTGATATGTTTGCTAGCTTCACTTCAACATAGTTCTGATAGTGACAGAAGCAGTTTAAGATCTGGTCTGCATTTTTTTTTTTATTTAACTTAAAATAATGTGGGCACCTTTCCAAATAGTTTATAGATTTAGTTGGTCCTTTTAATACATGCATAATAAGTATGGTGAATTGAACTCCTTTCAATGATAATCATGATCGATGGTGAAGGGGAGAGAAGTTGTGTGAAAATTGCTAGAATCCTCTGCCTGGATACACCTTGCCTGTCATGGACAGTTAGTCTGGGGTCAAAGAAAGGCCATATAATTGGCCTCCCACATGACAAATTTGTAGGAATATTCAACAATAACTGGGTTCAACAATGGAGGATGTGTGTAACAGAAGGAAAACAGGAAGAGACAATGCAATGCCTCATGCTTTGAAAAAAGAAGCTAGTGGGCAAATAGTCCTGCCTTGGCAAAAATCTCATTAGAAACTGCTTCTACTCTCTACTTTATAATGCATTTTTAAAGTCGACTTTTGAAAGTGTGGTGGGTAGTGGCTCAGCAAGATGGTCATGCCTTCTAGCTGAGCAGCTAAAAAACGAAAACAAAACCAAGGCCAAGAAAACGTAATGGTCACACTTCTAAATTTTAAGTCTTGTCTCAGAATCTGATGGGGCCCTTGCCATGCCGCAGGCAGGGAGGTGCTGCCTCAGAGCCCTTTGTAGAAAACATTGTTACTACCAGGAGAGGTGGTGGAGCAGAACCAACTAGCGAGGGGACAGGTGGCTCTCTCAGCTGCTCCCTAGATAGTGGCAAAGAGTTAAACATGGAAGGAAGATGAGAAGAAGGTGGGACTGAAGCAGGTGTAAAACTCAACAGATAAACAATGTAAAAAGCTTTCCTGGAATGCTGAGAGCCCCTGTCTCTGTCTCCCAGGGCAAAGCCAGATTCTGGGACAGGGAATCGACTTTAGCTCCCTTAGGAGAGCTTTTTCTCTCTCCCACTCAGTCTTGCTTCAGTCCCCCACAAGTGACAGTGTGAGAGCCAGGTGAATTCTGCACAGACAAGGGGTTGTATCAGAGGAGAAGAACCCCTAAATTATGAACCTTGGAGCATCTCCCTTAGAGATCCTTTTAAAGTATAAATAGCCTCACAACTTCCTCTTCAGACAAAAGGTCAGGTATACTCTTTCCCAGTTCAAAGGTTCTGTTTAATGATTCTCAAGAAGTGGAACAAGGCCCACTCTTAATCATGTTTAATACTGAATTGTCCAATGACTTATGGCTCTGACAATGGGGACTTCCACCAAGGCAGAAGAGATGAATTAGTTGACCCAATGTAGCAGGAGGCAGAAGGTGCTGAGAAAACTTAGTACAGGCAAGCTTCCTACAAGTTCTTGGTATGAACTGCTATTTTTAATTTTGGGTTTGTGAAGTACAAGGTGCATGAAGCCCACAAACCAGGGCAAAAGAGAATCAAGAAACCCATCACTGTGCCACAAAGTGGAACAATGACAAAAATGACACATTCTTTTAGTATATAAATTCCAGATCAAGACATATTTAGCTTTTCACAGCTTCCCCAAACACAAAGGGAAGATTTTCACTTTAAAGATTAGCTCAGGCATTTCCTTGCATGTCTGAGAAACAGATGTGAGGACTGACTACACACACACAGAAATGCTTGGGTGAACCATTACCCGCCTCCCCGACCTGTCTGTTCTCTTGCTTTCTCCAGGCACACCCAGGATTCTCCTTTTCTCATGCCTAGACTTTCAGTTTTTCAAAAGCTGTTAAATAACATGAGAGAAACAAATGATTTTCGGAACAAAATGACCTTATTTTCTTAAAAGAGCTTCCAGCCTGTCAGAGTCTTTCAAGCGCATATTTCATTTTTAGAGTAGAAACCTAGTGTTTTTTTTAAAACCACCATGAAAATCAGAGCCACCTGTCACAGTTAAATCTTAATGGCCTTTTAGGGTATTCACGGTACAGCTGTTATGCTAGGTTGGCGTTGTATTTTTTCTTATGCTGGGCACTGAGGCAGAAAGAGTGACATGCTTTAGTTCCATCATCTATTAAATAATAGTCATACCATATTCTGAGTCTTCCTTTATCACAAAACGATGTTAGGGAGATTAACACTAACTTCTAGCCTCTGAAGATCACTTTAGGACAAGGGTATTTTTTTGCTAAGATGATGTGCTCGTAGAGTTATAGCAACAGGCAAAGGTGAGAATTCATGGGCAGTGCAGGGAAAAGGAGCTAAGTGATGGAGGAGTCAATCCTTGATTTTAAAGAGAGGCCCAAGGGCCACACAGGCACAGTGATTCGGCTGAGGCTGGTCAGAACCAAGGTAAAAAATCCTCCTAACCCAGGGTCTCCGCAGCGCAGCTTCAGAGAACACTGCAGTTCTGTAGAACAAATTGAGGTTGTGGGTCTGGCCATGGGAACCTTAGGCTACAAACAGCACAGCCTCCATTCCGTGACAGATGACAGCACCAAATGTAGGCATCAGCCGCCTGCTTCAACATAAAGGTTTACTTTGTTATAAGAGTGTCCTATCACTACAATACACATGGGGCACTCCTCACAAAGCAAAAAGTTTTGATTCTGCTTTCCAATGAGACATTCGAACATATAGTGAATTGCATACATGCCCCGGCCTGGTTAACTGGAAACCACATGGCTCAACCAGTGGCAATATCATCGAGAAGATGTTGTCCAATAGCAACAGAACTCAAGCCGCATATGTAATGTAAATTTTCTAGTGACCATATTAAAAAGTGAAAGAGAAACAGGTAAAATTAGCTTTAATATCTTACTTAGTCTAAAATATCCAAAAATGTTATTATTGTAATATACATTCAATATGAGATTTCATTAGTGATTCTTTTAACAGATCCTTCCTTCTGTTGTTGCCAAGTAATCTTATCTATGGACCCCTCCAGCCAACATTCCTGAACTCACAATAACGGCACCCAAGTACTGGGCAGGTAAAATATGCTAGATCCCATAAAAGGCACTTGTTAGAAACTTTGAACTTCCAAGGCAAGGCTAAGGAGGTAGGCTATCCACACGGCACATAAAAGGAAAGAGATACCAGAAAATTTTAAGGTTATACAACTAAGAAGTGCCAAGAGAGAATGAAACCAGATCTGATGGCAGCACTTTTCTTTCTATTATCCATCTTTCTGCCCCAACTGCTTTTTGAAAGAGCCAGTATGTGAAGCATCTACATTTACCACCTGTGAGAAAAAGACTTAGGAAACACGACACTGTACGGGTACACACTTCAGTAACATTAACCACGGGCTTGGCACCTAAGTCAGCCTTTTCTTTCTAGTATCGTCTATAATACTTTATAAATCCAGATCATTCTGAATATGGACTTTTGTACTCTTGCTTTTTTAAACAATCATATCACAATCATTTTCTTGAGTTATTACCTCCAAACACATGGACAGATTTTTATCAAGATGTCCCCTAAATACAAACTCCAGCCTCACTCTCCCTCGGAAAAAGTGTCCTATCACTACAACATATGTAGAGCATTACTCATACAAGGCAAAAAGTTTTGATTCTCCTCTCCAATGAGACATTTGAAGATACAGTAAATCATGTACATACTCCAGCCTGGTTAATTGGAAACCATTCATTCAATCACTCAAAAAATCTAGACTCCACAACTACAGGCCAGGCAGTGTTGTGGGTGTTAGGGAAAAAGTGGGAAACAGGACGGATGGCTTACATTCTAAAGGGGAAGACAGATAATACATATATAGTGTTAGGTGCTAAAGTGATGGCTGAATAAACCTTCATCCCATAACAGAAGAGGCAGGAGAAGCATTCAGAGTAGTAAGCTCAGAGATAGCAGATGGGATGAGCAGGATGACTGAGGGGTAGTCTGGGTGACTGGATGGAGGACTCCAGCAGGAACCACCAAACAGTTTGCACTCTGTGGCACTCTGGTTCAAGGTACAGAGTGCACTCACCTGTCTCCAACCAAAGCATCCTGTGGGGAGCTGGTTACATCCACCAGGGATGGGGCAGGAATGGGGAGGGGCAGGAATCCCCATGAGGCCCTCCACTGTCTCTCATGGTGTCTTCAACTGCTTCTAAAGTCAGAAAAAGCCCAGGATCTTGGCAGCTTAGTATTAATTTGGGGGATAAAGCGACTTTACTTGTGTAATTAAATGACAAAATATCCCCAGCTCCTAAACCAACTATGAATCTTTACATCATGAGAAAACATTACGTGCCTCTTGGTATGATGCAGAGGATTCTTGCCAAGAATTTGGTTCTGATCATGCTTCCAGAGCTAAGCACGGATTTACAGCAAACACAGGAGACGGGAACAAACTCAATAACACTTTAGCATGCAATCAGTAAAATCCAGCACATGGGGAGGCCACAGGACAAAAAAAGAAAAATGGGGATGTAAACCTGTTTTTTGTTTTTTAAAGTCTTTATGATTTGAAGTTACAAATTGCAGTGAACTGATCAATATTGAAGCTGGGAATTAAGAACTTGAGCATTTATGACTATTTATTCAATTTTGTATATGTTTAAGAATTCCCATAATAAAAAGCTTAAAACAAGTCCGTGGGCCTGTTCCCCACGCAGGTTCCATTTGAGCCGGGAATGATCTTACAGGCGCCTAAAGTGTCTTAGATGACTGCTCACCTGTCAATGAACTGATCAATAATGACGATATCACCAGGCTGAATCTCTTCCCTCAAGGAACCACAAGCTGTGGTTACTATGACATGTGTACAGCTCTCCTCCTTCAGAGCCCAGATGTTCGCCTGATAGTTGACTTTTGAAGGCATGATGGTATGCTGCCTCCCATGCCTATGGGAAGAAGAATAAATACAGTAGAAGAGTGAGCAGCACATTTTAATGCTGTTAGAAAAGAAAATGAATTCACAGCGGTGCCTTCCAGCCCTTTCCACCAAAGTGCTTTCACTGACAGAGGAAGAATGAAAAGAGGCTTGGCAATAACTAGCCAACTCTAAGTATAAATATTTGATTTTGAAGTGCATGGCAGCTTTACGTTCTGTATATTTATTTTCCTGTCAACAGTAGGTAGCAACTTACTTGGAATTCCCTCTCTAGAAAGATGTAAATGTATACCCCATGGGGGCACCAACACCCCAGAATCTGGTCTTACATGAGCCAAGACACAACACAAGGGGTGCCAATGAAGAAAGATGCAAAATAGAAATAAAAACTCAAGTTTACAGTTAATCTCTTCATTCCTTTCTGCCTGATCACCCAAATAAGTTAATGACAGCTCTAAAACATTAGAGTTCTCAGTTGTTTATGATGACATTAGCAGGTTTCACCTAAGAACTGATCACCTCATGCATGATCATTGTACTGGCTGAACTGTGTCTCCCTCAAAAATTTATAAGTTGAATACCTAATCCCTAGTATATCAGAATGTGGCCATGTTCAGAGATAGGGCCTTTAATGAGGTCATTAAAAGTTAAAATGAGGTCATTAGTATGGGCCCTAATCCAACATGAATGGGACCCTTATAGGAAGAGAAAATCTGGACAAAGACAAGGAGAAAGGGCAGGACATGTAACGATACAGGGAAAAGATGGCCATCTATAAGCCAAAGAGAGAGACCTGGAACAGATCCTTCCTGCTTGGCCCGTAGGAGAAACTGATCCAGGTGACACCTTGCAGGGAGGTGGATCAGAGAGACTTGCTTCCAACCAAGGGGATAAGGCAAAGGTGCAGGGACTCCCATGGTTAGGGAGGCACCACAGAGACCCCCTGCTGGCCTGAAAGGAACAAGCTGCTATCATGTGAACTGCCCACGTGGCGGGTAGTGTGGACAGCTTCTAGGAGCTGAAGACCTCAGTTCTACAACCATGAGGAACTGAATTCTGCTAATAACCATGTGAGCCTGAACGAGGACCTGAAGCTCTAGATATAAATAAGTCCTTGAATGTACTTAGTGTGACTCCGAAAAGAGGACCCAGCTAAGCTGTGCCCATACTGCTGATATCTGGAAACTGTGACGACATGTATGCTGCTAAATTTGTGGTCATTTGTTTATAGCAATAGAAAACTAACACATGTAGTTTGACTAATTTCTAACTGTATGACACATATGATTTGCTCCCTCTGTAATAGGAACTGCACTAGCCCTGTCAAAGAAACAACAGTGTGGAAACCACAGGGAACCCACTTCGAGGACCCAAAATCCACTCCTACAAACCTAGAACTATAGTAGTATTCACAAAGGGTCATGAATGAAGCAGTGTTTCTTTATCTTGTTAATTAGAAGAAAAAACAAACAGAAGAAAACATTTATTTTTGCAGCTAGAACAGAGAGAAACTAGAGCTTCAATTTTAGTCAAACTCATTTTATCACTCATTAGACTATTCTAATGACACTTTCCCAACCTAACTATACTGAGATCTAAGTCAGTATAACTTACCCAAAAACTGTAAGTGGTAAATGAAGGTGACTAAGATGCTCTGGCTCCAACAACACATAAAACTCATACCTGCGTTGTTATTCTTTCCAGATGTTAAGTTAAATTTAAATTCTCCTTTAGCAGTAACATTCAAAAGGCTTAAAATATCTTACCTTGCAAGAAGGACGCAATCAACATTCTTTATCTTCCCCAAAATTAAGGCATCAGAAGGCTGCACATAATGAATAATGGTCACAATTCAGTGATTTGAGAACATATAAACAATGAAAAAGCTGCCATTTCAATTGTTGGACCACGAAAGGTTTCATGGAAACTTGGAGTTTGAAGATATACTTTAAAAAAGTAAGAGTCTAGATTTGTTTGGTAATCACTCAATGAATATTTAATGAGCCTTTTACAAGCACAGAAATTCACAAGACTCGGAGGTTGCCTCAGGTGTGTGGGTAGGTGTCATTTAGTGAGATCTATTTGTAGCAAGCACCCCAGGGGACTCTGATGGTAGACTGATCAAACACAGCTGTTCTGAGGTATTTGTCAGGTTCAAGAACCCGTGAGAGGGAAATGCAGAAAGGATAGTAGGCCACTGTCGCATGATTTAAGAAGTTGATACTGGAACTGTCTGCTGTCTTAACCAACTCTAAGATGGCCATGGATGACCTGAGGTGAGGGAGTGGAAGGTTCTGAGAACCTTGGGGGTTACGGGATTAAAAAAACATGAGGGTAAGAAGTGAGCCAAGCTTACAGTAGGACTTGGAGCAAAGGTCCCCAACCCCTGGGCTGCGGACCAGTACCGGTCCATGGCCTGTTAAGAACTGGGCTGCACTGCAGGTTGTGAGCAGCGGGCAAGCAGGTGAAGCTTCACCTATTTTTGCAGCTGCTCCCCAGCACTAGCATCACCGCCTCAGCTCCACCTCAGATCATCAGGCATTACATTCTCATAGGAGCACTGGTCCCTGGTGCCAAAGAGGTTGGGGACTGCCAACTTTGGAGAACAAGAGGCCAGTCTAACGACTTGGCTGGAAAAAGAGGGTTTGAGTGAGACTGCCAGATGCAGGGATCTTTAAAGTAGGGTCAAAGAACTGCACTGTTTGGAAGTAGACCTGTGGATTTAGAAGGTAGACACCCTCACCCTAGCTGGGTGACACAGGGCCTGGAACAATGAACAGCCTCCTTTTAATAGAAAAGGAGGAGTGTTTTATTTCCAGTTAAGTTATGCAATCATGTTATGCATCCCCAAGAAATCTCTCTTTGGGACAGGGCTTACTTTGCATGACATTTCCTCCTACAGTTTAGCCCTAAATTGGGGTGTTATGACCTATCTGCCCCAAATTAGAAGCTGATTTAAATGTAGAACCTGAAGAGTATAGCTCTGAAATGAGTATCTGGCTTCTAGGATTAGAAATTGAAAAGTAATTTGCACATGCCCCGAAACCAGATTTTCAATACAGTATAAAGTCCAAGGCATCCTTAGGGACACTGTCTCAGCTGACAGAAACCAATGACAGGACTCCTGCCCTTTATCAGCCTGAGGCAGGCAGCCCTGGGCTTCAAGACAAAAACAATTAAAAAAAAATTAACTTAAAAATCAAGCCAGCAAGGAGAAAGGTAAAAGCTATTATGTCTCCATTAACTAGGTATTAACCTTGCCAAATGGAGTATCCACATATTTTTCGGTTCTTCCTTCTAAAATTTCTGGATCATCCAGGCCTGTTCCACCAATTATTCCAATCTAAGAGAGACAATTAAAAACAAACAAACAAACCATATTTGATCAGTTTTCATTAAAAATGAAGTCATTATTTTAAGCAAATTTTTTTACTTATATGCTCTTCTGCATTCCTGCTACACTGTAATTATTTTTAAAAACCTAATATTACTGAAAAACAATCATTCAACAAACATTTGAAGACCTTCTATAGTCCAGAAACAAAGTGTGAGTCATCTTTTTGGGTGATATCACCTTTATTGCTGACAATTTGAATAACAAATTAGCACATGAAGTTACTTTAATTAGCTAAATAGAAAACCAAACCTAAAAATAAGCAAATGTGGCTGTAGAAAGTATTTTCTAAGCAATTTTAAATTCTCTACTAAATGGGATAGGAAATATTCTGTATAGCCCTTTTGTAATGACTTATCATCATTACTCCATTTGATAATGAAACTCGGGAGATTTTCTTTCCTGTGCCACTAAAATTACAGAGCTGTAAGGGATCACAGATAGAGGAGTCTGGAATAGCATGAAAAGTTAGTGTCATGTATGTTTATGAAATCCAAATGTCATTCATATATGTGTAAATATAAATAAGCAATTCAAAGGTAGGAATAACTTAATATTCCTTGTCTTCAGGGATTAAACAGAGTTAAAAAAAAACAAAACAAAACAAAACCTGGTCCTATCATCTAGACTTGATCTAATTTGATGACTAAAAAACACAAATAAGAACAAGACTAATCTGTTAGTTAAAAATTAAATTGTTAGGAAGGCTTCCCTGGGCTGATACTTCTAAGGGATAAATAGTATTTAAATTATCAGCAACAGATGACACTTTACTAAGAAATCTAATGGAAAGTGACCTGAGCATTTTTTTTCCAATGAAAAGCTTTAAATCTCATGTCATTTTAGTAAAATTTCCACTAAATGCAAGAAAGTAGCTATTTGAGAAGAACTTCAAAGAATTAGCTGAACAGCTGAATAATTTTCAGATCAGATTAACTGGTTGACTTATATTCATATGTGGGAAAATGGTTACCTCTCTGGCCTTCAGTTTCCTAGAAAAAAGTCAACAAGACAGGAAATAAGGGCAATTTTGTGCTTTTACCAAAGACCTGCCTGTTATGTGATTTAGAACTCTTAAGTGTCCCCACAACTTCCTCAAGGGGCTAAGCTAGTTTTTGGTGCCACCTTGTGGCACATTCTGGAAACCACAGCAGGTTAAGTATTCTAAGCCAATCCATTTCTCTCCTGCCTTTTTATAATTTAACATTATAAAGACTAACCAATATTACAGTTTTCAATCAACAGAAAGGGTCACTCAAGTTAGCATATTTAAATCACGCCAGTTCAAAAGAAATATTTTTAAAAAATCATACTGTTTAATTCAATCCTAACCCCTCCTCTGGCTGGCTTTTCTATTTTATCCTTCAAGTACTCTGAAGCACTACAAACCAGAGGTGGCTAATAAACTGTCTGGCCCATATTATCACCCCAGATCACAGAACTGAAACGCTGACTCAGAAATTACTCTCAGCTTGCTCACCCACTGATGAAACATTCTTCCCCCCACCCCCACCTCTCCCAATTTATTATCGTGTTGACTTGGCTGTTTCGGGATGTTCACCAGGCCACAGCATCTCACATCCGGATTCAAGACTGGACTCAGACTCATATATACAAAACAAAACTAACTTTGTTTTGGAACTGCGCTCTTAGTTTAGCCCAACATTGCAGCAGTGGATAAGAAATGCTAATTCGAGGTCCTGCTGAACTTGAACTTCAGTGCCCTTGAAGTTCAGTGCCTCAGAAGCCCCACGTTCTAGTCCACACCACCCTGGCTGCATGATGACCCTGCATTAGGTAGCTGGCAATAGCCTTCAGCAAGGAACATGTAGTAGTACTGGGCATAAAAGCAAGAGCTACCACTGTGAACCTAAAAGGCACGGGAATTATCTGCAGGAGAGGCCATCCAGTCATCCAACTGGCTCTAGCTGTTTATGGAAATCCATTTCTTGTAAAGTATACAGGACAAGTGTAGCAATCGAGTAGTGCCACACCAGGGAACTGAATTTCTAACCACTTTCCAGAGGCTGCAGAGGGAGGCCAGCAGTGCCAAGATGTGGCAATGTCGCCACCTGCTGACCCCAAAGCAAAGTACCAGTAGGACTGAAACTCAAGCACAGATGATCTAATTCTGCAGTCTTTTTAGAGCCTCTAAATTCAACGGTCAACTCAGTACCAGCCTTAGTAATAAAGTAACTGAGCACTTACATGTCACAGCACTATGCTATCTGCTTTGGCGGCCTGATTGCATTTGACCTTCACAACTATTCTACAAGATGAGGCCGTATGGTATTATACCCATTTTACAAAATATAAAAAAGAAAACACAAAAATTAAGAACTTTGTCCATGAGCAAATCTTAAAGAGCAAAGTTGGAATAGGAGTCCACGCTTTTCATGCTCAAGAACTATCTATCATACCTATCTCATACCATGTTATGAGAAAACTGCTGCTCAGAAAGGTCGAATTTTGGACCAAGGTCCCAGAGCAAGCAGAGAAACAGTGACTCTGAGTGTCTAAGTGAGCCACTTCTGAGGGGCGGGGGCTCTCCACCAGTGACCTCATCCATACTCAGGAAGCAATGACAAGACCCTACTGGGCCTCCTGGGCCAGTAGCGTCAGCCGTCAGTCCAGGTTGCCGAGGCTGCCTAGGAAATATGTTCAAGCACTGGGAAGGCATTCCTGGGCAAATTCTGCCCAGCTAGGACTTCATTATACAAGATAAAGTTCTGAATAGAAATCCCTGGTCAATCAAGGTCATTGCTAGATTTTAACCACTGGTGGTTCATCTCATACTCTTCCACTGACAGACCACCAAGTCAATCTCCTTAAAAAGAGTCTGAGATTGTCAAAACGTTTCATCTAAATGTTGAATTACAGAATGCTCACTTCCAGCAATGGTGAATGGGCTCAAACTAATCCCTATCCTCCAGTTTCTCTGATACCTAGACCCAGGATATTTCACATACCCCGCTTGGTTTCAAGAAACACTCATCACCACTGAGGCCTAGACACATTACCTTAAGAAACTAAGCACACCTAGAATGCCATGATAGCGTTATCAAAACACCAGTAGCCCGAGCAGCTGAGACTAGCTCCTGCTAAGGAGATGAGCTGCCTCTGAGTGCTCTAAGCTCGTGATGAGGTAAGAGCCAGAGCTCCAGCTGGCACAGTCCCTGACCTGAGTATTTCAGTCCTTCAGCTCTGGTCGCCACTGACAAGCTTGGGAAGCACAGAACACAGAAATGTCCTCCTTACTGGGCCCAACTCCCAGAGCCTTGCAAATTCCCAGGGTGGAGAGAGGGTGGTTAAACATCTAAGTCTGGGAGGCCTGTTCAAAACATGCATGGGTCTATTCTTGGCCCATGAATATAGCTGGAAGTGTCATCTCTGACAAGATACCCCATTCATAAGCCACCCTTATGGGTGACAGTTATGGGAGCAACTGTGTCTAAATCTGTATGATGTCCTAACCCCCAGTACCTCAGAATGTGACTGTTTTTTGAAATAGGGTCTTTGGAAAGGTAAAGTTAAATGAGGTCTTTTATTGGGGGGGGAGGGGGATCCATTATGACTGGTGACCTTAAAAGTGACTAGGACACAGACATACAGAAGGAAGACCATGTAAAGACACAGAAAAAGATGGCAATCTGCCAGCCAAGGAGCAAAGCTTCAGATGAAATTGACCTCACTGACATTTTCATTTTTAACTTTTAGCCTCTAGAAATGTGAGGAAACTTCTGCTTAAGCCACCCAGTCTGTGGTACTTTGTTATGACAGCCCTAGCAAACGAATTAAGTAACACTGTATTTTGGTCAGAAATAACTGAGGGCTTAGAACATTCATGGTTTTTATTTAACCAACCTCCCCTTGAAAAGTCAAGATAATATTCTAATGGGCAGACACCTCCTGAAGATACGGTTCACCTCCTAAAATGGTCAATTATTTTTTGAAGATTTTCCTCAAAGCTTGTATTCGCTAAAGCTCTCCTGCACTTGAAGAGCAGCAGGATCCTTCTCAGTGTGCCTACTGGGTCAGCCGCTGGACCCTAGACTCATCCAAGGAGCTTCCAATACCAAAGACCAGAGTCCAGATGTTCTGATGAACTGGGCGAGGCAGTTTGCTTTCTTAAAGCTCCTCAAGTGTTTCTAATTTGCGGCCAGAATTGAACACCCCTCTCTCGGACCTAGACCATAAAATTCTAAAATCTGGAGTAGCTGAATGTCATAGGCTGAATAATGGCCCCTGAAAGAGATCCTGTCTTCCTCCTAATTCTCAGAACCTCTGACTGTTACTTTATGTGATTAAGAATTTTAGAAAGGTGAGATTATCCTGGATTATCTGGGCGGGCTCTAAATGTAATCACAAGGATCTTTATAAGATTATCAAATGAGGAAAACCTGATAACAGAAGCAGAGGGAGAAAAGGCAGTGTGATTCAGGCCATGAGCCAAGGAATGCCTGTGACCTCTAGAACCTGGAAAAAGGAAGGAAACAGATTCCTCCTTAGATCCTCCAAGAGGATCTGCCCTGCCCAACTGACACCTTGATTTTAGCCCCATAGGACTCATTCTGGACTTTTGACCTCCAGAACTGTAAGAGAATACATGTGCATTGCTTTAAGCCATCATATTTGTGGTGATCATTACAGCAGCCACAGGAAACTAGAATACTAACAATTACCTGAAGAGCTTGTTAAAATGCAGGTTACCAGCCTTTTCAAAGCTCTCTGGGTCAGTGGTTGTCACAGGTTAGTGGACATCTGAATAGACCAAGGCTTCTCTAAAACTAGATTGCTGATCCTCACCCTCTAGCGTTTCAAATTCAGCAGGACTGGGGCGGGGCCCAAGAACTTGCATTTCTAACAAATTCCCAGGTGGGTGCAGATGCATCCTATGTTTTGGGAATCACAGCTTTGGATGCTCCCCAGGCACAGGCTAGAATACCAAGGTTATAATCAGTTAAGGATCTAAGGTCCAGTGCACACAGAGATTTATAATATACCTGCTTCTGCACATGTACCTGCAGGCATAGTTCATTTTATTGTGTTTTATTTTACTGTATTTCACAGATACTAGGTTTGGTTTGGTTTTTACAAACTGAAGGGAAAACACTCCACCAGCAAAAAGATTACAACTCCATTGCAGTGGTGTGGGATCAAACCCACAATATCTGAGGTAGGCCTGTATAAGGTAAGATTTTCCCTTAATCTGTAGTATTACGAGAATCAAATGAAATAATACATTAGTATCTGTCAGTTTCTGTACACCCTCCTAGTTGCAGCAAAAACAAACAAAATAAAAATAAACTTCCTCAAAGCAACAAAAAAAGCCCCTTATCTCCTGGTTTTTCGATACTGGCCAGGACAGGAACCTGGTTGCTCTTGTATCTCCAAGCCAGGCAGTCTCTGTCTCTGGGATTTAGCCCAGAGTCCCTCAACCAAGTGTGAACTGGCTCTCCTGGGGACGTCTGGAACCCATGGGGACATTTCTCGTTGCCACAATGATTGGCAGGAGTGCTACTGGTATTTTGTGGGGAGGAGCCAAGGATGCATTTTATGTCCTGCAATACTCAGAAAAGTTCCACAAAAGGAGGAACTGTCCTGCTCAAAATGCCATTGTGTCACTAGGCAAAAAATGAAGACTCATCATTTCCAGTTGGAGCCTGTGGGTTGTCCTCCAGTTTCTGAGGA
Source organism: Eidolon dupreanum (assembly GCA_028627145.1). NCBI lineage: Eukaryota > Metazoa > Chordata > Mammalia > Chiroptera > Pteropodidae > Eidolon > Eidolon dupreanum. The sequence continues at coordinate 103,975,172 of CM053509.1, forward strand.
TCACTCGAGGACTTTTGTTCTGAAGGCCTTTGCCAGCCACACTCAGATAGCCAAGAGGAGAGCTTAAGAGGCCCATTCCCCACAGTCTAGACTCCATGACTTACCCATCCCCCTTAACATCGTTCTGTTGATGGTACTACCCACCCACAATGGGCCCATATCCCCTCCGTGTCACAGCCATAACCAAGTCAATCATAACAAGACTTACTTATTTTTGATCCCTCAGAGCAAAGCTGGGAAGCTGCCTGGGAGAGCCCCAGCCTGTTGGGGGAGGCCTCGAGAATGCCCTGCCTGGATGCCAAAGACTCATTTAGCCTTCTGTGTGGTCAAGCATAGCACCTGTCATGGCTTATGCTGTAGGTCCTCCCAAAAAATGGCTGTTGTTAGTACTTTGGGAGAGCGTCCAGTGGGCACAGGGAGGTCACCTGCTTTATGTACTCAGTCCACATTCACACTTCCTTAAGGTTGCATAATCTCTTTATTTATACAGTAAATCAGGGCACAGAGATCACATGTCAGATTCAGAAATGCCTCATGACATCTAGTTGGTGGCATGCCAAGCTCTAGGCCCAACTGTATCACTATCTAGGGAAAACTGTGTAATGTTGGACACCTCAGTTGACCTTTCTGGGCCTCAGCTTTATCTCTACAGAAAGGTGTTTGTGTAGCTATCTGGTCTTCAGGAACGCTCCTGCTCTACATTCCATAATCTGGGGACAGGATAAGGTTTTTATTAGCCTACTTTGCTCCAGACACTAGCACCTTGCATTTTCTGTATAGGATGTTTCTGCAGCACTCTGTGGAATTTGGTGTTGGCATCATGGATTCTCAACAGCAAAGGTGTTAACTTTCTAACCTCAAAGACAGAAAGCAGCAGGCAAGCCTAGCACTACTTGTACTTCTTAATTTTATATTCAGCAGCTTGCCAAGACTAAAAATATATATCATTCAATATTTACATCAGGGCTCTAATCACAGTGCCCATTCTTCACTGAAATACACTGCACTGGTTTTACAGAGAAACTGTGCTGCAGGGAGAATGATGAACCGGATTAAAATGAGACTTTTAAATACCATCCCTCTATCTTTAATATCACTTTAAGTGCATTCCTGTAAGGAAAAGGTGATAGTTTCCTGCTTGCTCACTGAAAGTTGTGGCCTAATAATACCTATCATAATTTCATTGTTGAGAAAAGATATTCAAAATTAACCTCAGCTCTCACACATATAAGCACTACTTTTTAATAAGTTTCAACCATGTGCCAGGTAGACAATACAATACTAAATGCTCTGGCAAACCCTCCAGTAAAATCCTCAATTTATAGATGGGAACCTATGGAACTCGCTTATTTTGCACATGAGCTTCAGAAAAACTCTTTCTGCATTGTTCTCCATGACTGGTAAGAGAAAAGCATCCTACAAATATTTTTGAATGCAAGATTCTTTCCAAAATGGCAAATGGAGTTTCAGAAGTGTGCTGGAACACTCCCCACTCCACTCCCTTTCATAACTGTCTCATTAAGAGCTGCAAAGGCCTAATAAACTAATCACTTTGGCTGATAGCACACTGACTGTAGAGATGTGCTTTCTCCCCGGGAGAAGTGAATACAAAGCAAGGAACCAAGAGATATCGGGGAAGGAGGCAAGTCTCCTCATCCTATCCGTCAAAGAATTCCAAAGTCAAGCAAGTTAACTGACTTCTTAGCCAATGATAAACAGCTGAGAAGAGATTTCAAGTTTTATCACCAATTCTTCCTTAAGCACTGTAATTCTGCACTCTCTTCTCGGATACCAACAAGGAAAGAAGTATTTAAAAGCCACAGGGAAGCTTGTTGCACAGCCTTCAGAACTCATACCCTCCTCAGGGTAAAGATCCTGCCCCACAATGGTCTCTTGTACATAGAACTCTAAGTCCGAGGGCAAAAGGAAACTGATCTTTAACTTTCAAGGTTGTAAACAAAGCAGTTTAAAGGCAAGGTCCTCCAAACAGGGAGTCGCTCTGTACTTTATTTCAGAATTGCGGGCGCGCGCGCACGCGCGCGCACACACACACACACACACACACACACACACACACACACACAGCCTTAGGGGAAAACTTCAAAGGCAGGCCTAGGTTTGGAAGGAAAAAAAAAAAAAAACGCCGGAAGCTTTGTAAAAGAGCAAGCACGCAGCTCTCCCACGTGGGCCGCGGGTAGTGAGCAGAGTCAGGGCGGAAGCCTGAGTCCAACAGGACACGAGGAGACTGCCAGATGCAGGGACACCGCTAGCCGCAGCCGCCCACATTGCCGCGGAAAGGGGTGGTGTCCGGGAAGGGCTGGGGCGCCGGCGGGGTTCTGGCCCACTGTCCCTCTGCCCCTCCCCAAAGGTCTTGCCCACGTCCTGCACGGTTCGGGCAGGGAGCAAAGACCAAAGGTGGAGGGTGCAGGTTTGCAAGCGTTCCCTCTCCCCGCGCTCCCCGCCTTTGGTCTAACCCGCCGGGGGTGCCGTGCCCTAGACCCTTCCCTCAGCGGCAGGGGCGCACAGGCAGGGCGCACGGCCCCGAGTCGCGGTCCGCGAAGCAGGAGCTAGAGAGCACCCGGCAGCGCGGACCGCAGCCGCCGGGATGGCTAATCTCACCTTCACGGCCGTGGGGCTGGCACCTGGGACCATTTCTCCGGCAGGAGGATGCTGCGGGGACAGACGCGCGGGCCCGAGCAGCCGAGCGGGTTCAAGCGCGTAGTGCAGAACAGAGAAGCGGGGACTGTCGGGCGGCTCTGGCTCCGCCTCTTCCTCCCCGGGACAGCTGGATTGGCTGCTGGTGTGGGCTCTCCCTCGCCACCCCCTTCTTCAGTACGAGGTCCTCGCGTCCCGCCCCTTTTGCAGAGCTTTCCGGTTTTCTGTGGGGTTTTTCCTCTCCACCCCCAGTTATAACTAACGGGTTCAAGATGATGATAATAATGAAGACGGTTTATTGAGCGCTTGTATGGTTTCAGACCATAAAGTGCTCCGCACTTTAATCAGCTCCTTTAACTCTAACAAGAATCCTACAAGGAAAAGCAGCACTCCCTGCTCTGCCTTGCGTCCACGGCCTCATCTGTAAAATCAGGCTGGTCTGCGTTCCAGAAGTTCTCGCGGGAGGGAGAATCGTCACCTAGAGGGAACAAACTGTAGTTTACTCATCTTTAGTTTGCGGGAAGGCTTTTAAGGGAAGAGACACTGCCTAATTCCCACCCAGCCTGATTCATCAGGGCCAGGACCGTCTTTACACACACCCCTCCCCGGCCAGTATGCATTACATCTAGATTCAGAATCCAGACGCTTGTCTTCATCATTTCACACTGGCTGGCATCCCCGCCACACACACACACACACACACACACACACACACACACACACACACTATCTCTCTCTCTCTCTCTCTCTCCCCCCCCCCCCTCCCTCTTCCCCCTTCACTGGGATAATGCCTTACTCTCAAAATCCTCCTCCCTTCTCTACAGGGATAATCCAAATTAATCTCCCTTGGCGGATTAAGTTTTTCTAAACAAAATACTGGCAGTAATATTCTGAGACACAGAAATGTTGCAAATTACTTGGGGTGGGAAGATGGCTGTGGAAGTATATACTTTTCCGTTTCTCTACAGCAGCAAAACACTAAAGCGGGACCCAAGTATCATTTCGTTCAAAATACCACTGTGCAGACGCTACCCATACAACCTGTTTACTTAAACAGTAAAGGCTTTCACTCTTTCGTTATTACTGGTTTTAGGTCTAAATTTTACAATGTTGTTTTCTTTCTTCTATTGAAGTTATAAAACTATTTTTTAAGTTATAGAATGAAGTAGCAAAAGAGTGGATCGGGATGCTCCTTTGAAAGGGCAGGATTCTGGGAATCCTTCAGGGATGCAGTTTTCTAGGAGCCCGTGTGCTTATCGGTCTGTTGGGGAACAGAAGCCCATTATGGGGGGAGGGACGACTGTAGGGACACAGATACCTGGGTTTTATGGCTGCTACATAATTATAGGATCTTGAGAATGTAATCCGCAAGTCCACTTTCTGCTCAGCACTGCCTCTCTTCCCAAGCTTAGACCCTGTAAGCAAATTAGATACTGTAAGCATTAAAGACTGCTGGACAGAGAAGGAGTTAGGAACTTGGAAGGGGCTAAACTGGACATCTGGACTTGCCTACTGTAACTCGCAGGTCAGGACTCAAGCATTTGCTCTAGACCATGTGATGTCTATAAAGGGAAAATTGGCCCAAATCTAGTCTGTTTTTTTGAGTGATGTACTTCACAAGCTGTTTCGGGGGGGGGGGGGGTGCGGGGGGTGCGGGCGGAGAATAGCATTTCTAGATAAAATGTAAGCAATTTTCTAACCTCTTCTAAGAAACCAAGCACCTACCCATCAGCGGATTATCAGGCACTATTTTGTTCTTTTTGTATGAGACATGTAGTTCAAGATAAATTGACCCACCTCACAAGGGGACTCTGTTTTTATTGTGTATTATGAGAAAAAAGCATATAAATACTAAGATGCATGGGACTAGCCAACTATAGGTAAATTGAACTCAAAATAGCTACTACAGGGTTTTCTGAATAAAATAACCCATTTTAGAAAAATGTGTCAAAATAAGTTTTCAGGAAATTAAAAACAATATTCAAACAAATACATAGTCAGCCTGTATCTATTGTCAGAGATGTATTTAACTCATTAGTAAAGGAACCAACAGAATGGCAAAGCATATTCAAAGTGAGGTTTAAGATGCTGAAACAGCAGAAAAGAGAATGCTAGAATGAGAGAATGAGTGATTTATGTTTTAAAGGCAATAAAACAGTAGCCTTTGGGTTATCTTTTCTATGAACAGATACTATTTACATCTTTAATTGCATGGCGGTGGTGGGATAGGGTGGCGGATCAGCTGGTGGGGGCAGGGAGAAATTGCAACAAACAACCTATCTAACACAGCCTGAATCCTTGTCAATAGGAAACAATAAAAAAAAAAAAATTACAGGCCTTAGGTCAGGGGTCAGCAAACATTGCCTACTAAGAAGGAAAAATCAAAGCATGTGTAAATCTTGAAAATATAGACAATATCTAATTGAATTAGCATGGCTGTATTCCAATATGACTTTATGGACACTAAAATTCAAATTTCACATACTTTTCACAAGTGCAAAAGATTATTCTTCTTTATATTTTCCCCCAATCACTTAAGATTATAAAAAACATTCTTAGTTTGAAGCTATGTAAAAACAGGTGGAGAGCTGCTTTGACTGAGAGTGTGAGCCATTGTTGGCCACTTTCCTTCCAGAAGCAGATGACCCTTGGGTAGACTTGTTGGACAATGCTTTAAATGTGTCTTTGAAAAGACAGACAGAAATCTTTTTGGCTTATTTCCAAGATTGGGATAATTTTTTTTTCTTAATCTCTAAAATGAAAAGAAGGCAATATTTCTAATAGTGTTCTCCCTTTTGGATGGGTATGAGGAGTCTTCAGTAGACAGTAGGAGTCTCAAGAGTCTATGAAAGTAGCATCCTACCCTATCCTTCTGTTCTTGCCTTATAAATTCCACTTGTTTACCTGTAACCTTGTTTTTCTAAAGGATATTCTAAATAAGTACCTAGGTCACCTTATAACAATTCTAACTATGAAATGGTATGGCTAGTTCAATAGCTTCTTCTTTTTTCCTATAATCCCTCTTATATACCTCATCAAGTTCCAGCACCTAGCCAACAGGGTACTGAGATGATGTTGCCAATAGCTGTCCATACCAGGTCTTTGGCAATGGTTCTTCAGTATCCAACAGTTCCATTGAGGGAGGGCACCTGCAATAATATATGTCTTTAAACATGAATAATTGCATGCTAATTTTGAAGACTTCTCCAAATCACTTCAGGATCATCAATTATTCAAGAGGAAATATTCACACAAATGTATGAAAAGTATCATCTCAGCCAACCATACCAGCTTTCCCACTGAATGGGCCCATCTCTGCTCCTGAGGGTGTCAGTGCTAGATGGGTGCTACAAAATAGATCCAAGCTGGTTGGTACCCCCTCCTTATCTAGATATGTTAAAGCTGTCAAGTTGTCATGGCTGAAACAACTCACAAAAATCCCCACCACCTTGTAGAAATTTGAGTCAAAACAAAAGTTATAAACAACCTGAGAATATCCTTGCAGACTCCCAATTCTGTGTGACTCAGATCTTATTATAATACTATACCACAAATACAACAAGAAGGGATTTTTTGGCCACTACTTTGTTGTATTAGATTATGGCACTGGAAAAGCTGAAAGTTCTATCAGTAAGCAACCTCTCTGGATAGAGTAGAACATTGTCAAAAAAAAAATACCTTAAGAAGGCCATATGAGCCTTTGTAATTAGCTAGTTATAAATTAAGAGATAGTTCAATGTTTCTTGCAACTATTCATGATATTAAAGTAATAGTTTAATTGATGAAATGGATATATAGAGTTAAAAAATATCTGGGCATAAAAGCAGCTGTTGTTATTGAAGTCCTCACATTTCTTTCTGGCCTGACAATAGTAAGCTGTGGGTAAAAAAATTATTTGTTACATTTCTGAGTAATAGAGATCTTCCTGTAAGTATGCAAATAATTCTATTTCAAAACAAATTTGAGTTATTGTAAATTGTCCTGTCAGGAATTTGAAATAGTTAAAAACGAAAGAAAAAAATGTTAAAAAATTTTAAATGCTTAAAATGTTTAATTGAATATAATTACAAAAGAGGACTGGGGGAAATTATTCTATTCAATATAAAAATATTAATCTACTAACTAATAGAAAAAAGAGATACTATTTCTAAACATGCCTAATGCAGAAATAGAGTAGCAAAATTTGTAAGTTGAACAAAAACTTAAGTAATGTTTGTTTTTGATTTTGTGACCTTAATAAATTGAGTGTTAATTTTAAAACCAAATAACTTGTAATTACTTCTTTAAACACACAGAGCTCTCAACTTCAGAATATTAAACATAAAAACAAAATGCTCACATTGATTATTTTAGAGCAGAAATTCTGGTCACATTAAAGAGCACACGGAACAGTCTAGAAGTGAGGAAAAGAGATAGCAGATACTTCCTTCATGAAGCTTGGGTGAAAAAGAGGGAGACATTGGAACATAATAAGAAAAGAATGGGAAAAGTCAATATGTTTATTCCCCCTTCCATTTAATGATGGGAGAATTTTAAATATATTTGCAAGTAGAGGGGTAGAAGTTCACACAGAAAGGACAACTGGAAGAGACTAATAGAGAGTGGTGGCTGATGGGGCAAGATCACAGAGAATCCTGGAGGAATGGGATGAGAAGTACTGATGGGGGGCATAGTCCCATATCAGAGGACAGAGACATGGGTCTGGAAGAAAGGAGGTAAGAAAAGTAGGTGTTGTGATCTTACAGATCATTCCTGATGGTCTAATTTTTTAAAACAAAGTGAGAGGTGGGTTTTGCATAATGGGTTTAAGGATAGATGACAAATTTTCGGCATGGTTGTGGGACCATGTCAGATTAGGGACCACGAATTTGAAATGGTATCCATTTACAAGGGGAAATGAAGACATGTTCTACCCTTCTAGCTCTTTCAGCTTGTCCAATAAATCCACATGAGACATATTAACAAGAGAAAATAATCAAATTTAATTACATTCGTGTATGGGAACCCCACATACATGAGAGAGTCAGAGACACCCACATACTTGAAAGGTTCAGAGACAGAAAGGTAAGATAAGGTAGACATGACATCATGAGCTAAGGAATGTCATAAGAGGCCTGGGGAGTTAGAGGGAAGGAGATAATTTATAGATTGATAAGAAGAGCAGATATTCAGTAGATGTTTGCCTTTTTGTATAGACAGATCATAAAAAGTTATATCTAGTAATAACTCTTATTATGGGTCAGGCTCCTAATTTAAATTTCTGGGTAGTTAAGTTAGGGGCAGAAGTTTCTCTTGAGCCCACAGAGTCTCTATTTCCTTCAGCTCAAAATAATCCATATGCCAAAGCAGCACATCTTGGGGAGGCCTATTCTGAACCCCTTCACAGTTTTCCCTGATAGGCTCCTATTGACTAATTAGATGCGGACTCCAAGAATGAAGGTGTTGGGGAGGTGAGTTCATATTATCAACCATGGGATTCCAGCTTTACAGGGAACAAAGAAGCCAGGAAGGAGCTGAGTGATGGGTAAAAGTGAAGGTTCAAGGAACTGGAAGTCTCAAAGAAATCTAGGAGCAGTGATGGGTGAAGAGATGTGAAAGATGGAAGGAGGGAAGGTCCTGGAAGGAAATGTTGAAGTTCAAAGTTTTAGAACAATAGTAACTTCAAGTTATGGAAAGATATAGGAAAATGAACTACTGAATCAGATAATCGGATAAGGTAGAAATTGTGCGCGTGTGCGAGTGTGTGTTGTCTGCATTCATACTGCATCTCCTGGGACTATAACAGGGCTTGGGGTAAGAGGACAATGGTGGCCAGGTTCCAATTGCTGCAGGGGCTGGCAAATCAAAGCCACAAAGATGGTCAGAGATGCCACAAAGATGGTAGAGACTTCATAATAGTCATAGTTTTATAAAGGTCATGGAAGCAAATCCTTTGGAATTGGTAGTGAGGAACCAGGAGAATGCCACCCTTTACCACAGTCCATGGCACATGAGGGAGATATATCAACTTCCCCACCAGAAAGCTGTGCAGAGACATGGTGACCAGGTTTCAGTAAAGGCAAGGAGATAGAATAGGGTGATCTGGAAGAATGTTGAGGTTGTAGAGGGGCTTATTAATAATTAACCATTTCACACAGTGCACTGGAAAATATATTTATAAAATGCTGAGGGAAAATTGAAGAAGAGAATTTTAATCAGATTAGTAGCTTTGAAAGATTTAGGAAAAACTTCTCAGAGGAGTTTATGTGATTAGGGTTCTGAAAGATGGCTCTTAGTCACCTAGGTAAAAAAATGGAAGGAGGAGGAAAGGTAAGTGCCAAGTTTTAAGCCAGAGAATAATATTTTATGCAGATATGGCACCTCTGTGATATCGCTATATGTTCCAAGTGGCTAGATTGAAGAGTAGGTATGGAGTATTGGCAATCATTGAGGCAGCTTCTGATCAAACTGTGAAAATATCTCTTGCTGTCCTACAGAAGCAGAGGTAAGAGAAAGGATGTGTGGTGTTGCTGAGAGTTTCATAAGCCTTCCCAGAGATTTGTACCAGATGCAAAATTTATTCTAGACCATCTGACAATAATTGCTAGAATTATGTTAAAACAGACACAAACCTTGCTCCAAAATGAATATACTCCTGTTAAGTTGATTTAGCTCTTTATTAAAACGTTTTAGGCAGAGTTTGGAGAAACATGGAAGAGCGAGAGACATCCCAGATGTCCCCCCTTGAAACAACAATAAGTCGAACATTTAAAACTCAACAAAAAACACTCAAACTGCACATCAGCACGTCTGAGCATGAGATCTGCACATAACAACTACCACAGGTCAGAACCCCAGCTATTGGACGGTAGACTGAGAGAAATAAAGAAGGTGCCTCTCGTAGCCAATGGAGCTCCCTGTAGGAGGAGGGGTAGGGGAGAAGGTATAGCGAGTTCCCTGAACAGCCTTGCCTGGGAGAGGTGTGAGTTCCAAGTAGCCAGTAGCAGGGCCCAGTCATTAGGGCAGAAAGCAGAGAAGTAGGACGGTAGAGAAAAAGCAGTTGATTTTTACTGGCCCGGGTTGCAAAATGGAGGCTGAGCCACAGCGGCCATCTCCCAATCCAGAGGGCCCCTCCCTTAATACCCTCTGAGACTGAACACTGCAGGGGTCCAGGGAAATCTGAGCAAACCTACTGAAACTGTCACTAACACTGACAGGGACTGAGACTGAGAGTAGTGAGCATGATTAAACATCTATAAGGGGGAAAAAAGGCATTATTAAGGCTTTATAGAAAATATGGATCCAAGAGGCTTAGACGCCACCTACTGGAATCCAAAAGAAAAATATCTTTGCAACAGGCTTAAGAGAGACCTTTATATAATAAATCTTTCTGGAAAAACAGCAGAATACAATTCCATTAAGGCCCAGGTGGAGAAATAGTCCATTAAACACCATAAACAACCAAGGTGACAAGGCATCTCAGAAAAAGAGATAAAAATCTCCAGAAAATAAGCTTACAGACAGAGAAATATGCAACTTAAATGACAGAATTCAGGATGGTACTTTTGAAAAAACTCAATGAGTTCCGAAATGAGTCATATTAATTTCAGAAATTGAAAAAACAATTAGATGAGCAGAATGAGTACTTTAGCAAGGAGATTGAAACCCTCGAAAAGAACAGAATAGATTTTCTGGAGATAAAAACACACTGCATGAGTTGAAAAATGAAATAGCAAGCTTGGGAAATAGAGTCAACCAAATGGAGGAAAGGATCAGTGATATCAAAGACAGAAATCTAGAAATAAACCAGAAGGAAGAAGAGAGAAATCAAAGAATGAAAAATAATGAAAGAGAAATATAAGAACTAGCTGATACCATCAAGAGAGGAACCATAAAAATAATGGGCATTATTGAAGGGTAGGAAAAGGAGCAGGAACTAGAAAACATTTTCAGACAAATAGTTGATGAGAATTTCGCAAATGTAAAGAATGAGCTGGAGCTTGGAATTCAAGAAGTCAACAGATCACCCAATTATCTCAACCCAAAAAGGCCCTCACTAAGACACATTGTATTAAAGTTATCAAAAAATCAATGAAAAGACAGAATTCTCAGGCCAGCTAGGGAGAAGAAGAGAGTAGCTTATAAAGGAAAACCTATTAGATTATCCTCGGACTTCTCAGCACAGACCTTACAAGCCAGAAAAAGTGGAATCAAATATTCAAACTATTAAGTGAAAGGAAATAGCAGCCTAGAATAATGTATTCAGCTAAATGCTCCTATATATGAAGGAGAAATAAAGACCTTTCCAGACATACAAAAATTGAGGGAATTCACTACGAGGCCTGCACCACAGGAAATATTGAAAGAGGTCGGCTCACATAAAACAAAATGATAAAAAAAATATATACATAATTAGGAGTAAGGTGACTATCAGGCAAATAGAAGCAGAGGAGTGCAACCCTTACTAAGAACAGGGCATTATAAGCTTAAATAATTATAAGAGAATTGGTATAGCAAGATAGTAATGAACATTCAGCATACATAGGGACAAATTAAGACAACAATGACTGAAAAAGGAAGGATTCAAAGATCCAGTTCACAAAGGGGAATGTAGATAAGGCACACACAGAAGAAAATAGACAACTGTATATATATATATAACTATCCTTTTCATATTCATAATGGTAATCACACACCAAAGATTCAGAGCTGAAGTATATAACATAAAACAAGAAGAATCAGAGCCAAAACACACAAAAGCCAACCAAAACAAAGAAAACAGAAACATAAGAACAAGGAAGCAATGGAAACACCAACCTACCAGAAAGCAAAAGAGAAAATGACTATGAGAAGACCTCGTATTTCAATAGTCACCCTAAATGTAAATGGACTGAACTCACATAGAGTTGCAGATTGGATCAAAAAACAAAACCCAACCATATACTGCCTTCAGGAGACACATCTCAGTTCCAAAGATAAATAGAGACTCAAAGTGAAAGAGGGGAAAATGATATTTCAAGCAAATAGCTTTCAGAGAAAGGTGGGAGCAGCAGTACTAACATCAGATGAAATAGACTTCAAAATAAAAAATTTGAAGAAAGATATTGAGAGACACCTCATAATGATAAATGGAATCATGCGCCAAAAAGACATAAAATTTATTGATATCTATGCTCCCAATCAGAGGATCCCGAAATGTAAAGCAATTACTAACAGAACTAAAGAGAAAAACAGATCAAAACACTATTGTAGTAGGGGAACTAAATACTCCACTGTTGGATATGGACAGATCATCCAAACAGAAAATTAATAAGGAAATAATGCCTTTAAATGATACATTAGACCAACCTCACATAATTGACATTTACAGAGCCTTCTATCCCAAAAAAGCTGCTTATGCAGTCTTCTCTAGTGCACATGGAACATTCTCAAGGATTGACCATATACTGGGACACAAAGATAGCCTCAACAAATATAAGAGGGTTGAAATCATACCAACCATATTCTCTGATCATAATGCTTTGAAACTAGAGATCAACTGCAAAGAGAAACAGGAAGAACCACAAATACATGGAGATTAAACAACATGCTACTGAAGAATAACTGGGTCAGGGAAAAAATAAAAAGAGAGATCAAGAGATACAAAGAAATGCATAATAAGGATAATACAACATATCAAAACTTTTGGAACATGGTAAAAGCGGTCATAAGAGAAAAGTTCAAATCATTACAGGCCTATCTCCAAAAACAAGAACGAGCCCAAATAAATAACCTAATGCCTCATCTTAAAAAACTAGAAAAGGAAGAACAAATGAGACTTAAAGTCAGCAGAAGGAAAGAAATAATCAAAATCAGAGCAGAAATAAATGAAATTGAAAACAAACAAACAAACAAAAAACAATAGAAAAAATATGTACGACAAAGAGCTAATTCTTTGAGAAGGTTAATAAAATTGACAACCCCCTGGCTAGTCTCACTACAGAAAAGAGAGAAAGGACACAAATTCAGGGATGAAAGAGAAGAAGTTATGAAAAACATCGCAGAAATACAAAGGATCATACAAGAATACTATAAAAAAGTACATAACGCCAAATTTAATAACCTAGAAGAAATGGATCAGTACTAAGAAAAACACAATTTTCCTAGACTGAATCAGGAAGAACTAGAAAATCTAAATAAGGCCGATCAGCAGTATGGAAATTGAAACAATCATAAATAACTTACCAAAAAGTAAAAGTCCAGGACCAGGTGGCTTCACCAGTGAATTCTACTAAACATTCAAAGAAGATTTCATATCTATTCTCCTCAAACTCTTCCAAAAAATCAAAGAGGCAGCAATACTTCTCAACTCATTTTATGAGGCCAATATTACTCTGATACCAAAACCTGGTAAGGATAACAAAAAAAAGAAAACTGCAGACTGATATCTCTCATGAACACACATATGCAAAACTGCTAAATAAGATACTAGCGAACCGAATACAGCAAGCAACATAGTAAAAAGATTATACATCACGATCAAGTGGGCTTCATCCCAGAGGCACAGTGATGGTTCAGCATATGCAAATCAATTAACGTGATGTACCACATAAACAAATTAAAAAATAAGAATCATATGATCAGAGCAATAGATGCTGGAAAAGCCTTCAACAATATACAGCATCCATTTATGATCAAAACACTTAACAAAATCAGTATAGAAGTAAACTACCTTAACATAATAAAGGCCATATATGACCAACCCTCAGCCAAAATTACACTTAATGGGGAAAAACTAAAAACTATCCCTCTAAGATCAGGAACAAGTCAAGGCTGTCCACTATCGCCACTGTTATTCAACATAACATTGGAGGTCCTAGCGAGTGCAATCATACAAGAGAAAGATAAAAGACATCCAAATAGGAAATTAAGAATTCAAACTGTAGCTATTTGCAGATAACATGATTCTCCATGTAGAAAACCCTAAAGACTCCACAAGAACGCTACTAGAAACAATAAGCAAATACAGTAAAGTTTCTAGATACAAAATCAACGTTCGAAAATCCATAGCATTCCTATACTCTAATAATGAAGTATCAGAAAAAGAAATGGAAAAATAATTCCTTTTGCATTTGCAACAAAAAGAATAAAATACCTAGGAAGAAATCTAATGAAACATGTTAAGGACCTATACAAAGAAAACTATAAGACCCTATTAAAAGAAATTGAAGAAGATACAAAGAAATGGAAAAATATTTTGTGTTCTTGGGTTGGTAGAATCAACATAGTTGAAATGATCACATTACCTAAAGCATTATACAGATTTAATGCAATCCCTATCAAACTCCCATCAGCATCTTTTAAAGGTATAGAACAAAAAAATCATCAGGTTTGTATGGAAGCACAAAAGACCCCAAATTGCCAAAGCCATCCTGAGAAAAAAAGAACAAGGCTGGAGGCATCAAATTATACTACGAAGCGACAGTAATCAAAATAGCATGGGATTGGCAGCAAAACAGACACATGGATCAGTGGAACAGAATTGAGAGTCCAGAAGTAAACCTACATTTACAGGAGGAAATAATTTTCAACAAAAAAGCCAAAAACATACAGTGGAAAAAGGAAAATCTCTTCAATAAAGGGGGCTGGGAAAACTAGAAAGCCATCTGCAAATAATTAAACTAGACTGTTGTCTATCATCACACACCAAAATTCATTCAAAATGGAATAAGGACCTGAATAGAAGAACTGAAACAATAAAATGCATAGAAGAAAGCATAGGAACTAAACTCAAGGACCTTGGACTTAAAGAGGATTTTATGAATTTGACCTCAAAAGCAAGGGAAGTAAAAGAAAAAATAAATGAAGGGGACTACATCAAACCAAAAGCACAGCAAAAGAATCTGTCAACAAGGTAAAAACGCAACCATTCGAATGGGAAAATATATTTGCAAGCAACGCCTCCGATAAGGGCCTAATATCCAAAATATACAAAAAACTCTTATAACTCAATAACAACAACAATGATAACAACAACAACAACAACAACAACAACAACAACAACAATAACAACAACAAATAATCCAATGAAAAAATGGGCAGAGGACCTGAACAGACACTTCTCCCTAGAGGACATACGAATGGATAACAAATATTTGAAAAGATGCTCAAAAACATCGCTAGCTATTAGGGAAATGCACATCAAAACCACAATGAGATACCATCTCACACCTGTTAGAATAGCTGTTATCAACAGGAAAAGTAATAACAAATGTTGGCGGGGATGCGGAGAAAAAGGAACCCTCATACACTGCTGGTGGGACTGCAAATTGGTACAGCCACTATGGAAAACAGTATGGAGGGTCCTCAAAAAACTAAGAATTAATCTCCCATATGATCCAGCAATCTCTCTACTGGCTATTTACACCAAAGACTTGAAAACTCATATCTGAAAAGGTATTTGCACACCGATGTTCATAGCAGCACTATTCACAGTGGCCAGGACATGAAAGCAACCGAAGTGCCCTACAATAGCTGATTGGCTAAAGAAGCAGGGGTACATATATACAATGGAATATTACTCAGCCATAAGAAGAGATGAAATATTACCATTTGCAGCAACATGAATGGACCTCGAGATAATCATGCTAAGTGAAAGAAGCCAGACAGAAAAAGTTAAAGATCACGTGATATCACTTATATGTGGGATATAAACCTAAAAGCAACAATGAACAGGACAAACAAACAGAGACTCATGGACATGGACTATAGACTAATGGTTACCAGAGGGGAAGGGTTGCGGGGAGGGGGAAATAGATGGAGTAAAGAAGGTCAAATATGTGGTGACAGAAAAGAAATCTAACTATGGGAGGTGAATACACAGTGTAAATAAATATATATGCCTTACTGTTAAAGGGTACAGCTGAAACTTATTGGATTTTGTTAACCAATGCACCATTAAAATAAATTAATTAATTTAAAAAATAAAATAAAACATTTTATGCTTATAATGAACTTAAAATAGAGAGAAAGCAACAAGTCCTCTGTGCTTTCGTGACTGGATTACATTGTGTTCACTGTGCCTGTCCACTCTCTCCTTCTCTTCTTCCCACTCTTTGCCTGCTCCCCCTTCCATTCCCACTTCCTGTCTTCCTCAGAATATTATTAAGCTGAGGCATCACAGACTTGGTACAACTTGTTGGATTCTGGACACTTTAAAACAGATTTTCATGAATTTTGCCTTGAAATTCTTTGTTTGTCTTTCATTGTTACATTGGTCTGTTTTGTGTCCCAGTCATCTTGCATAAAGCATGGTTCATAGGTGCATAGTCTGACTTGTATTCATTCATTAGTGAATAAATACATTAATTATTATATTTTTAATTTCAGTAAGAGAGTAAAAACTCAGAAATGCTAAGGAACTGAACAGTAGGGGGCAGCAAATGTTTTTTAACCTTCAAGTCAACATTAGCTACTGCTTGAGTCATGTTGGCTTCACATGGGAAAGACAAAAAGAAAGAAAAAGAGAGGAAGAGAGAGCGGGTGTTATAATTAAAAGGTCAATTCAAAAGTGGCAAGTGTACTCTCCTGTAATTTGCTTCAGTTGCTTCTAGAACGATGCCTGTAGTTTTTTTTTTTAATATGTATATACTTTTCTCCTCAAGGACCCAAACTGTTCATATAGTTATATACCAACAGCCAGTAGAGTGCAGTATTTTTAAAGGGTCAGGAACTAGAACAAAGATTTTGAAGAAAAAATATAAAGCATATTTGGGCATGAAATCTTTATTTTAAAAAGTTAAAGAAGTAAAATCAATATTAAGTTTTTGGATTAAGCTTTCTAGGTCTCAAATATCTTGATGAAAGGAAGGTAGAATTTTAACCATATGCACATTATTTATTTTGAAGCAAGGGGGTGACTAAAATGTTTTAAAATGCCAAGTTTGAGCCTTTCGAAAGGTAAGCTGTAATTGATGGAAATCATTGGATTTTACTGTGTACTTTTAGAGTGTTCCTTTATCAGATTTTTCAATGATCAATTCACAGATGTTGGCCAAGAGAAAGACATTTGTACACAGACGCAATGTTTTTAGATTACTGATTAATAGTAGTACTAAATGACTTCCTGAGTTGTCCTTGGCTACGTTATTTAAGTGTCAACAAAGTAACTCAGCGTCTCACGTATTATCAGGTCTTCACCTTTTCTAAACAGTTAACTACCTTAGTTGGATATTTATAATCAGATCAAAAACAGGAACAATGTAGTTTGAGTACTTGGACTGCAAAGGAAAATGCAGACCCACTGGATTTTGAGAGTGACAACGTTTGCCCTGAAACTTCAAACAGGCTTGCAAAACTTCATCTGAGTGAAGGAGTAGAGGCCAGTCTAGCAGTTCATTTCATTTTAGATCTTCTATCCCTTAGCTATGTGGATGAATAATAATTGCCTGAGTGGGAATAAAAAACACCCCGGTGCATTTCCATATATAATGAAAAGTTCCGTCTTTGGCCCTTTGACTTCCCACATGAAGCCCAACTTGGATTTTACTACAATAACAAAGAGCACTAGAAAAAACAGAAGGGCATATTTGCTTAAATTGCTGTTTGCACCAAAAGAAACTCCCTAATGGGGTTATCACTGGGTCAAGCTGCACTCTGTTTTTCACCAGGGCTGAATCAAGGACAGATGAATTCAGGAGACTAGGTAAGTTTAGGTTCTTGGAACACCACTTTTTAAAAATTAATTAATTAATTAATTAATTAATTAATTTTTTTTTGTGGTGACATTGGTTAATGAAATCCAATAAGTTTCAACTGTACCTTTAAACCGTAAAGCATATATATATATTATATATATATATTATATATATATATAATATATATATATATATATATTTATACTGTGTGTTCACCTCCCATAGTTAGATCTCTTTTCTGTCACCACATATTTGACCCCCTTTACTCCATCTACCTCCGCCTTCCCCCCACCCTCTACCCTCCGCTAATCACTAGTCTATAGCCTATGTCCATGACTCTGTTTGTTTGTCTTGTTCATTTGTTGCTTTTAGGTTTATATCCCACATATAAGTGATATCATGTGATCTTTAACTTTTTCTGTCTGGCTTATTTCGCTTAGCATGATTATCTCGAGGTCCATTCATGTTGTTGTAAATGGCGATATTTCATCTCTTCTTATGGCTGAGTAATATTCCATTGTATATATGTACCCCTGCTTCTTTAGCCAATCAGCTATCGCAGGGCACTTCGGTTGCTTCCATGTCCTGGCCACTGTGAATAGTGCTGCTATGAACATCGGTGTGCAAATACCTTTTCAGATATGAGTTTTCAAGTCTTTGGAGGTAAATAGCCAGTAGAGGGATTTCTGGATCATATGGTAGATCAATTCTTAGTTTTTTGAGGACCCTCCATACTGTTTTCTATAGTGGCTGTACCAATTTGCAGTCCCACCAGCAGTGTATGAGGGTTCCTTTTTCTCCGCATCCCCGCCAACATTTGTTATTACTTGTCCTGTTGATTATAGCTATTCTGACAGGTGAACACCACTTTTTAAATGAAGTTTTACCTTCTGGGCAAAACTAAGTCTCTGAGTCCTTCCTTCTATTTGACTAGTAACTGAAAGATACATAAGAAAGGGATAAGAAATACTGAAGAGTGGTCAACTATTAGGAAATGACCCTTAGATTTAATTTTATCTCCAAAGTGTAATGTCACCAACCCTTATGGATCAGAGACCCAAAATAAGGTCCTTTGGCTCAGTTGGTTCAACTCACCTACAAATCAGAATTTATTGCTTCTTCTTCTGAGCGTCCCACTCTATCCCTCAAGGACGCCCTGGTGTCAGCCCTTGAGCTGAATCATGAAATATGACTATGTGTTTGCAGGTAAAAAAAGGGGGGGGGGTGTCGGATTGCAAACATGTGACTGTAGGTGGGGCTGGGGAACAAATGACTGAGGGCATGAGGGTGATAAGCAGCATTATGCATTTACAGAGCTACCATTATCAGACTATAAACAGAGCACAGGGTATGTATTCAAAGAGCAGAGTTCATGGTAAAGTCTTAGAGGTGGAGGACTGTCATAGTCCAGCATTGCAAAGAGGGGCCCATGGACTGAATTTGGAAATTAAATGGGTTTTGTTTAGCTCACTAGGTATTTTTAAAAAACCTAAGGTGTCTACATTTAAAATTTAGGATCCTTTACATGGAAAAATTTGGATACCCAGACTTTCTAGAAAATTAGATGGTCTGACGATAACATTCTAATTCTAGCTTAGCACCAATGGATGACGTGTGCAAGGCCCAGTTTGCCCCAGACCTTTTCCCTTCCAGTTCAATCATTAACCTTACCTTCAGTCTATCAGCATTTGTGTCTCCAATCTTTACATAACACACTAAGGAGTTCTGATTTTAGTCTATAGGGCATACAGAGCACTGAAATGTCTTAAGCAGAAGATTCTACTGTGATCTAATTTGCATTTTCATGCAGAGAATGGAATGAAGGACAAGAGGCAAATTCTTTTTTGGCTTTTAACAAAAGTTGTATTATAAGAAGTGACTGAACACACACCAGGGCAATTAAATATCATTGGCTTTTACTGTAAGATTTTATTAAAAAATAGAATCCATTCTTTGACAATTGTGACCTTTAATTTTGTTATGGAAGAGTGATCAATATTTCAGTCACATTTGTGTTTATTTGTATTTTTAAAGGTATGCAAGAGGTCTAGGATTTTAAGAGAACTCAATCTAGTTTGGCAGCTCCTTTAAGGATCAATAGATGGTCTCCTTAGAACTGATAATAAGATAAAATCAGACTTTAACATACCTGAAAAAGACTAAAGGGAATGTATTCATTTCAATAGAGGAGGGAGCTGGTACAAAACAAGTTACTGAGAAGCAGCAAAGTATTTCTGGCAGAGTGGGTTTTGCTATCTAAAACCTGCTCTTAGTAGTAGAGACAACCCCCTATCTTCAGATAATCCATAATTTTCTGGGGGAAAAGCACATGACTTAAACTGGGGTGGTAGATACGGGCAAACTCAGGGCTTTTTCTGGCTTGTAGTTCAGGCCTGTGGGAGTTTAGCAGAGGCAAAGCAGAAGTAACTGAGCTGGGTTCAGAGTACGGAGTGATGCAGATGTTCATGAAGCATCCAGATCCAATTCCCTTTGGTCCAGGGAGTGGGGTCAGGCAAGCTAATCATGAGAGCATGAAGCAATTGTATACTCATGCTCTGATTTTCTATAAAAGCACCAGTTGGTTCTTAGTAGGAGACCTGTGTTGGCAGACAGTAGGCTGGAGACCCAGGGAAGAGTTACGTTTTAATCTTGAGCCTGAAGGCAGTCTGGAGGCAGAATTCCTTCTTCCTCAGGGAACCTCAGTTTTTCTCTTATGGCCTTCAATTGTGTGGATGAGGCCCACCCACACAATGGAGGGTCATCTGCTTTTTCCAATCTACCCATCTGAATGATAATCACATGTAAAAAGACAAAACAAAACAAAACAACCTTTATCTAAACATCTTAACCAGCATTTGACTTAACAACCGGACTCCATAGCCTAGCCAAGTTGATACATAAAACTCATTATCATACTAGGACACAGGCTGGTTGGTTATCATGGACTGGAGAGAGGAAAGAGACTCTGCAACTGCTGCAAATGAGCTATGTCCATCTCTGAGAAACCAAATTTCAACTTCCAAGTTACATCTAATATTCATTGAACAAACGAGAAACTGCTATGTGCAAAGTTCTTGCCAATTCTCTGCTTTTAGAGGGTCCGTTGCTATTGAAAATATTTGTAGAAATAGTACACTTGAATGAATAAGGAGCTTATTGTCTAGTAGAGAAAATCAATCTGCAAACAAATAACTATAATTCAGAGTAGAGTGACA
The DNA here is from genome assembly GCA_028627145.1 of Eidolon dupreanum. Classification (NCBI taxonomy): domain Eukaryota; kingdom Metazoa; phylum Chordata; class Mammalia; order Chiroptera; family Pteropodidae; genus Eidolon; species Eidolon dupreanum. Next base: position 103,995,696 of record CM053509.1, read on the forward strand.
CCAGGGCGTCCTTGAGGGATAGAGTGGAACGCTCAGAAGAAGAAGCAATAAATTCTGATTTGTAGGTGAGTTGAACCAACCAGTCTTTAGAAAGAAGCAAAGGAGAATATATTTTTCCCCTAAAATTTCTGTGAGAATGCTGGAAATTTCTGGAAATAATTTCTGGAAAAGAGACACTAATAGAATCTTATAGCTGGATGGGGATGACTAGTGGTGAACATATTCTAACCTTTCACTTTACATAGAAATTAAATCTTAACAAAAGTCCCATAGTTTTAAAGAAGTGAATTCCCATTTTCATGCCAGAAGGCAGACTCATTCATTTTACTTCACGGTCACTTTACGGAAAGCCAAAAACTAACTGAAAAAAAAAATGTACTTTTAAGTTGTTAAAATCGAGGTCTGTGAAATTCTTTGTTCAAATTGTTTTATAAATTTTACACAGAATCATATTTTATTTATGAAACATCCTTCACTTCAATGAATCTTTCTTTGTGCCCTAAATAGACTCATTTTCTTAAAAATAAATTTAAAATATTATAGGTTTTTTTTTAAGGGAGGTCTGAACTGGCATCAAATAATATGTGTCATATATATATATATATATATATATATATATATAAAAAAATTTTCTCCATCAATGTAGCAATGCTTCTTTAAATATATTAACTTTATTATATATTATTTATATATAAATATATTATACATATTATTCACATACATAAGAATATCCCCCCTCACCATAGCATTAAACATAGTTAATGTAATTTTCTGTTTTGTTCTCTATAGAAAAAATATCCCATTAGGAGAATCTTAAAATGCTTTACCAATGTGCCCTGACAAAGATTTTAATCACGTCTTTTCCCCATCTGGCCACTAAGAGAAAGCAGGACTGATAATTGAAAGTGACTTATGCAAAGTTGAGAAGCGTTAGCAAGGTTTAGCTCTGACACATTGTCTAACTGCCAGTAAGTGTGTAGGAAGGCATTTCTGGAGCCTCACCTCTAAGTGGATTTGCTTGATAGTCGGTAAAGCAGGGAGGATAAATTAGTGACTTCCTCCTACCTACTGAACAATTTGCTGAACATCCTGTACACTATCCAGGTCACCCACATACAAATCAAAGGGAAAAAATATCAGCAAAGTCCAAATAGTCACAAGTATTCCCGGAGAATAAAAGCAATTTCTAACTCCAAGGTAGTTTGGTAGAGCTTATTTTAGCTAACAATTAATCTTTATGCATTTCTTTATGAAGACTTTTAGGAAAAGTTCTTGAAATATTTAGATCTTAACATATTAAAAATTTAAAAAAATATTGATTCTTAAGAATGAGCTAGAGAAGACTAATTTGGGGTGATGAATCAGTATTTTGGGCCTCCTGAAAATGTCAACATAATCCTTTGGTCTCACGATATGCAAGAGAAATCAGTGGATTATTCTTCTGAAAGAAATCTAAAATGGGTGTGTATGCAAGATGACACTTAGGTTTACCTTTGTTGTTGAGTAAAAGCAAAAAGAATGTTAAGTCATCTAGCACGAACGCTCAAGGTAGAATTTCCTGAAGTCTTTTATTTATGAAAGGGGAAAACTACTCAGTTGTTGTTATACATTTTTTCCTAGCCTATGTACCTTTGCATTTATTCACACAGGAAACATGATTTTTGTAATTTAATCATGTTTAGTCCCTCTTATCCACAGTTTCGCTTTCCATGGTCAACAGAGGCCCAAAAATATTAAATGGAAAATTCCAGATATTCTGGAATTAAAACAATTTATGTTTTAAATTGCCCACCTTCTGAGTAGCATGATGAAATCTCCAGCCATCCCTCACGAGAGGTGAATTATCCTTTCATACAGTGTCATTTAGTAGTATCTTGGTTATCAGATCGACTGTCATGGTATCACAGTGCTTCTGTTCAAGTAACTCTTATTTTACTTAATAATGGCCCCAAAGTGCAAGAGTTGTGTTGTTCACAATTAAGATATGCCAAAGAGTAGCCATAAAATGCTTCCTTTAAGTGAAAAGGTGAGTACAGTACAATAAGATATAAGAGAGAAACCATGTTCACATAACTTTTATTTATCTGGTAAGGTTACAATTAAAAAAAAATTCTAGAAAACCATTACATTAGATTAAACACCTTGATTTAGTTTTTTGACATATATTATTATACATAAGAGAGAAATACAATAGGATTCTATAAGAGACCCAAGAGATTAAGAGCAAATGGCAGCAGATTCTTTGAGTAGAGAGTCTCTTTTCTTTTGCTTTGTGTTAGATTGTCCCAATTCCAAACAACAAACTCTAAAGAGAAAAACCTGTACCCCAAATAGAGCAAAAAGTTGAAAACTAAAGATAATGTTAAGATCTCACTGCTAACTGACCAAATTTATCTTTTCTTTTCATGAAATTAATCTTAAGCGTTCACACTATTCACGATTTTAAATTAAGGGATAGTTAATGTACTTATGCAAGCTAGAAATATTGATTTCTAAATGTAACACTTAAACACGTATTATGGCACCAATTCCTGGCAGAAACTATTTTAATTTAATTCTTTTATCAAGTAAAAAGTAAAAGTGCTATTTGTGGTTAGCTTTGTAAATGTACTTAGCAATAAGTTCAGCCTGGTAATGTTACAATCCAGAATTTCTAACAAAATATTGTGTTTAACTTGGTTACTTCACTCTAGACACAACAAAACCTTGTCTTTGGCTTTTTAAGCACCTCATTTCAGTACATCAAACATTCGTTAGACATCTCTATACCAGTACTGTGCTAGGTGTTGGGAACAAAAAGATAAATAAGAAAAAATGAATCTGCTGGGACAACCTAAAGCCTAGCTGTAGAGAGGCATATAAATAGATAATTGCAATATAATTTGATAAGTCCTGAGGTTCAGATCATGTAACTACTATTGTGTCAAAGATTTTAAGGGAGGCCCACAGTTTACTCCTCGTAGGACTATTCTCCTACCCTCACCCCTTGACACGGTCCTTGGTCTAACTTAAAAGAGCTTCAGAGTCTTACAGGCTCTCTTCCTACCACCCCACCCACCCAGTTCCTCCATTTGCTTTATCATCACATACTACCTAAGCACTGTATCAGATGAAGGAAGCTATAGTTAAAATTTATTTTCCACCTTTCCCAGAGAGACTGTGAAACAGATCATGTCTTACACTCACTCTCATTAGCCTCAGTCACCACTGAATGTCCACGCTTCTGAGATCAACACGGGAACTCTTATTCGTACATTTCTATATATCTCTTTATCCGAGCCACTCTCTCATGTCTTCTTAAGCTCCAGTCTCTTCCGATGTTGTTACTGAAACTCAGAGCTTGAACAGCATAATGTCTTTTATCTTCAAACTCTTCTCTGGAAATACCTTCATTGTCTCGCCTCTGCATCTTGCTTACCTGCTGCCCTTTCAAAGGGTGGCTGTTTTTGCTTCCACACCCCACAATGCCAGGCCCTGAAGGTGGGAATAGGAAAATAGACATTCTTTTTTTTCTCATAATTGCTTCTCTTTCAGAAACTCCAGTTCCTTTGAGGTTATGTTACACTGCTTTCATTTCTTACCCACCCAGTCATTCTGCTTTAAGTTTGGAAGATTTTTTAGCAACCAACTCATCGCATTTCCTTTCTCCACTACTCTTGACATCATTTTTGGTGACTTCAATATCTATATATATCACTGTTTCTCAAATCTGGCTTCACATTTGAATCACCCGGGGTTGTTTCTAAAGATTACCTGTTCTCAGTCAGACTCCTTCCACGTCTCATATATATTGACTTAATTAGTCAAGAGAGGATTCTAGCATCAGGATTTTTTTTTTTAACTCCCAGGTTGATCTGAACATGCAGACAGAATTCAGAACCACTTACTTAGGGGATCAATTCTAGTTCTTTGACCTCCTCACTTCAACACTTCTCCCTTCTCTCCTCCCACTCTTATCTTCACCTACTCCCACAGTCATAGCTTAGGTCTCATCATTATTGATAACCTCCAACATCTTGTTTTCTATCATCCTACTTTCTGATATCTACAGCATTTCTTCCCGCTTCCTCATTCCAGAGTACCGCCATTCCAATAATTCATGGATCCACCCAATAACATTTTCTTTGTCCAATTCTCTCTTCCTGTGCTTACTTCTTTCCTTACCCAGCTTAGATTCCATAGAATGTCACCACAACTCCCTTGCATGCACCCTTAAAACTTTTGTCCTTCTCTATCTCCATTGTACTACTCTGAGAAAACCTAAACCTTGGTTATTTTCAACTCTGCCTACTCTTCATCTGCATTCAAGCCGCTAAATGAGATAGGAGAAAAACACATTTGCTTAACATGAATGGCCATAAATGTCAAGTGGGTTCTCAGCACTGTAGGATAATTCTGCTAGAATTCTCTGGTCAGTTTTCTGTCTATTTTTTCAGATGACTTTTATATATACTTTCTTTTCATACCTCTAGCACTCTCAGCTGATAACTTCAATTATTAAAATTTGGCTAGGAAAATAGAAGCAAGCAGAATAGAATTGCTTTCTTTTCCTTTTACCAAATCTACCAACCTCTCGTTTCATACCTTCGTGCTCTGTCTTCCTTTCAGTCACAAAGGGTGAATAGCTCTTCTTGGGGAGGATCCCTCCACTCTCTGGGGCTCACTTCCTGCACATTCGCTTTTCCCTCTGAATAGATCATTCTCATTGGTATATAAATAGCTCCCCCCGCCCCAACTCAATAAAACAGAAAACAAACCTTCCTAGACTTCCTGTCACATTCTAACTCCAGCTGCATTTCTGTACTGCTCTTTATAGCAAGACTTATTAAGAGTTTTTTTTGTACTTGCCATCACACTTTCTCACCTCCATCTCTTTAACTCACTTCAGTTGGAATTTTATTCTCAATCCTCCCCTGAAATTGCTCTGTGAAAATTACCAGCAATCTCCATTTTACTAAAAGCAATGGTCAATTTTCAATTTTCATTTTATGCAGCCTCCCAGCAGATTTGGCACAATCATCATTTACTCTAAAGCACTTTGTTCTCAGCACTCCTGCATGCCACACTCTCCTGGTGTCCTCTCATCTCAGAGCTGTTGCTTCCTGGTTTCCTTTGTACCCTCCTCCTTCGCTCCAGAGCTCTCAATGTTAGAGCACTCTAGCTTCAAGCTCTTGGTCCTGCCCTCCTCACTGTCCTTGCTCCCTAGGTGATCTCATCCAGGCACATGACTTTAAATAACATCTTTATGTTGACAGAAGTCCTTCTCCATCTTATTACCTAAGCCCCACATTTGAACATCTAACTATTTGCTGGATATTTCACTTGTATGTCTAGAAAGCATAATTAAAATAATTAATAATTTATTAATTATTAAAATTATTTACAATTATAAAAAAGCAAAATTATTAATTTTTTTCTTCTCAAATCTGCTCTTTACACAGCTTCTCTTTTTTAGTATATGGCATCACCATTGCCTGAATTGTGCAATCAAATACCTAGGCATCATCCTTTAGTCTCTCAAACTTATATTAAGTCAGTAAGTCTTGTCAACTGTACTTTCAAAAGTACCTTGAATCTTACAATTCTCATCATTTTCACCTCTACCACTTTGGTCCAAGCTATTATAATATCTGGCTGTGGTACTGAATTTCTAACTTATCTTCCTATTTTTGTTCCAGCGTTCCTCCAATCAGTTCTCCACACAGCAGCAGATTATCAGATTATGTTTTTTAAATATAAATTTGTTCAATAAACCTGCTTAAAACCATTTCATGGCTTGCTTTTACACTTTTAACAAGGTAAATCCTTACCAAAACTTACAAGGCCCTCTGCCAACTGGCCCCTGAATCACCTTCCTGATATTATCTTTACCAGCTCCTCCTTGCTTAGTCTGCTTAAATCAAGCCGGCTAGTTTTGCTTCCTGGAATTTATCAAGCTTGTTCTCTCCTTCAGGTCTTTGTACTCATTGTTCAAGGTATACCTTCTATGAAAAGAAACACCCAGACTCCCTATTTAAAATGAAGACAGGGCTGCCCAGTCATATTCTACTCTCTTACTTGCTTTATTTACTCCATATTACTCATCACTACATGACCTTAAATTAAATATTTGTTTACTTTTTAAATATTTGTTTCTCTTAGTAGAAGATAAGCCTCCTGAGGGTAGAATTTTTTAAATTTAATTTTTAAAAATAATTTTAAATTTTTTCCAGTTACAGTTGACATATAATATATTTGTTTCAGGTGTACAACATAGTGATTAGGCATTTATATAACTTATGAAGTAATCATCCTGATAAGTCTAGTATCCATCTGACACCATGCATAATTATTACAATATATTATAAGGACTATATTCCCTATAATGTACTTTACGTTCTCATACTATTTTTATAATAGGCAATTTGTATATTTTAATCACTTCCCCTTCTTCACCCAGGCTTTAAAACCCCTCTTGAGGGTAGAACTTTTATCTGTCTTGTCTTGCTTATTGAAGATCTAGGAGATTCTCAATAAATATTTGCTCAATAAATTAATGGAAAGTGTAAATTATCACTAAAACTGACTTAAGTATTCATGCAAGGAGGTTACTTTTTGATATTACTTTACTACTCATTAAGAACCAACATATAACTATGTGTTCATGTATCATCTGAAAACATCTTGCCTACTGTGGAATGTCATTGCAGTTACCATACTTTGATTGGCACTATTCTGAACGCTGTGAACATATGATCTCTGCTGACCCTGACTACTTTGACCAGGAATGGGTACCCTGGCCAAAGAACCACCGATCTCATTTGATTATTTACCAGACAGTTGGCCTTGTTTGAAAATCAGGCAAAGGGGAATTACTACTTAGTCAGGCTGAAGCCTGCTGCTGGGTAGGATAGAATAGCTGGCAGCTACATATGCTTTCTTGTTGATAATATTAGAAAAATTTAAATACCTCAAATGTCCAATATTAGAAGATTGAGTAAATAAATAGTATAGACTATTATACAGTCAGTAAAATCATACAAATAGAGAGCTTTGAAAGGCATGTTTATCCTAGATGGTGTTAATGAGGATTGTAGGATTATCCCCACTATAGGCGATTTTATTATTTCCTATAGTTTTATGAATTTTATCAAATTAAATTAATTTAATTAGAATAAAAACTATATTTCTTAGAAAAATTTCCACAAAAAAACACAAGATTTTATGCATTTTTTAAAGCTATAAATATCTTTTACATTAGATGTACCTTATATATAAAACTATATACATAAAATATTATATAGTTACACATTATGTATATATTTACATCAAGTAATGGATTAGAATACATTGTATCTATTATGTCTACACACATGTGCACACATGCATACACACATAACTTCACAGATTAGTGAATTGTTAGGCAGATCGTGAGCTGCTACTTCAGTTCAAATTCTGAAATGTGATTTTATGTTAATGCCTTTAAATGATTGTCAAATATTTGCTTTTTATTCTAAAGAATGTACAATAAAAATAAATAAGTCTAAGTGCAATTATATCATTTTATGAGCATTTAAAAGTTAAAGTCCACTGTTTAAAGATCAAACTGTGAAATAATGAGAGCTTCATTTTAACACCATTATTCATTTTTAAAATTCAAATGTACCCCTAGTTAGATTATAATGACCTCCTCTTTAACCCCTTAATGCTGCATGCATATAAAGTAGAAAATTGAGCTCTTACAAATAAATCTTAAATAGTAGTTTATTATAATTCAAATATTAAGGCCTAAGACTGAAAATTATTCAAAATAACAATTTAAAGATAAAATGGAAGAGAGTAATAAATATGCATTTTGAGTTGAGAAATTAGATGAATGAGTTTAGTTTGTATTTAATTTGGAAGTCCTTCAGTTTGTTTAATATTTAGGTATAGTCATTAACACTTCTATTTTTTTCCCCCTCTTTAATTCCCACTCCCCCACTTCCACCCCTGACCTATGGATGTTGCCATTTCCCCTTAAGAACTGGATTTCTGAAGGTGGGGCGTCTCCTCCCACAGGCTCTCAGGTCCACTGGGGTCCGTGGAGGGGGAGTACCTGGCATACCCGGGGTATGGTCCATGGCTCCACCTGGGGCACAAACCCAGGACCTTCTGCGTGTAAAGCAGACGTGTTAACCACTACACTATGGAGCCACCCCAATGCTTCTATTTTTTTATTTGACAAAATTTATAGATATTCTGCTGTACCAAGTGCTACGAATATGGTGGTGAAAAAGAGATGACCCTTATTTTCTTGAAATAGACTATGTGTTAATTGATTGAGTACAGAATTTATCAGTAAGTTATACTTAGGATACATATTAGGAAGTTGAAGTAGGGTCAAACACTAAGTTTGAGATGAAATATGAGATCTCAAGTGATCCTTTCTTATAAAGAAATATTTAAAGGTTCTAAACCCTATTGGCCTAACATACCCTGGCAGTGGGTGTAATCTGTTTTTGTTTTGCTTTGTTTTGTTTTGTTTTCTTGTAGGGGATATGATTTGTTTTTTCCAATCATTTGAAAATTGATTGTACAATTAGACACCTACATGCTTGGAATTACGTTCTTACATTTCCCCTGAGATATACCACAGGAATGAAGGCAAAGCCAGGTAGTTGCTGACCTGTGAGAAAGTTCTTCAGGTGGTATGCTCTTGAAACTTCCCAATGTCATGGCCTCAAATTGTTATTTGTCCACTGACAAGTGATCAAAATGGACAGATGGTGAGATGTCCGCTGACCATTCTGAATAAACAAACAAATTTCTGTGGTGGATGCTGGGTGAAAGGACAGAGAGAAGAGGAGAGACTAAGAGTAAATTATAAGAAAATCAGTTCCCAAATTATAAGAAAAATCAGTTCCAATACTATGTGCCAGAAGTATTATATATGTTATGTCTAATCCTTGCAAGAACTCTGAAGCACAGATATCATCGTAATATAAAGATGAGGAAGCTTAGGTCAAGAAACTCAGATGGACTCGCTCAGTGTTACTTAGCAAATACATTGTAGGTATCTGATTAAAATTCAGGTCTTTCAAACTCCAGAGCTAGCATTATTTTTAAGTACCTCAGTGCAAGTATTAGAATATCTACATAGGGTGGAGAATACCTTACACAGTTACAGAGTAACTGTAAAAGATGGTGCTAATGTATTAAAATTATGCTAAAAATGCAAGAATTAAGGATGCTAGCTAATAAAATCATCTAATGTTATCTAAAAATATAACTGCTTAATTTGATTTATTGCTGGGAACTTATTGCTATTCTAACCACAAGTTCTTTTTTTTAAAAAAAAAAAAAAAAAAAAAACTCTCTTTGACTCCGATCATGCCGGAATTGGTTCACCAGGAAGCACAACATATCCTATATGGTTATTGGCCATTGTGGTAGACTGAATTTTTGGTTTCAATTCTTTATTCTCTCATAAAAGATTTATATCATTCTCTCCTTTGCCTTGCTTTTATAAGAGTGAAGTGTATTTTTCCTACTCTTGGACTTTGGGCTTGGACACGTAACTTGCTTTAGTAATGAGGTATTGGTAACACAAGCAGAGACCAGAAATGTGCCTAAATGATTCTGTTTCCCAGTGCTCCACCAGGAAAAGAACGTGCCCTGGATAACTATTTCCTGTCAGCCTAGTCTAAGAACAAAGACACTTTTAACAGACTTGAACTAAACCTACAGCCAGGAGCCAAGGCCAGCCAACGTACACCCTGAACGAGAGCTAGATTATCTAAACCATATCACATGCAGATCCACAAGTGTAAGAATACATGCTTATTGCTATAAGCCGTTAAGTTTGAGGGTTCATATGTTATGCAGCGATATTGTGCCTCTAGGTGACTCATAAAACCATGGCATGCGCAAAAAATTACTGGGGATGCATAAGAAGGAAAATATTCTTCTTGATCTTTAATCTTTCTGAGTCATCCAAGACAATAAGTCAGAAATAAAGGGCTATAGGTAAGGGACTTATATGGCCTGAGCACATGTGAGAGAACTTTCTGAGTGTGTGTTTGTGTGACTGAGGGAGAGTTTGAGGGTAAAGGGTGGAGGAGAGCACCTCCACCCCCCTGCAGTGTGAAAGCTCTTCCTCAGCCAGATTCCTAAGCTTAGGCCCAGGAGCCAACCAAATGCTGCCTGTCAGTTGGTGGAAACAGTATAAGGAACAAAGGATTAAGGCAAATGTCTTGGCTCTCTGCTCTGCAGCCTTACAAATGAAATTAATAAATTCCTAAACATAGTTTTTTATGCTTCTAGCTGGCTTCATAATAGTAGCCACATTTCATTTTCCTAGAGAATGGTATTTTAAGCCAAATAAGGCTTAGGCCTCATTAGATATATTGGTGTGTACTTTGTTCATGAACTAAGCTGTAGATTAAAGTCACTGAAACAAAGTACTAAAAATGAAAGCGCTTGAGGCAATTTTAGTCTCAGTATAGATCACTGCCCAGTGAAGGATCTACCGCATATTATCCAGACTTATGCAGGTGAGGATTTACTATAATATTTCATAAAAACACATTTGGGGCTTATCATGATACATGCCCATGTGCTCTGTCTGACATCCTTAAAGAATTTGGCACAAATTCTAAAGCTCTGCTACATAATTCCAGAGACACTTGTATGAGGTGGTTTGCTTCAAGAGATACAACTATTCGATTTCTACAGGAGACAACAGAAAATAGCACTTTAGCTCAGTTAAAAACATTCATGTGCTGTTCTCAGTTTTAAGCCATTTTCTGATAGATTTAAACCGTTTTGTGATAGATTTCTTGTTTGGCCAACTCCCTTTTATTGAATTTTTTTGGTTCTTGGACTTCTTGCATGGAAAATTATACTAGAATGGAGAGAAAGCCTTCACCACTTGAGTTATGTGAAATATTCATCTTGTGATTGTGAGATAAAGAATATTTTCCAGAAAAATTCCTTTATTAGGCCAATTTTTCAATTTTAAAAGCCACGTGCTATATGACTATAAGTGCAGTCAGCCAGTGCTAGACATTCATTTTTGGGGAGGGGGTGCCAGAAATAATAATGTCATCAAAGGAAACAAACAGAAATTTTACCTTATTGTCTTTACCTTATTGTCCAAACTGTGAGACTGTCTTATAATAAAGTATTTTTGTATTGAGGTAATTAACTCTCCTTAATTGAGACTCAAAATTTCTCATCTAAAATTATGGGGAATAATAGTACCTCTATATTAGTCTCCTATTGCTGCTGTAACAAATTATTACATAGTGGCTTGAAACAATAGACATTTATCTTTTAGTTTTGTTAACCAGAAGTCTGATGTAGGTCTCACTGATGTAAAATCAAATGTTTGCAAGGCTTCTTTCCTTCTGGAGAGCCTAGGGGACTACATGTTTGTTCCCTTTTTCAGCTTCTAGAGGCTACCTATACTCTTTAGCCTTGTGGTCCCTCTCCATCTTCATAGCCAGAAAGAGGCAGTAGAGTCTTTTTCACAGTACATCACTTTGATACTGACTCTTCTGCCTCTCTCTTTCATATTTAAGAATCCTTGTGATTACTTTGGTCCCACTCAGATAATCCAGGATAATTTCTATTTTCAAGTCAGTCGATTAACAACCTTAATTTTATCTGCGACCTTACTTTTTCATTGTAACGTAACATATTCGTAGGTTTTGGGGATTAGGGTATGGTCATTTTGGGAGACCATTATTCTGTCTACAACACTTCTCTTCTTTGGTTGTTGTAAAGGTAAATGAGACAATGCATATGTAAATCTAGCCCATAGCAAATACTCAATAAATCTTAATTAATATTAGTGTTAACTTGCGAAGGCATGGTTTCAGGTGTGTTACTTCCAAATAAATGCTCGCCAATCACAAATATTACCAGTCTTACATTCAGGTAAATATTCATGGCAATTGGATTTTGAAAATTCCAAAATTTTAAGCAGGCTCTGTTGCTAAGAATTTGAGACCTCAATATCTGCCTGTGCATAAAGGATTGTATCAGGTAATTGGAAAATGCTATGATTTTTAGGATATGACCTTCATTGATAGGATGGTCATCATAGATGTGCATAACAGCCCATTTTTCAGAGTCCGTAAGGATCATAAAGTAAACTAGTACTCGGTCTAAGTTGGTGTTTGATAGCCATGGGAGGCAGAATAATTTTCCAAGTCATTAGTGTGGCTCCAAGTGGCCTGTTTGGTTTGGATCAGGGCCCCTGCCAGCAGATAAAGGGAGGAGGGTCCATTCATGTTGAAAAGTATCTTAATGACTGGACTCCAGCCAAAGGCAGCCCCAGGAATAACAGGGTATGTGGAATACACAATAGGAAACTGTAAGTTTAGTATTGAACCACAGAGCAAATGCCAGTTGCTGAGAAAAGAAAGCAGCCTGGTGAGGATCATCTTCGTACACTGACTACTCTGTTTAGGGGAACAAGACTAATTGTAGATTGAATTAGTGGATAAGTGTGAAGCAGCAAACACTTAACTGCTTTGGCCAGGTTTGGGTCAGGGTGTGGGAAAGATTTGCTTTCTCGTTGCAGGCCATAGCTTACCAAACCTGGGGAATGACAGTAAGTGACATGCTACTAGATTCATATAATAGTTTAATATTAGTCATTAATTTAGCAAATAGCTATTGAACTCTGTGTATCGTATATACATATGTGTGTTGAAAGAGTCTAAGCAAAAAGTGGTGGAATGAGTACAGATTTCATTTATAGATGAAATTGTATATAAACTCTGCGTCTAAAAGTTAGAAGGTTTATGATCTACAGCAAGTAACAAACCTCTGTGAGCTTTAGGTTCTTTTGTTAATTTATACATAAGATTGTGTGGATTAAATGACATAACATGTTAAAGAGCACAGAATAGCCTAGCACATAGTAGAAATGCAATAAATGATCAATGTATACCAATATGACAACTGAAGATTAAGTTCCTTTTTTCTCTTTCCCAAATGCTTTAACCAGGAACAAAGACCTTTGCCCTTATGGAGAGAAGAACACTCCATAGAGCCGTTGGCAAGCTCTGGAAAGTGAGCCTCCAATTTCAAGTGTTCCCTGTGCCTCTTTGTTTATTTATTTATTTTAAAACAGAATTTCTTTTAATGATTTTTTAATGGGTAAAATATTAAGAACTATTTAAAATGCTTAAAGTTCCTTGTGGCAATATATATTTATATTTTTTATATTTATCAACAGTTTAATTTAAATTTATTTATTTATTAGTTATTATTTTTTAAGTTTATTGGGGTAACATTGGTTAATATAAGTATATAATTTTCAAGTGTACATTATAATATGACATCTATATATTCTATTGTGTGATTACCACCCAGAGTCCAGTTTCCTTCAGTTACCATATATTTGATCCCTTTTACCCACTTTGCCCTCCCCCAAACCCCCTATACTTTACCCTCTTTACCCTGTCTACCTCTTGCTTCCTCCGCTACCCCCTACTCTCTGGTAACCACTAAACCATTGTCTATGTCCCTGAGTCTCTGTTTGTTTGTCCTGTTTCTTTGTTGCTTTCAGGTTTATATCCCACATATAAGTGGTATCATGTGATTTTCTATTTTTTATGTCTGGCTTATTTCACTTAGAATGATTATCTGGAGGTCCATCCATGTCGTCACAAATGGCAGTATTTCATCTCTTTTTATGGCTGAGTAATATTCCATTGTATATAGGTACCCCTGCTTCTTTAGCCAATCAGCTATCGCAGGGCACTTTGGTGGCTTTCATGTCCTGGCCACTGTGAATAGTGCTGCTATGAACATCAATGTGCAAATACCTTTTCAGATATGAGTTTTCAAGTCTTTGGGAGAAATAGCCAGTAGAGGGATTTCTGGATCATGTGGGAGATCAATTCTTAGTTTTTTAAGGACCTTCCATACTGTTTTCCATAGTGGCTGTACCAATTTGCAGCCCCACCAGCAGCGTATGAGGGTTTCTTTTTCTCCACATCCTCTCCAACACTTGTTATTACTTGTCTTGTTGATAACAGCTATTCTAACAGGTGTGAAATGGTATCTCATTGTGATTTTGATGTGCATTTCCCTAATAGCTAGCGATGTTGAACATCTTTTCATATGTTTGTTAGCCATTTGTATGTCCTCTGGGGAGAATTGTCTGTTCAGGTCCTCTGCCCATTTTTTGATTGGATCATTTGTTTATTTGTTGTTTGAGTCATATGATTTCTTTGTATATTTTCGATATTAGGCCCTTATCGGAGTCGTTGCTTGCAAATATATTTTCCCATTTGGATGATTGTCTTTTTACCTTGTTGATGGTTTCTTTTGCTGAGCAGAAGCTTTTTAGTTCAATGTAGTCCCATTCATTTATTTTTGCTTTTACTTCTCTCACCTTTGAGATCAAATTCATAAAACCCTCTTTAAGTCCAAGCTCCTTGAGTTTAGTTCCTATGTTTTCTTCTA
>CM053509.1:104010640-104245947 GCA_028627145.1 Eidolon dupreanum
TAGAAGAAAACATAGGAACTAAACTCAAGGAGCTTGGACTTAAAGAGGGTTTTATGAATTTGATCTCAAAGGTGAGAGAAGTAAAAGCAAAAATAAATGAATGGGACTACATTGAACTAAAAAGCTTCTGCTCAGCAAAAGAAACCATCAACAAGGTAAAAAGACAATCATCCAAATGGGAAAATATATTTGCAAGCAATGACTCCGATAAGGGCCTAATATCGAAAATATACAAAGAAATCATATGACTCAAACAACAAATAAACAAATGATCCAATCAAAAAATGGGCAGAGGACCTGAACAGACAATTCTCCCCAGAGGACATACAAATGGCTAACAAACATATGAAAAGATGTTCAACATCGCTAGCTATTAGGGAAATGCACATCAAAATCACAATGAGATACCATTTCACACCTGTTAGAATAGCTGTTATCAACAAGACAAGTAATAACAAGTGTTGGAGAGGATGTGGAGAAAAAGAAACCCTCATACGCTGCTGGTGGGGCTGCAAATTGGTACAGCCACTATGGAAAACAGTATGGAAGGTCCTTAAAAAACTAAGAATTGATCTCCCACATGATCCAGAAATCCCTCTGCTGGCTATTTCTCCCAAAGACTTGAAAACTCATATCTGAAAAGGTATTTGCATATCGATGTTCATAGCAGCACTATTCACAGTGGCCAGGACATGAAAGCCACCAAAGTGCCTTGCGATAGCTGATTGGCTAAAGAAGCAGGGGTACCTATATACAATGGAATATTACTCAGCCATAAGAAGAGATGAAATATCGCCATTTGCAAGAACATGGATGGACCTCGAGATAATCATGCTAATCGAAATAAGCCAGACATAAAAAATAGAAAATCACATGATATCACTTATATGTGGGATATAAACCTAAAAACAACCAACGAATAGGACAAACAAACAGAGACTCATGGATATGAACTATAGACTAGTGGTTATCACAAAGTAGAGGGGAGGTTGGAAGGAGGAGGTAGATGGGGTAAAAGGGGTCAAATATGTGGTGACAGAAATAAATCTAACTATGGGAGGTGAACACACAATGTAAATATATATATATATATATATATGCTTTACTGTTAAAATATACAGCTGAAATTTAAAAAATAAAAATAAAGCATACTCAATATATAACATTTAGATTTATTATTTATGGAATTCACTGAACCTCTTGGATCTTTGGATTACAGTTTTTAACCAAATTTGGAAAAAAAATTCACTAATATATTTGTGTAGATATAGATATACACTTTTAAAAACTCATTGTTTTCTACTGGAATTCTAATTATACACATTAGATTGTTTATATAGCCTATAGATCATTGAAGATTTGTTCATTTTTTGAATGACTTCATATTTCTGTGACGTCATATTTTCCATGGCAGAAATCTTTAATTTGACTCCTCAGACCAATAAGACTGCATATTTTTTTTTTTTTTTGAGCTCTATATTCAAACACCATGGAAACCAGAGGGGCCCTTGGGGAAAAACTATATAAACCTGGTATGATGCCCTAATTTCAAGGATCACGTCATCTCCAGTTTATGTCTACTTTTGGTCACTCTCCAGTGCCTTTAAATTGCTGTTTTCAAAAATATTTTGTGCAGAGTTTATAATTGTTTTCTGAGGAAAAGTTAGACTGATACAAGATGTTCTGTCGTTATCAAGCTGAAGGTTTCTGAGATCATCACATTTGAAATTCTATTAAAACCTTTCAAAGAACGAATAAAAACTATACTGAAAGAAGCACTGGCAAGGTGATGAAGGATTTTAGACAGAGTGTGACCTGGACTGATCTATGCTGTAGATAGATCTCTTTGGTGGAGTGGTGTAGATGATGTATTTGAATAAAAAGAAGAACTTGACTTAGCAATCCAGTTAGGAGAATATTGCATTAATTCAGGCAAGAGACATCAAGGGCTAGAGGTAGTTCTGGAGAATGAAAGATGGATTTGAGCAATATGTAGGAAATAAAGTTGGCTGAAATCAGAGACTAAGTAGATGTCAGGAGTAAGGTCTAGCAGGCTTCCCAGATTTTTATTTTGGTGCCTTGTAGCAAGAACAAACCATCACTGAGACAGGGAACATAGGAGAATAAACAGATTTAGAGGCAAATAAATAGAGTATTTTGCATTTTTTGTCACATGTACATGTCCAGGGGAGGCTTCTAAATACTATAGTCATTGTAAGTATGCTATAAATATTTTTTAGGAAAAACAAACCAACAAATAAACAAACTAGATAACAGTATTTCAAATTGATATATTGATTACTAGGACTTTAAATTCATTATGTTCCTCTCTAGCAATGTGGATTTCTAAAATATATTCTCAGCCTACTGATATTGAGCAGGACAGAATTCTAGTACTTATTTTTATCATTTTTATTTTCCTCAATCTTCTATAACATTCATTATTACTCTGTTAAGAAATGTTGGTATGTGGCTATTTTTCAATATCTGTTTCTTACCAATAATTTCTGTAG
Source organism: Eidolon dupreanum (assembly GCA_028627145.1). Taxonomy (NCBI): domain Eukaryota; kingdom Metazoa; phylum Chordata; class Mammalia; order Chiroptera; family Pteropodidae; genus Eidolon; species Eidolon dupreanum. Next base: position 104,013,154 of record CM053509.1, read on the forward strand.
ATGAAGAATATACAATATACATTTTTTATAGAACCACATATAAAAATTGAAAATTCCCCAAGCCATGAATAGATTAACATTCTGTATTCTTTCAGTAATCCTTTAAATGGAATCTAACTATGGGAATCCATTAAGATTTTGATTGTTTCAATTGTTTATATTAAGAATATATTAATTTTCTCCATATTTCTTAGAGAATGCAAAATGTCATATAGAAAATATTTATTACTGTGTAATTTAAACTATTTTGCACTTAAAAATTTTCCAAACTGTGCTTTCTCAAGTTATGCTAAGCAAATCAGTATTTACATACAGATATTTTATAGTGTTGAAAAGTGAGAACATTGGACCTTTCTTACATGTAGGGGTGGCAATCTAAAGTCTGAATGAAGATGGTTGTTCTACAGATGATATTATGGATTTAACTTTGGGCCAGAGATGACTTGAAAAATTAAATTGCCTCTTACCATCGAATGAGCAGGAGATACTCGTGAAACCATTGAAGAAGAAAGACTCTTAATCACTTAAACTCTGATGAAAATAGAGCTCTAAACTTAAGTTCCTGGAATCATATTTTTAGGCTCAGTAATAGCCTACATTTCAAGCTATTATCTTGATTCTTTATTATCTATTTCTTATCTTCCTCTTTCTTTTCCTTTCCCTTCTCTTCCAATCAATTTATTTGACTTTCTAAAGATCCCATGACTCTACCTACCCATTTCCATCTCTTCCCTCTGCCACAGCTAGTCCAAGTCACCACCTTCTTTCAATGGTTTCCTATTTTCCTTAGGGGGAAAAAAATTATTTAACATGGCTTGCAATTTTCTTCTCAGTCACATCCTTAGGTTTCAGCTTCATCTTGTACCATTGAACCCTCTCTCTTTGAATTTCAGCCATCTGAATTTTTGTCAATTCCATATTTTCTTTATGCTTTCATTTGCACAATCAAATGAATGCTTAGGTGAATATTTCAAATATACTTCTACCTCTACTTCTTTTCCTTACTCCAACTTTCTTACTCTTTAGGTACTTTTTTAGATGGTACTTCTCCAGAATGTCTTTTCTTTACTTTTCCTTGCCACTAGAGTACCCTGAATTTCCTCTGTCATAACACACATCAAACATTGTCATAACATCTTACTTAGTTAGTTGCCTTGATTCTATACTGCAAGCTCCCTGGGAACTAGGGTATTGTCTTACTAGTTCTAGTAACCTGGTGTTTAGTAGATGCTCAATAAATATTCATACAAAAATAGTCTATTCTAAAACTTCTTAAAGAAGAATATAAACTATTTACTGTTCTATTAGATCTAAAGCCTTAAAAGTGAGGAATTAGATTTTTTGGTGATGGCTGACAGACAATTTGATCCAAGGCAATTATCCCTCTGAACCTACCTCGAGGTGATATCCTAGCTTCACCTACCTGGAGTGCAAACGAGTTTTTTTCAGAGCCGGAGACTAGTTAAGGAGGGAGTCCTGAGGCTAAAAACGAATGTACTCTTGTCAGCTTGTTATATTTAGGGAGTGTTTGTTTCATTTTCTTGTTTTTAGCAAGTTTCCTTTACCTCTGGTTCCGTTTGTCTTGACAGGAAAGAGCTGAAAGCATGTGAACTAATGGTAAACTGTTCACCTTTATGTTGGAGTGAGCTTTTAAAATTTATTTATTGTTTTTTTTAAAACTTGTATTTATTTTTGACAAATAACTGTATATACTTAAGGTGTACAATATGATGTTTGATACACACACACATGCGCACACACACACACACACACACACACATATATACACAAAGGTGAAATAATTTACCACAATCAAACTAATTAAAATATCCATCATCTCCCATAGTTACCTCTGTGTGTGTGTGTGTGTGTGTGTGTGTGTGTGTGTGTGTGTATGTGGTGAGAACACTTGACATCTACTTTATTAGCAAATTTTAAGTATACAATGCATTATTGTTAGTGATAGTAACCATGCTGTACACTGTCTCCAGAAATTATTCATGTTATAACTGAAAACTTGCACTGGTTAATCAATATCTCCCTTTCCCCCTACCCCCCAGCCTCTGACAACCACCACTCTACTCTGTTGCTATGAGTTTGACTTTTTTTTTAGATTCCACATATAAATGAGATGATATTTGGCTTTCTGTGTATGGCTTATTTCACTTAGCATAACATCCTTTAGGTTATCCATGTTTTTGCAAATCAAAGGATTTTTGTTTTTAAAAGCCCAAATAATATTTCATTGTGTATATGCATGTATATATGTAATATATATGTATATATTACATATATATTATACACATATATTTACACACATATATTACATATATTTATATATATAAATATTTATATATTTATATATATCACATATATACCACATTCTCTTTATATGTTCATTTGTTGATGGACACAAGTTATTTTTATATTTTAGCTACTGTAAATAATGAGGCAATGAACATGGGAGTGTACATGTCTCTTTGAGATAGTGATTTTATTGCCTCTGTATACACACTCAGAAGTAATTGCTGGGTCATATGGAAGCTCTAATTTTAATTTTTTAAGGAATCTCCATACTTGTTTCTATAATGACTGTACCAATTTACATTTCCACCAACAGTGCACAAAGGTTTACTTTTCTTTATGTCCTCACTAACACTTGCTATCTTTTGACTTTCTGATAACAACCATCCTAATGGGTGTGCGGTGATACCTCATTGTGGTTTTGGTTTGCATTTCCCTAATGATTAGTGATATTGAGCATCTTTTCATATACCTTTCAGTCATTTGTATGTCTTCTTTGGAAAAAAAATATTTATTCCAGTCCTTTGTCCATTTATTAATCATATTATTTAATTTTTGCTATTGAGTTGTAGAAGGTTCTTATACATTTTTAGATATTGATCCATTAGCAGATACATAGCTTGCAAAAACTTTCTTCCATTCTATAGGTTGTCTTTTCATTTCATTGATTGTTTCTTTTGCTTTGCAGAAACTTATCAGTTTGTACGGTCCCACTTATTTGCTTTTGTTTTTGTTGCTTGTACTTTTGGTATAAATTCCAGAAAAATCATTGTCAAGACCAATGTCAAAGAGTTTTCCCCCTATGGTTTTGTCAAGGAGTTTTAGGGTGTAGGTCTTACATTTAAATTAAATCATTAACCCATTTTGAGTTGATTTTTGTGTGTGTGGGGTAATATAAGGGTTCAATTTCATTCTTTTGCATGTGGCTATCCAATTTTCCCAACATCATTTATTGAAGAGATTATCGTTTCCCCATTATTGGTAATTTTGTTAAAAATTAGTTTGTTATATATGTGTGGGTTTATTTCTGGGCTATCTATTCTGTTCCACTGGTATATGTGTTCGTTTTTATGCCAGTACTATACTGTTTTTGTTACTACAACTTTGAAATAATAGTTTGACATCAAGAAGTGGATTGCCTCCAACTTTGTTCTTCTTGTTCAATATTGCTTTAGCTATATGGGGTCTTTCATGGTTCCATATGAGTTTTAAGATTGTTTTCTTTGTGATTCGATGATTTTCTATAGTAGCAGGCTTTGATTCATTTCTCTTTGTCTTTTGTGCATCCACCATAAATTTTTTGCTTGTGGTTACCATGAGACTTACATAAGACAACTTATAGTTTTTACAGTCTATTTTAAGTTGATAACAACTTGACTTTGTTCACATACTGAGGCTCAATATCTTATTCTCTCTTCCCCATCATTTTGTTTTGATGTCACAATTTATCTCTTTTTATATTGTGTATCTATTAACAACTTATTGTAACTATAGTTATTTGTAGTACATTTGTCCTTTAACCGTTATAACAGAGCTATATGTGAATTAAACACCACCATTACAATACTAGTGTATTTTGAATATGACTATATATTTATCTTTACCAATGACTTTTATACTTCCATATGATTTTGTGGTGCTAGTTAGCATCCTTTCTTTTTAGTTTGTGGAACTTCCTTTTTTGATTTACCTCTTCACAAATAATAGATGCTAACTACTTATGGTGTCCCTAAATTCATTCCTTTATTCAATCATTTACTCATTTATACACTCACTCGTTTCTTGAATGAACATTTATTGAGCACCTATTATGTATGAAGAAATGTACTGAAGCAAAGGGACATAATGACCATAAAGAAGAATAATACACGTCAGAGACAGAGGTATAAACAAATACTCATGAGATGTTATGACAAAAAGAATAACCAGAGCAGTGATTGGCTATATAGTTGGTGGTGAATAAATTAAAATTTCTTTTGGGGTGGGGGTGGGGTGGGGAAATGTGGGCATTTCAAATTATACTCAGTACCCCTGGAAATTTCAACTCTCTCATCTCATTTCAGTGAAAGGCATTGCCCCCCACCCCCATCATCCTGTCACTCCTTTCTCACATAGAATCCTATTGAGCCACTATTACTAACAGGATCATGCCAGATCCCAGGGGTACTGCAGCACAAAGAAGATTGAGGGACATTGAATTAGGAGAATATAAAAATTGCTATGAACACTTAAGGAGTCCTAGAGGACTTTACTGAGTATTTGGCATTTTGTTGCATTTTGAAGGATAGGTAGTTTGTCAGTTCAAAGAAGGATATTCTGGGCAAAGGATATAATGTACAAAAGCATGGAAACAGGAAAGAGGGAATTTTTCCTATTTAGGAAGCCTCAAGGATTAGTATATCTGCAGCATAGGTGTGTGTGTGTGTGTGTGTGTGTGTGTGTAAATAGGCTGGACGTGGTTGATAGCACAGTTTCGTTCTATATTTCAATGAATGGGATGTATTCCACTGAAAAGTTTTTACCCTATTTTTCTTTTTTTTTTTTGAGAAGGAGAATAAATCGTCTCCGTAATCAATGCCTTTTCAATAGTCAAGTCTAAATTCAGGACTAGCCTGGATTACAATTACATCGCTCTGGCCTCTCTCCTGCCCCTATCTCTTCTTTTCTAGACAACTGAATTTGCAGATTTGATAAGAACCAGTGGATGAAAAAAATTCCCTCTGACAACTGGTTTATCTTGTTACTGATATGAATAATCAAATTCGATTGGGTTAAACAAGCTATAACATACTGTCAAAAGCCATCAGCCATATAAGAGCCTCCAGCCATAAAGTACTCTTTTTGTATTTCTTAGTTTTCCCATGAAAGGAAAACTAAGGAAACAATATGTTTCATTTACAAGCTCTGAGTCCTCTAGGATCTTCTCATCGGTTCTATGGTTTGATTTCTCTTTTACTTTCCCAGGATAGTAAGAACAGTTCTGTTTTCTTGATAATCTCAAATGTATAATGTTTTCTTAGTAGGATCAAAAACTTGGATATATACATATGACATATTATTGAATTGTATGCTTGAAACCTATATAATTTTATTAACCAATGTCACCTCAACAAAATTTTAAAACCCTGATATATCAAAATTTGCATATTATTCAGATTTTCAAAAAGAAAAAAAAAATGAGAGGTTGTAATTAAAACCAAGGCGGAGGAAACGGATAACCCTTTCTGCCTTTTGAGAGCTTATTTTACTTACTTCCTGGAGCCACTGTTGTGTTTTCTGTGACCCAATGGCACCATACATCTCTTAAATTCTCATGCCCTGTAGATAAGCAGGTAGAGAGGTTGGCTACTATAATTGACAAGATGCGAATGACTCACAGGACTCTCAAAAATGGAAGACATTGACAGAGCTACACTTAAATGAGCTGCAAATAGGCCTACATTAAACAATTTTAGTGCTACTTTCAAATGATAATTTTCCTTTACAGAAAATACCATTGCAGGCAAAAGCAATATCTGATGCCTTTTATTTAATACTTTTATTAAAATATTAGAGATTACTTACACCTGTGTGATGCATTTTCGAATATACACACTGTCCCTGCTGAAATGATCGATCAAGCCAGATATACAAGATGAAACAGAAATCCACACCACTATTTTCCATTTCTTTTGGACCTAATCATCTTGGTCATGTGATGATCCTGCTCGAAGTAAATAAAATGAAAGTAGAAAGGAAAATAATAGAGAGTTTTAATACCTCCTATAGATTCATTTTCACAAAGTGATAGAGGGCAATATTATACATATCATTTGTGTATCAGACACCCTTGCTCCCCAGTGCCTCAAACATATTTTCTCTCTTTTGAAGTTTAGTCAGGAGGAGATGAGCTCCAATCTTAACTGAATCCTCTTGTACTAGAGATTTATCTAAATCCTCCGAGCTTAATGTTGATCTTTGTTTAGAAAATAAATGGTTGTCTTCAATGGCAAGCTCTGAGAGTACAGTTTGCAAGGAGTACCCCCAAGGATCTTTAAATGCTCCTCATATATTTCTTGTGAGAAAATGCCTTAAGGCATTATTACTTGAAGCATAGGAAAAATACGTTACTGGTAGACCTTGTTATTCTAAGCTGTGTCATGGAAGTAGACCTAGACAGGAAGAATAACTACTAGTCTCTGTTTATCTTCCTTGTTCACCTGGGCTCCAGAATCTTAACTGTGGTTGTCAGTTGGGATTCCCTTGACCTGGCTTCCTCTCTTGAATACCTGGAGGGGTCTTCTGTCTCCACACTTTATGAAAAATAAAGGATTAGTTGAAATAATTGAAACTACACTTTGGAATGGAAATTATATAAAGTTTACAGTATATTCACTAAAGCATAATTACTTATAAATTATTATTTACATTAGAATGTATAATTACTTATTATAAATGAGATTTGTGGGTATCTCTCAAAATTTCAAACCTTTTATTTTTAAGAACAAGCCAGTGTGTGTTGGCTAACTGTCTCCGGTTTGATCTCTTTTGGATTTCTTTTCCTTTGTTATCTAGGTTCCATTTTCTCTCATCTGTATGATCCTTACTGACCTTACTAAGTGTTTATTAGTGTTTATTTGTGTTTATTAGTAATAGTAAAAAAATCTTGGTCATTGAATTATTTCTTTTATGGTTTTTATCAAGTGTATTGATAGAAAGTGATGTTTCCCCACCCTGCTGGCCTGGGTGTCCCTCTGGAGTGGCTTCTCTTTTTATTTGCCTGGATCTACTTTTGGGCACTGTCTGATTGCTATCTCTCATTTAATCTGCTCCCTCAACTTTTTCCCTAATAGTTGAACTGAAGGGAATTGTTAAGTTTTGCTTCCTTTGGAAAGAGAAATAACTTCCAGACTGAGTTTGAGCTGAAAATTGGTCCTCCATTTGGTAGTGTTATGACACTTCCTATGTAAATGTTATTGAATTTCTCCTCTGGTTGAAGAGGTTCAGGGGTGTTAGTCCTTAAAAAAATCATTCTCAGCCTTATACGTGATATTCCATAGTGACACAAATGGTTTTAAGGAAAATCCTAAAATACTTCCTAAACATAAAAAAAAGCATTTATTAGACATTTTCTGATACTTTGGAAGAAATGGATCATGAACTCAAACAAATTTCAGTAATCAATTAGCAAATAGCATTTGTTCAACACCTGTATCACACCTCTATTGGCTTGTCTATATTTATTAGCAAAGATGTATTACATACAAAGCATATTATTTTTACTGTCTGTTATATTGTTTGTGATATAAGGCAAATTTCATGTAATTATTAAACATTTAAAATGTTTATTGTGTCGATTCTGTCAAGTAAATATGACATAATAGAGGAAGTATTGTGAATTCTGACAGAATGAATAGTCAAATTTTGAACATAAATTATGTGCAAATGTGCGTGGGTATATACTGACTAAATGGCTTTCTGTTTCTCTCAGTATGACTAAACTTTAGATAGTCTTCCTCCTCATGCAAGACCCTGATCTCTCTTTTCTTAGATCATTTCTGTAAGAAAACTTGTCATCATAAATTCTTTCCCTGCCCCTTTGTGAATCATTTAAAAAGGCTTTGCCAGCTTTATACCCAGGACTGTCTTCACTATGGCCTAAGAGATCACACTTCAAAATGCAATCATCAAGGAGGGTAGCACCCCTATATCCCAATCTCTGAAGTAAAGTAGGAGCCTATGGGCAATAATAAACAGCAAGCAGAGATAGACGGATCACAGAAGAAAACATGGTATTCTATTATGGCAACCCATTATTATGTCCTAAAATCTTCCTGTAACAGACACAGACATGTACTCTTCAGATGTTCCTCCAAGAAGGGACTTGCTGCCTGACTATGAAGAATTTCACCAGCTGAAGGCCTACAGCTATCTCCTTCACAGTCCATCTCACCTTTCAAACTGAAGCATGCCTTTCTTGGAGTGCTCTGGAAAATGACTAAGCCATGTGGTGGCAGCTGTTATGTGCATCTCAGAATGGCTCTGGCCAATAATTGACCAAAGCAAACAAAGTGCAAGGGCCAGCCCTTTCCACCAAGCTCATGATGACGCCAATGAGCAAATCTTGGTCTGGAGCTCTCCTATGGCCTGGCAGAGATCTTGCCAATATGCAACAAGTCTGAAGGCTTTCCCTGCCCCATCTTCCCTTCTTTCCTATTTTACTCCCAATAAGCCTTCACATTCCTCACTACATCTCAGGGTCTGCTTTCCGGGGAAACCAGCCCCAATACTTCCCCCTAAAAAATATATGTGTCAATAGATATCAAAGCTATGAAGGCTAAATATTAAAACAGAAAGGAGTAAATGCTACTGGAAAGCAGAAACTCCCCATAAAATTTCTAATGCAAATAAAGAGACAGTCATCAAAGGATTTTCACTGTACAAAAGGGCCAACCACAAGCCCTTATTAAATATTAGAAATGTATTCAAATTACTTTACCCCAAAAAGCAATTTTAAAAAGTTTAAAAAATATGACTACCGATTTAGATTTCCCTTTGGTATGATTTATATAATAATAATGACAATAGAGCTGTCTTTTTTGAGTACTTACTATGTTTATACTTTTTTTCCCCTCAGTATGCCTTTTTTTTTCCAGTTTTTTTTTATATAATTTTCTTATTTAATATTCATAATAACTCTGTTATTGTCTTGGTTATAGATGAGGAAACCAAGGTTTAGAAACTAAGCAAATTGCCACAGAGACCCCACAGAAGCAGGATTAAGATCCAGGTGAGATCAGAAAGATGCTCAGGTTCTTTGCCACTACACTGCAATAGCAACTCACATATACCAACATAGTACAGGTGCCAGGCTGAATACTTTACATGTACTATTTTATTTAATCCTTACAGCAGCCCCTTGAGGCAGATACAATTATTATCCACATTTTACAGACAAAATAATTGAGGCTAAATGACTTTGTGAGATTCAAAAAGAGTAAACCTCATAGGTCGAAGAGTTGGGATTTAAACCAACACAATCACATTTCAGAGCTTAACACAATGCTGTTCTGCTTCCATGAGATCGACCTGTAGTAATCCAACTTATATAGATCCACGAAAAGAGTATTCCCAATTATATACAAGTTAAATTCATCACAGGAAATTGGAGGACTGACTATTCAGTGTCAGTTTTGCTAAAGGACATATTGTACTTCTTAAACTTTAGTCCTTGCTTAACATTGACATGATGAAATCCTAGCAATCAACGTTATTTGCCTATTAACCCTGTCCTCTGCTTTTATGGAAATTGGAGGTGAAGATGTAGTAAGCTCGAGAAAGCTGTGCATACTTTGATATGCTTAGAAACCTTCCAGGTGTTCAAATGATAAATGACAGACTAGTCTTAACTTTCCACTGAAATGTTTAACCGTAACAGTTTCTGGGCCTGAGCTTTTCCTCTTTGAGATGTGACAGAGAAAAGAGTAGACAGACTGTCATTCCTTCAAATACCACTTTCACGCCTCTGGGTCATTCCTTGAGCTGTTTCCTTGAACTAGAATTCCCTTAATTTCTTTTACTATCTACCTAAATACTTTTAATTTTTAAGATCTTGCTCAAACTTCACTTTCTCTGCAAAAACTCCCCAACCCATTTCCTCTGGGCAACCACCAACAGTATGCTTTAAGAGCATAAGTCACTTTTGTGCCCTCACTTTTAATTATACCTTTATTCAAAATCTTCCATCATATATATGGTACATGTACATCTTGTGGTATATGATATTGCACATGTATATGCATATCCTATATTGTTCTTTGAAGACAAGGATCATATATTTTAATTATTCTTTAACTTGCTGTGCCTATCATAATGTCTGGCACATCTATATGCTCAGTTTGTTACACTGATATTTAAGAATCTAAGAATATTTAAAGGCATAAGAGAGGTATTACTTATTTAATCAGATTCTATAGGACTGAAATTTCTGGTAGATGTGTCAGGAACATTCACTAATCCACAAATCAATGAATAACCTTGTCTGGGACAGTGTGAGGGCAAAGACCATGTTTATCTTATTTCAAAATAGCATGTAGCATGATGTCTGGTACACAGTAAGGGCTCTGCTCATTACATAGTTGCTGAACCAACATTGTGAGACCATTATTCTTAGAAGCCTGCCATAGAGACACAATATACACTCCTTCCTAAATATTACCATAAAATGCTCTTATTTAAAAGGTTGTAGTCCTGTGTCAAAAAAGGAAGTAACCCATAGTCAGAATAGGGCTTGGTATCCTGCTCCATCAGTGTGCTTAAAAATTTCTTCTTTCAGGTGCTCTGATATAATTTAACAACAATCAAGATTCCTGTGACTTTCCAACTGTATTAGCTCATATTACAACTACTGGTAAAATGGGGTCATGATAAATAATTTCTTTACATGAACACAGAAGAACAGCCCGATGAGCTAATGGGCCAGGTGTACTGCAACTAACAGATGCCTCTCCTTTTCTGGCAGAGTGTCAACCATTACATTTCAATCTAACATGATTTGGCCAGCCCTTCCACACCTGGGGAGACCTTTAATGCTTCTGAACACAAATACAGCCCTGCACACCCACACCTACCTACTCACTCACCTGCCCTCTTTTCCCAGCCTGAACTTCATAATGGACCTGATGTTGCATTTACAATGACATTTTCATTCTCCCCTGAGGGTACTTGTATATTCTTCAGTAAACTCAATACCCATATATGGTGAATCAGTCTGTGAGAGTGGATGATGACAGCTTGTTTAAAATAAGAATGATGGGAGGGCCTGAGATAAAAAGATAAAGGTAGAAATTTGTCAGCAATCAACTCAAGGAAATAGTGAGGAGTTTTTGTCATTATGTCCATTTAGAACAGGTTTTAGAACAGGTTTTGGTTCTTTCCTTTATAAAGAGATTTTCTTTATGAATGTTTATAGTTGCATTATTTATAATAGCTCAAAGGTGGAAACAACCCAAATATCAATCAATTGATTTGTGGATAAATGAAATGTAGTATATCCATATAATGAAGCATCATTTGGCCATAAAAAAAAATGCATTACTGTTAACATGCTACGATGATAGCTCTTGAAAACAAGCTAGGTAAAATAAGTTGATCACAAAACGCCACAATTTATATGATTCCATTTGTATAAAATATTCAGAATAGGCAAGCCTACAGTGACAGAAAATAGATTGGTATTATGAGGATGGGGTGATAGCAAACGTATATGGGCTTTCTCTTTTTGAGGTGATGAAAATGCTCTAAAATTTGCTGTGGTGATGGTTGCACGTATTTGTGAATATACTAAAATTCATTGAGTTGGACACATAAATTGGTGAATTGTATGACATATTAGTTTGCTAGGGCTAACTAACATAAAGCACCACAGAATTGGTGGATTACAGCATAGAAATTTATTTTCTTATGCTTTTAAAGTCTAAAATTCTGAGAGCAAAGTGTTGGTAGGGTTGGTTTTTTCCTGAGAGTCATGAGGGAAGTATCTGTTCCAAGCCTCTCTCTTTGACTTTGTAGATAGCTGTCTTCTCCCTCTGTCATCACACATTTTTCTCTCTATACATGTCTGTGTCTGCATTAACCAGTCATATTAGGTTAAAGTTCACTTTAATGACCTCATTTTAATTTAATTACTTTTATAAAATCCTATTTCCAAATATGGTCACATTCTGGAGTATATGTTAGGAGGTTGAGACTTCAACATATATATTTTGAGGGGACACAATTCAGTCTATAACATATGATATGTAAATTATTTCTCAATAAAAGTGTTAAAAAAATTTCCCCCTAGACATCGAGGCTGCTTCTTAGGTAGGATCTATCTAAGCAAGAGGAACTTAAGTAGGAAACACACCTGTTTCCCACAGAACAGTCCTTTGCTGCTTCTGTGATTGGTCCAGGCTCACTCTACCCCAAGTCCGTAAGTGTGCAACTACAAGAATACAATAGGAGTAAACCAAAACAAAGTTTACAAAAGAGGTCCTGTGATTTGAATCCATTAACTGACATGTTTTATTTAGCTTGAATGGTGTTTTCAGATTTTGAATTTGAACCTTTGAATTCAAGGCATGCAGGCATACTACAGTGCGCTGTAGTCCTCACCATCCCCTATTGCTTACAAAGGGTATGCTTCACTCTTTTGTTAACTGCATGAACATTTGAGCTTGACACATTAGTAGAAACACACTGACAGGCCACAATAACTCTTGGTACATCTAACAGCATTATTATAAAAAAAATAGCAGTTTCATGACTTCCTGATGAAGAGTTCCAGTGTAGAGGAACACTTATATGAGAGTTTGAATTTAAACTTACTGTATAGGTTATGTTTTGCTGGACTGTGCATAGCAATGATAAATATAGGCAAAATATAAAAGTGTAATAAATTCTGTTATCAAAGGAGGATTGCGTAGGAGGAGGTTTTTAGATATAAGCAGATAATTTTAACTTAAAATACAAATCAAAGGTCCTTGAAATCAGAAATTAACATATATTTGAGACATTTTCCTCCTTTGTTTAATAAATTATATCTCAAGGCAAGTAGTTTAAGACTCTGTTATGCTATGGTAACGTATATTTGGATATACCACAGAGTACTTTCATATGATAAAGACTCATGTATTGGGGTTAGCTTTCACCAGTATTTCTGAAGCTGAGGGTACATCAACACCATCTGGAAGGCTTGTTAAAACAGATTCCTGGACTTCACCTCCACAGTTTCTGATTCAATAAGTTTGGAGTGGGGCCCAAGAATTTGCATTTTTAGTAAGCTTCCAGGGGGTGATGCAGGTCCAGAGACCACACTTTGTGCACCATTGGCCTACATAATGAATGTGAACTGTGACTTCCCATTTTACCTTAAACATGGCTTTATCTTAATTTTTAAAACTTTTGAAAAATTCTGGGGAAGGAGTTCAACTAACAATAAATGCCCAACCCTTCAATCAGTGAGGTAGTGGCATCTGTAGAAAGACACAGGGAAGGCATGTTGAACACATGGAAACTATTAATGTCGACCTACTTCTTCTTATGTGTAGAATGAAACTTTCTCTTGAGTATTACAGAATCTTATTTTCTTTATGATATTGTGTTTTGAGATTTTTGAATTCAAGGACTTAACCAAATGATTAGTGATCACTAGACTTTTGCATTTAGAATTATGAACTAGCAAATAAAATAGGACAGACAGATCATGTTTGGGGCAAAACAGGATATATGGAATAATGGTCACTCATTTATTCTTCAAAGCCAGGCCTTATTTTTTAATAGAGTAAAATATCTTTTTATCGACTTGGGCTAATCTCAAAGTTGTATTTTTTCAAAATTGTGGTCCTGTCCATCTACTGAGGTTTTCTTTCTATATTCACTGAACATGTTGGTAGCAATAATTGTTCATGTTAGATCCATAGTTTTTACATAGGTGTTTTAAACATGTTAATTAATTTGAACCATACAAGAACCCTGTAAGATATTATTGTTAAGTAATATTATCCACTATTATCTTTTACAGAAATTGAGGCTTAGAGTATTTCAATAGTTTTTCCATGATCATACTTCCTCAGTCTGGTTTGCTACAGGGACTGGGTGCCTGAGCTTTTTCCACTTTCAAAACTTCTGCCACATAATTTCAAAAGTACTGTACCAGATATTCATAGCAAGAAACTGATTAGGGCATGAGAAAAGTAAAGCAAAATGGTAATCCCTGGGGTTCCCAGAGATTTGTTTTACCTTGAAAATCAAATGAAGTATTAGGATTGTTTCTGAAAAGTGTGATCTCATGGTTGAAAAAAAGAGATAACATAATGTATATATTTTGTTACTTGTGCCTGATTTTTTTTAAGACCAATTTTTAAAAATCTTTTCCAAATTTTGAGGGCAAAATGTGCTAAGAACTATAGGGAAGAAAGAAAAATACATTCTGAAAGAAAAGATATTATGACAAAAATTTTATAACAGAATAAACTTTGATATTAGGTCTTTAGTGTTAGAATATAACATTACATTATTTTATTTATGCCCTTGCATCCAAGTTTTCATTTTCTCTTTCAGAGCTCCTGATTTTAGATTATGTAAAAGCCCACATTATTTTCTTACAGCTCAGAAAACTCAGTGGCACTCTCCTTGCAAGACTCAACCAGGCTGACTGAGGGTAATGTCCCAGTTAATGAGATAGGAATAGTCTTTACTGTTATGAAGCTTAAATGTGTGCAGACCATATCCTGTCCTTTAAATGACACTTCCCATTCATGCTGATTTATGAAAGATGTAAGGAAATAGTGGGCATAAACATATAAATTCATCTTGTACCTGGCTTGGTTTCTTGGCCAAGCGATTCTATTTATACATTAGAGTCTGGCCTTCTAACTGCTCAGTCCAAAAATAATGAGATCCAGCTTGACTCTTCTCATTCTCTCCCACTCCACATTCTATCCATCAGGAAATCTTGTCAGCTTTAGATGCAAAATATATTCTAAATTTGACCATTTCTCCTCATTCTCACCACTTTTACCCCAGCCCAAGCCACCAATGTCTCTCATTTGGTTCATTGCAATGGCCTCCTGACTGAATTCTCTGCTTCCACCTTTGCTTCCCTGCAGTCAGTTCCAACAAAGCAGTCAGAGTGATTTTACCAGAGTGATCATACAACATATATTTTAAAAAGAGTCACTGGTGTGCTCAAAATCCTCCAATGGTTTCTCATCACTATACATGGTAAAGATCATAGTGGCTTGCAGTGTCCTGCACTATGATTCTATTTTTCTCTTTGAGCTCATCTTTCTGCTCCTGCCGCACTGGCCTCCTCTGATCTCCATATGGCCTCACCCTGACCTTCAGGTCCTGTTCAAATGTTGGCTTCTCTCTTATAAAGTTTTTTTTGACTACCTTATTTAAAACTGATTCCTGCCTACTTCCTGGACACCTCCTTCTACTTTATTTCTCTCTATTATTCTTATCATCATTTTATGCACTTCATATATTTCTCTGGAATGTATGCTTCATTTGTTTGTTTATGCTTACTGTTGTATCTACAGTGCCTAGAATACTGCTGGATATGTAGTAGGTTCTCAACAAATATTTGTGAACTTGAATGCTTTCCAGACAACAGTTAGTTTTTACTGTAGTTAAGACACATCAAGTGAACATTTGTTTTGGAATAAAGCCAGAGATTAAAATTACCTATCTCCATTGCCTCTTTGACTGGCCAGGAAATTTGACAGGATGTGATATGGTATGGTGTGGTTTAGTATGCCATGTCATGTTTCAGAACAGGACAAACACATGGGGACACTTTCTAGAGGAATTGGACTAGTTCAACTGTGCCCTTTTGCCATATCCTTGCCTTTGAAGAACAGTTTTTTCACTAAGCAAATCAACTGGTCACTGATATCATTGGTTTCTAAGCGGTGTTAAACACTGGACATCTAATCCAGATTCAAAGGATCCAAGAAGGAACCCTCCCCATCAAGGCCATGACATGTGAGCAAAGTAGAACTACAACTTCCCTAAGTAGAGGTCTGCATGTTAGTTTCACAAGACAACAGGACTGTGAAAACTCCAACTCTACCTACCAAGGTCCTGAGCTGCCTGCCAGCTGTGGCCAATGTCTGCAACTGCCAGCTCTCTTGATCTTGTAAGTTGTCACAATCACTAAATAGGTGCTTTTCTCTTCTAAAAAAGACATGAGCTTCTGTGCTTTTTAACCTCTAACAAACATGCCAAGCAGCTGAGGAAATTATGTTGAATCAGAAGCAATACAGGCTGCTAATTCACACATGTCAAAAATTTCTTAGTACCACTGAAAGTTTGTTTTGACTACTAAAGCCTGTGGTGGTAGGTCTGAGTTTCCAGCAATTCCAGTTTCAAGTCAGGAATGAAGGATTTGCCAGAAAGTTTTATGCTTCTTTTTCCCTTGACAAATTTCTCCCACATTTTCCTGACTCTCTTGACACCCATTATATCATGCCCCATCATGTTAGGCCAAGCAACATCCCACAATGTGGTGAAAAACAATTTTAAGAAAACTAGGGGATTAGGTGTCATTGTAGAGCTTGTCCTAGAGTCTCAAATAAATAGCTCCTGGGTTCACATTTTGTATGGTCATAGGTGCTAGCTAACAGGTGAGACTTCTGTAGTGGTCACTCTATAGGGCTATTAATCTAATGCTGAATCAGGGCTTTGAATGAAATTTTTGTGATATTGGTGGAACACGTAAAAGCCAAGTGATAGAACTATAGGAAAGAGAAGCAAAGGTTAGAAAGAATCATGCCTATATATCTACATGGAGAGTGGCAGAACCAATGAAAAGTCCTTAATACAAATAAGTTTCCAAAGGGCTAGGTTTCCATAGATTTTTATACTTAATCTTTAACTACTGCTAATTGTAAATACAACTCTATAAAGTAGAGGTCTTGAAATGAAAAAAGTAATAATCCAAGTTTTTGGTGATTGGCCTTTGTTAATCATCAATCCTATGGTCTCCTCCAATATCTACATTCTATGCCCTGGTCTGTGCCTCTGTTCCCTTGCTAGGAGAATACTCTGGATGATACAGTAGTTGGTTCTAAGAGTAGACTCAGGAAAGAGACTTTATGGAGGGGATTCTGAAACTAGGGTTGCTCACATATTTTTTATGAATGACCTCCTTGCTAGATAGAAGTTGAACTCTGGTAATGAGTGGCATGTAGTGATGTCATGATTTCTCAAATTATCACTGGTGATGGTGTGAGATGGTGAGCAAGATTTTGAGTAATCAAGTAAAGGTTATATTTGATTGCTATGCAACAATGTGATTACAAAGGTTATAGATTGTGTTAACTACATTCGATTGTATTAGAGAACTTATAAAAAGAAAACAGTAAGTTTAAGGCCTTAAATTCCCAACTCAAAGCAGTAATGAAGAACCAGAAAGCCTTTCCAATGACAAAGATATGGCTATGTATGAACCTAACAACACAACAAGAAATTCACACCACCAAGGCTGACCTGGCTATGGCCATTGCTGTAACGCAGAGGCCAACCATGAGCTCCTGATATATCATCATTCTTAGGGAAAGCAGCTAGCCACCTGGAGAAGGTAGAGCTATGTCCTCATGTAATAGATGTTTTCCAATTTGCTTTTCATGCTTGCAATGTTTTTGCCTAGACACCATTCCTGGAATATGGGGTACCTCATTCATTGCCATGGTATTCTCAATAGAGCTTCCAACCAAAGAATTTATTTTACAGCAGGAGTGGCAGTATGATCACATTCATAGAACTTACTGATATTACTGATATTAGTCTAACTGCATTATCCAAAAGCAAACCAAGGTAGAGGGGGATAGAAGCATGAGAGTAATTCATTCTAAATGGAGGGGATAAGGGGATGTATTGCTTGTTGAAAGTTTTAAAAAATAATAAAACTGACCAAGAGTCAATAGGCTTCTTATATAATCACCATATGTTGGAAAATCTGAACATTAGAGATCAAATTCTCTACAAGGGTGGCTGTTCCTTTTATCCCTCTTTGGTTCTTAATGAATACTAATTAAAATAGCAGTAAAGTTTACAAATTATTCTTTACAAAAAACATCAGGCCACCATTTGGGGCAGGGTTTTTTAAAAAGATTTTTTAGTAGAATCTCCCCTCCTTCAATGGAATAGTCTTACATTCTTTTATATTCTGAAATAGAAAGCTTTACATTTACTATTCCTTCAATGGAATAGTCTTATATTCTTTTATATTCTGAAATAGAAAGCTTTACATTCTACCTGAGCATTGCATTCTTAAAAAAATCAATTAGAGTGTAAGCATCCTATTAAAAGGATCTTGGTATCTCTTGAATTGGATTTGGATCACTAAATTAGAGAGATAACAACAACTCAAGGCTAAAATATAGGAAACCAGACGGAGGGAAAAAAATGACATAGATGATAGAGGCTCTGTTCATCCCTTTGGCAAAGAAATCAATGTTGTGACAGAAACAAGGAACAGCAGCAAGGAAAAATCACCTGGGATCTAGAGGAACAAGCCATACGAATAAGGAGAAATCCAAGAAATCACCCTGCAATGGCAGAAGGTACGACAGGGTGAGAATGCTGGGCTGCTCCGTCCTAGTGGCTGAGTGAGACGGAGGCTGTGGCAGCGGCAGCAGCAGAAGCCTCTTAAAGGGGCCAAGTCTGTGCAGATTTTCTCTCTGACTGACCTGCTCACTCTGAGTGCCAGTGCAGATTTGGCTGCTTGCAGGAGGCACCAGGGACTTACAGGGAGACATTGTTGGAGTGAGGGCTGAGGTGAGACTTGCTCTGTACAGAAGCGCTGGTGGTATCCTTCATTCTCTGTTTAGCCCTCCCCGCTCCCAGTGCACCAGACACAGCACTGCCATAGCTGTGACGTCATCAAACTGGGTAACAGAGGTCGCTCTATCCAGAGGATTCCTTGAAACCTTGCCTCCCCCAACTCATGGCTCCACCCAAGCCACATTCAGGTGTATCCTCAGTGAGTCAGACAGATCTTGCTGAGCAGCGCCTAGACACACACTGGATGCAGTTGGCCTTGGTTTCTAGTGTGGCCTTCTGAGGCAACTATAAGCACAGCATCTGTGGATTGCTTGCTGAATCTTAACAGGTGGCCCTGGACGGGCAGAGGCTTGGGCTAAATTTGGTCTGCACCCCTCTCAGGACTGTGCCACTGGACACCTACTTCATAAATCTACACTAATAAGACTGGGAGACTTAGGAGCTTTGCTTAGTCCATAGAAATAGACATGAAAAGGTAGCCAAAATGGGAAGACAAAGAAGCCGAAACCATATGAGAGAACAAAACAGAGATTCAGATATAATGGAGTCAAGTAATCTAACAGATGCAGAGTTCAAAACACTGGTTGTAAAGATGCTCAATGAACTTCTGGGAAGTGTAGATAAATTCAGTGAGATTGTCAACAAAGAGATAAAAAACATAAAAATAGAAATGGAAATTATAAAAGGGTACCAGTCTGAAATGAAGAACACATTATCTCAGATGAGAAGTATATTAAATGTAATAAACAAAGGAATAAATAAAGTAAATAAAGAAAAGGATCAAATGCCCTATCTAGAGGATGGGAAAGCCAAGGATACACAATCAGAATGGCAAGAGATGAGATGCCAAGACTATAAAAATAATTTAAGGAGGATATGGGACACTACTAAGGGTCCAAATATCCGTCTGATCAGCATAACTGAAGAAAATCAATGTTGAACAGCTGCTTGAAGAAATAATGTTAGAAAACTTCCCTAACCTGGTGAAGGAAATGGACACATAACACCAGGAAGCTCAGAGAATTCCAAAAATCAGGGATCAAAAGAGGCTTGCACCAAGACTCATCATAATTAAAATGCCAAAGATTAAATACAAAGGAAAAATATTAAAAGCAGCAAGAGAAAAACAGATAGTTACTTATAAGGGAACACCTATAAGACTGGCAGCTGATTTCTCAAAAGAAACTATGCAGGACAGAGGGCTTGGCAAAAAATACTCAATAAGATGAAGACCCAGGATCTACAACCAAGAATATTTTATCCAGCAAAGTTATCAATTAGAGTTGAAGGACAGATAAAGAGCTTCTCAGACAAAAATAAGCTAAAGAAATTTATCACCACCAAGGCAGTATTACAGGAAATGTTGGAGGGACTTCTTTAAGAAGAAAAAGCATGTATCAAAAACAGGAATAAAGAATGGTAACAACTACATTCCTATCAATTAAGTACCTTAAATAGAAAAGAATTAAGTGTTCCAACAAAAAGATAGAGTGGCTAAAAGGATAAGAAAATAAGACCCCTACATAGGAAAAGAAAGGGGATGGAAATTGCTTTGATGGACCTAAAAGGTATTTAAGTCAGACAGAGAAAGATGAACACTATATGATTTCACTTATATGCGGAATCTAAGGAATTAAAAGAATAAACTAATCAAAAACAGACTCACAAATATAATGGACAATTTGGTAATGGACAGAGGGGAGGAGGGTTTGGGGGTTGAGAGAATGCGGTGAAGGGTTAAAGAAGTACAAATTAGTAGCTGATGGATGGTCACACGGATGGGGAGCATGGCTTAGGGAATGCAGTTAGCATTAATACATTGGCTAGGTGGAGCATCAGGGGAGGGAGGGAGCAATTGGGTGATCATTTTATGAACTATATAGATGTCTAACTAATGTACTATATACTTGAAACTAATTAAAATAAATAAATAAATTAAAAAAAATGTAGGAAACCATTGTTGAATAAGAATCAGTCAGAAAATAAGAGGCAAATATGAATATAAATAGACAAATCATTTAGAAATTTTGTTTCTTTAATTTTATCAGATAGAATGCTAAAAGATTTGTCTTTTCTGTTTAATTCTGGAGATTTTTCAAGTGTACCAGACACTACAAACAACTCTCAGAAAGTCTTGGGCTATAGGAGGAAAGGAGAAGATAAAGATGAGATTAGGTTGGGCAGAGAAATATCACTTGGGTGACCTGCAATATGCCAGAAACCAGCTGGTCGTAAAGGCTTATTTCATCTTGTAGGTGCTCCAGGCAACACGTTTGTGATCTTTTCAGTGTCTGTTGTACTGGACACTGTCCTGCTCAGATGCCCCCCTCCCAATCTTTTTCACCAGCACTGTGCTCCTGTCCCCCAGCCTCTGTATATTTTCCTGCTAAAGGCTCTGTTGTCTCTGTCAGAGGACTATCCTTGGGCACATAGCTACCTCACCAGTAAAAGAAATATCTGGAAATATTCCGATCCTCTGGCTGCCTGGCAATGACTGACTGATGTGAGGATACAAAGCACAGCTCCTTTGTCTCAAATGGTAGGACAAACCCTGCTGCATCATTTATGCTCTAAAGCTCCCCAAGGATTGAGACTGAGGCTGGGACTCCATCTGAAATCACCTTGCGTGGCTTTTTCCTCTTCCCTGTCTTCCTACTTCCTCCAACTCCTAGAATTACTCTGTAATAAACCACCGATTTGTGAATCTTCATCTCAGGTTCTGCTCCTAGGGAACCTGGCCCAACACAACTAAAAAAATATGTGAAAGCTAAAAAGAAATTGACACCAAAACAGAAAAACCACTAATGGAATTAAATATATAACTGTATATTCATATATAATATATATGCAAACACATAAATAAATAAAACTGCCCAATGAAATAAATTTTTACAAAATCCAACAGTGTTTCAATGAGTCTGTTTGAACTGAATTTAGTCGATATAATTACATATTATATATTTCATCTAAAATATGAATATATTTTAATGTATCAACTATGATGAGGAACGTTGTCTTCAAAGGCGAAAGGGCTACTCAAGAAGTAGGGGACCACCTGGGTGGGGAAACCAAAGATTTTCCTTAAAGAAAAGTCCCTCTCCTCTCAAGTGAGATAAACCCAGTGTACCTGTGATTGCCTGAAATCTGCCGAATAGGAAGAAAAGCCTTCCATTCCACTATTATAGAACAAAGGTAAAACAGAGATGCAAATTCTCCTTGAGTAATATATAGACTGATAGTTACCCTGAGGTATAACAGGCTAATTCATCAGCTTGGGTAGAAAGAGTATCAGATCCTTCCCATTTTGATTGGACTTGAGACCAAGGCTGGCAGATGCATTAAAGAAAATTGAGTCCTTGTAAGAGGGGTGGTGGTAAAGAGCTTAGTAAAAAGGCACTTGCAGGGAGGCTGTTGTGCATAAGACAATCTCAAGACAATTATGTTCAAGCACAATTTAGCTTTTCTTCAATTGGGTAGTGACAAAGGAACTGTATTTGGAAACTAACTCCAAGGAGATTCAATAAAACTGCTAAGACAGTTCAATATGATGAGAAATCACTGTAGCTTTCTTCTTTTTCCTAATTTAGTCTTATTTTGTTGGAGTAATGATGTTAGGTTAGTTTCTAGAGATACTTTCAGCAAGATCCTAGGTCAGAAGCGTAATTAAATACTAATAGTAATATTCTCCCAGTTAATGCCAGAACTGCTTTAGGCATCTCAGCTTGTGTAAGCCTTCTCTAGGAAACAGCATTCAATCTGTGTTTGCTCAAATGTGCTTTACAAATTCTTTTCGTTGGTCTTTTGACTTGAAAAAACTGAGACCTAATATTTTTTGCAGGTATAAAGTGTGCATGAATGCTGATGATTTGCTAGAGATTTTCTTTCTTGCAAAGAACAGGAATATGTAGGATATGTTGTATTGATTGCTGATGTGGGCTTTTTTTTAAGATTATGAAAAAAATTCAGATTTTCTCGAAGTAGAGCTATTTTCCAACATATCTTTTTTACATCAGCAACTTCAAGACGATATTTCCTCTGATATGTCTTCTCTTTATCTGTAGATCGCATTGCCACAGGGCTTCTCCCTCCTTGAAAACAATGGGTTTCCATGCTTCAGGGGAAGGATGTCAGAACACAGTGCCCAGCAGAACACAGGGAGTCTGCTTTGACTGCCAAATTATATTTTAGTTTGTGTCTACAACTTGAAAATAAGCTCAAAATACAGGCTTTGTTGAGAGGAAAAAAAAATCATAAGTTTCTTAAGCATATCCGGGTTCTAGTCTGGTGAACTCACCTATTTCTCCCATAGCACAGAGAGGATGCCCCTTCCATCCATGATTCTAGGCATGAATCTTACTGCATAGAAAGTAGATATGACGAGGAGCAGGGACTCTCAACCTACCTCTGAGGAAAGACCACTTTTTAAAAGTTCTAGTACATTTCACACCTGTGATTTTGTAAAACGTAATAAAAATGAATTACAAAAAAAATTGAACAGTAAAACAAAGACATATAAAATAAAAGTCCTATTTTTTTTTCTTTGTATACACACTACCAAAATGAGGTAACAAGGACAATCCTTTTGAAAAATTCAGGAAAGAAAAAAAATCTAACAAAATTGTCTGTCTATTTTGTGTCAGGTACTATACTAAATGCTTTTATCTTCTATTTTAGTACATCCTAAGTGTAAAAGACCTATTCTATTTCTCACAAATAGATAATATATTAGCACTATTGGTCTATTCTTTTCAGTTCAGAAGATATTCATATAGGCTAAAAATTGTTGTATTCAGTAGAGGATACTACTCATCAAATGCAGACACTGAGGCTAAGAACGATTAAGTAAATTGCCGGAGATTTCATAGCTAGTGTTTGGTTCTGAGACTGAATATACCAACAGACAATGGCCAGACTACATGTACAATTTAACTCTGATCCGCAACCTGCAGCAACCAGCTCAGGAAACCAAACCATTATCTTCAGTAATGTAGACTCATAAATTTTTACTCTCATATTTTCTTTTAAAAGTTCTACAGTTTTAGCTTTTACATCCATATCTATGATGCACTTTGAGTTAATTTTGTGTACGGTGTTAGGAGGGGCTCCACCATC
The DNA here is from genome assembly GCA_028627145.1 of Eidolon dupreanum. Classification (NCBI taxonomy): domain Eukaryota; kingdom Metazoa; phylum Chordata; class Mammalia; order Chiroptera; family Pteropodidae; genus Eidolon; species Eidolon dupreanum. Next base: position 104,036,881 of record CM053509.1, read on the forward strand.
TTTTCTGCATGTGGCTATCTAGTTGTCCTAGCAGCATTTGTTAAAAAGACTATTTTTCCTCATTGAATTGTCTTCGTACTCTTGTTGAAAGCCCTACATTTTTATTAGATACAACAGAGAGAAAATTACTCTGCTAAATTGCTATATAAGCATATGAAAAAAATTTACTCTCAATTTCTGTGTGTATCTTGGTGTGGGCAGGTAATGGTCCATGTACCGGCATCAGTTAGAGTAGCACTGGTGTAGAGGAATTGGAAAGGCAGAAATCCGTATCTTCCAGCCTTAGAGATTTCAAAGAAGAGAGGGAAGCAGAGCAAGGACACAGAATATAGGGTTCTTTTGTTCTTCTCATACCTCCACCTCCCACATTGCATTTGTAGAATTTTGCTCCACTGATATCTACTTCCATCATAGCCAAGGGCAATGGCATATCTCACTGGCAGGAAGTAACTGAGGGAGACAAATGAAGAACTTAGGGGGTGCCTGCCTGTTTCTTGGCAGATGCTGAAAAAAGCTGAATTGTGAGCAGTGGATCTACTGTAGGTCCCTGAGGCAGGATATCAAGTGAATCAAGTGACTGTGATAGAGTCTGTGGGTTGGGTAGCCTAGGCTAAGATACAGATGAAGAAGATGCCAGAGTCTCAAATGGGTTTGCAGTACCACTATGACCCATGGTAAGACCAAATCACTCAAGGATAGTAGGGTGTAACTAATCTGAGAGAGGGACTGCAAAGCTATACCGGTCGCAAACTTTAGCAGCAGTTTCCTACAAGCTCAGGGATAGAACTAGTCACACCTGGTGGTTCCTGAAAGCCACTAGAGAGCAGCCCAGAGCAGCCACTTGTCAGCAAAGAGAGGACAACACAAAATATAAATTCACAAATCCAGGGCCTCTTAGAGAGGGGCCGGGTTGGGGCAGAACTTGTAGGACTGAGCCTTTTACCTAAAACAGATTGAGCATTTACCCTAGTAGACTATTTATTATGTCAGACTAAATTTATACAGTTGAACTAAAGCCTCCCCTCTACTAGGTATTAAGGAAAATCCAATAGGTTACACAGAAAGTAAAGAAACTGCATTTCTCTGAGCATCTAGGCAGTAATGTTTAAAATTGTAACCACTACTCCCAAGAATGTACGTATCTGTGTACAGGACTGAGCCCTTGATAAATTAACCACCCTGTGTCTACCTTGACACCTTCTTTGAAGAAATGTAGAGATAATAATTCACTTACAATTGTATTATTTCTGCAATAGGCATGGTCAGCAGAAAAAGTTCCAATTTCCTAATGTCACCATTATTTATTTTCTTTAAGAATGTCTAAAAATGATTGTAAATATGCATAGTCTGCCTTCCAGTCAACTCATTGACCTTTCCTCATGCCATTCATTCAGAGCTTCCCTACAAGTGAAAGTACATTAGCAAAAGGGAGAAAAGGATCATTTAAATCCCCAAAGTCTTTGTAAACTCTTAAATGACAGAATCAAAACCTCACCTTGAAATAGATAGCAAAAGCACTACTAAAGAGACCAATTTCTAGATTTAGTAAATGTAATTCCTGGTACATGGCACATGTCTCTCAAACTCCAGGGGAAGTGGGAGGGGGGAACTCTTTTACTTTCACTTATTAATTTATCTCAAGACATATTTCTAATATAATCATTTTCAAAATAGCGTGGAAAAAGTTGTGTGAGAGACATCCTAAAAAATTGATACCTAAAATTTATGGAAGTTATAATTCCTGGATAAACTATTAATGAAAAGATGTACAAACTAAAGGGAAAGGAATTTTCTATTATCTGGACAGACTTAAATATAGTTAAATAACTAGTCAAACATCAAGATAGACAATATTTAGTAAGACCTGCTAGTGCAGTATATCTCAAACTTTAATATGCAAAAGAAGCACTTGATTTAATAGTCCAAGGTGGGGCCCAAGGTTCTGCATTTCTATAAGCTTCCACTTGATACCAGTGCTGCTGGTCCAGCAGCTGCACTTTAAGTAGCAGGATGTAGAGAAGTCTCTGAGCTTTCTGTTATGCAGAACTACTTTTTATGTTTCTGAAATCAAAAACTGACCAGGAGGATCAAGGGTCCTTGATATAAAAAGTTCTTGAATAATGTAAGAAAGAAACTTCATTTCCTTAACTGTCAATCTTGGGGTATTGCTGGGAGATCTTCCTGAAGGAGGAAGAGCCTAACTTTTACTCCTTCACTGTATTTTCTCTGCTCCCACATTCCCCGTTGACCTAAGATTGACTCTACTGATTTTCTCCACTGGCAGGATTAACTCCCTCTCTGTTTCTGATCTAGGTGATTACAGGAAAGCAGTTAACACTAACAGGTCTGATTTCACATTTTTAATGCTTCTTCATGAAGTAAGCTAGCTGTCATGGGGACCTATGCCTCACTGACAGATCTTAAAACAGTGACCACTTTTGATTTGTCCAAATGTGTATTTGATGACTCACGATGCCCATTAGTCTGTTTTGAATTGAAGTAATATCGTCTGTCATAGTGGTTGATACTGCCTTTTTCTACTCCTTTTCTTTTAGACATTTCAAATACATGTTGCCACGAACAGTAGAATGCTTAGTTCATTCAGCCATTCATTTATTCATTCCCATTTTGTTGAGAAAACAGTATATGCTAGGTAGTTGAGGATAGAAATTGATAAAAAAATAATTTATACTCTTGAGGAGTGATTGATTCTGGGATTATATTTTATTCAAATTTAACTGAAAAACTTTAATTTTTTGGTTCAGAAAACACGCTTATTTTCTTTATTCGTATCTGGACATATGCAATTGCTAGCATTGGTTCCACTCCTTGAGAGATCAGACAGAAGTCTTTGCAGTTCTCCTGGCTTTTTCTTCAATGTTACCTGAAGCTGTTGCAGCTACAACTCTAGTCATTGTGTCCATATTCCAGACATGAGGAAAAAAGGAGAGGATAGTTTTTATTCTAGGAAAAAAATTGTCAGCTATCTGCACTTGACTTTGCTTACATTTCATTGACTAGACCTATGTCACATGACCTATCCTTAGCTTCAAGAAAGACTATGACATGCTTGTATTTTTTTGATTTGTTTTAAACTGAGCACATTGATGTCTCCAAGAAAATCATGAATGCTAGGAAAAAATAAAGAGTGAATATTAACATAGGCATTTAATTGTGTCTACCCAAGGAACTTAAGGTCCACGGGTATGTTATTGATTCTGTCTAATTTTGCTTCTAAGGGCTATGGAAAACCTGCTTAATGTACATATGTCAAAACACAGGTTTTTTAAAATGCCTTCAATTAGCAAATCAAGGGTAACTGATGGTTAGTTCTGACCTTCCTGGATCATCTGCATGAATATTTACCAGAAAAATATCAAGAATACTACATGTGTTTAATTGAGGAGGTTTGTTTCATTGTATATGTAAAGGTCCAGGCAGTGTTTCTCTTCTAAATTGCTGGTGTTAGTTGCAATTTTTAGCTCTGTGTGGCTGAACAGACATTATTTTTATAAACTTCATCTATCTATATGCAGGCCAGTGCATTACACAAAGGAAAAATTCAGTAGGTTGTTTTGTTTTGCTATGAATACTGTTTACTTTCCCTGTCTTGATCCACACATAAAGTAGCATGGAGAAGCACTGATTTCAAGGACATATACTTGCTGATGTTTTACTCTGCAAATTATAAACCAGTTGAATATATTAAAAAACACTCTGTATTTTATATTTCTTCCTCACCAAATCACAATATGAACAACTTATCACTTTCCCCTTGTATAGTACCCTTCTAATAGACTTCAAGATCAAAAATAGTTATTGGGAGTTTTTATTAGCTTGGACAAGTTCCTGCTGTAGCATTTGATGGTCTGGCAAATGTATGATTAAATCCAGAAGAAAGAAGGCAAGGGTGGAGAGAAAATGGCATAATGGACCTTGACTGATAGTTAAGCAAGTGCCAAATCACAGAAAATTCCATACTCATATGAATGGTCATAAAGTCTTCCCTATCCATCTGTCCACCCAACCATTTATCCATCTATTCAACAGATATTTATTAGAGGGTAAACAATGATGAATAAGAAGGTAAACAATGATGAATAAGAGATAATATTCTTGAAGAACCTAAATCCCATAGGGAAAATGGCATAAAAACACATTCCTGTTATAAAAGAAAGACAGAGATTTTTAGTTTGATTTTGGGTGAGTATCAGGATGGCTGATGTTGCATGTCCAGGGAAGGCTTAACAGGGATAGAGGCACTAAAGTTCAAACCTGAAAGATTTGAACATATGGAGATTGAGAGCTGAGGTGAAGAAAATGTTTGCATTTTAGTCAGAGTAGTGTGGGAAAACATCCTAAGCAAAGAAATAGTAGGGTATGTATAAGAAACTGTGGACTATTTAATTTGCGGGGGCAAAGAATTTAGTAAGGGAGGATTCAGAAATCATTTATGTTCTATTACTTTCTCAAGAGAATATTTCTTGTGTTTCCAAACTGCCTGATGCCCTTGCTCCGTCATCCCATGGTATCTTATGTTTATCTCCATCATACTCAAACAACTAGAATATACGACTCAAAAGTTTATTAGGGGCAGTGCTTTTTAAGCTGCAGGTAGTAGTTTGAGATCACTTTTGTGTCTATTTTTTTTACAGTTAATATTCATTTAGGTTTATCCACGTATTTACTTTCTTGTGCTCTTCATTTCTTCTTGTATGAATAACCTTCCATCTGAAGTCATTTTCTTTCTGCTTGAAGAATTCCATTAAGTATTTCTATAGTGGCAACAAAAATTTCTCAGTTTTTGTTCCTCTGAAAACATTTTCATTTTGTCTTCATTTTAGAAGGCTATTTTCCTAGATAAAGAATTCTAAGTTGGGAGTTTTCTTTCATCACTTTATAGATGCCATTTCATTTTCTTCCAGTTTCCAACATATCTGTTAAAAAAATTTAAAAAGTAAGCTGATGATATTACCTTTGAAGGTAATATCGTCTTTTTTCCTCTGAGTGCTTTTTTTTCTCTTGTTTTTTTTTTTTTTTTGGCTTTCAGTAGTTTTATTATGATGTGTGTAAACATGGTTTTCTTTGGAGTTATTCTAGTTAGGGTGCAAAGAGTTTCTTAAATTTCTGGTGTTTTTCATTATTTTGCAAAATTTTTGACCAATTATTTCTTCTCTTCTCCTTTAGGAAGTTCAGTTACATATATGTTAGATATTTTCTCTGAGACCCAGGTGTCTCTTATGCTCTTTTCTGTATTTTTTATCTTTTTGTTTTGGTGGGTACCAATTTGGATATTTTCTATTGAAAGTTATTTCAGGTCATTAATCTTGTATTCTGCTGTCAATGATATTTATTGAACCCATTTATTGAATTTGAATTTTAAATAACATTATATTTTTAAGTTTCATACTTTGAATTTAATGCTTTTTTCATAACTTATAGTTCTCTGGTGAAATTCTTTTTTTAAAAAAATCCATTTCCTTGAAAATATTAACCATGATTGCTTTAAAGTCTGTGTTTGATAACTTTAGTGTCTGGATCATTTATTGATCTATTTCCATTCTCTATTTTTGCTCTTGGCCTTCAGTTATTTGATTCTTTGTACAGGTATGCCTGTTAATTTTGGATTGAATGTTGGACATTGTCTATAAAAAATCATAGGCAATGTTAATTTTCTTCAAAGATATTTTAATTTTCTTTTGGTAGGAAGACATAGTATGAACAAGATAGCTGGTTTTTATTAGGAACTGAATTAATTTGTAGTTATATTTCAGGATTCGTGGATACTTGTATATTTATAATTTATATTTATTCCTAGGACCTAAGCTTTTAAGGATATTCAGTGAAACCCTGGAATATTTGCCTTAACAGGATATGAACTCCAATTTTTGTCTTCTTATCACTGATGCACAGCTTAGGGACTGGCAACTGTTTTAGGGGTAAAATGCATGCAGAATGTTGGGCCTACTTTTCTTTAAAATATTGGTTCTTTAAAACTTAAGTAATGGTGGTCTTTGCAATCTTGAACTCTAATTTTTGGTCTCTCAGCCTATTGAGATTGTCACAGACATTAGGACACTACTTTTTCTGTCTTTGGTGCCCCTAGGTATAAAGTAGCAAGTTCCCAAAAGGAAAAAGTAGCAGCAAATATAGGATCATTGCAGTGCATTTTTTTTCCTCTCTGCATCTTATATTCCTGACTGCTTTGATTGTTCTGTAGCATCATCACACCTATAGTTAAGTTTTAATTGTCAACTAATTGTAAATGGGAGTGGAAGAGCTATGTATACTCCATAGGACTGGAGAAGCAAGAAATCTGCTATGTCTTCTGATAAAACAAACAAACAAACAAACAAACAAAAACAAAAACAAAAACAAAACAACAACAAAAAAAACCCATGGCATCTGGTATCTTGTGCTTGTTACACTTTTGAGATGTAGGAAAATACTTTTGCCACCATTCAACAACATTTTAATATGTCTGGCAGTACTTCCCATACAACCAGAAAAAATTGAATAAGAATTTATTGTTTTTCTACCTTTCACTTAAAACACGTAATAGATATTGTAAGATGCTATTTAAAACAAAAATGGAGACAAATAATAAAAAAACAATTACAGTAAATAAAGAGGCACTTCTTCAATTTGAGGTATGCTTTCTTTTTCTTTTTCTTTTTCTTTTAATAGATTTCTATTGTTTTTGGTGTCACTCCTTGACCATAAAGGGTTAGAGTACTTATTGATTTTTAAAGCTAGGAATTTACCAGCGTTCTCGTATGAAAATTCCTGAGACTATTGCCAACTTAGCTAGCACATTAAATTTGTAATTGATTTTCAGAATATGTTTTGCTATGAACTGTAAACTTTGGCACAATTTTTTGAGGTCACCTTTCCATGTTAATAGCATTCTATCTTGATTCCAAGGTTAATACTAAAGCTCCAAAGAGAAACACAAATTCCATTGGGCCTTATTTAAAAGCAGCGCTTTCTTAAAAGGGTTTTATTGTTTTTGCAAACCATCCTGAAATGGAGATAATAATTGTTTAATTCAGCCTTGTCATTTGCTATAAACACCAGCTGCTATAATTGTAGGTATTCCCATATGGGAAATTTTTATCAGCTGTTAGAAAAATATTTTAAAAGGAGTGCAAAACAATCTTGAGGTATGAAACAAAGGTGTAAAATGCCTATAAAATAGAGAGATTTGAGTCTGTCTGTAGCTCACATTTTATATTTGTTTCTGTCTGATTATTTTGGGCTTTTCATTTCTCTTTTATTATTTTAAAAATATATTTAAATCCAAGAAAGCCAGGATAACATAATACTAGTTGAGAATTAGAAATAGTCTATAAATATTATTTCAAATTTTACTAACTTATGTCAAAGGAATTCTCTATTATTATATTCCCTACTGATGTGTAACAATAATATGACAGTGTGACATAGACATAAATACTTCTTCAATATACATTTTGCATTTGGTTTATACAGAGTGCTAACTTAAGAACTATATCACAATAGTCTCTTATTAACATATCTATTAATATACTCTTATTTCCTGTCCTCCAAATGTTATTTTCCTACTGGAATCTTTATTCCATGAATGGTACATTGTTTATATAGCCCATCCACATCCTTGGCTTTCTGTGTCTCACCTCTCCAACATATCTACCACCAAATCCTGTTAGTCCACATCCTCAGCTCTCGCTGTTTCTCCCTATCCACACTGCTACTCCCTTAGCACAGTCATCATTATCTCTTCCTAGGAGAACTGCATCAGCCTTCCACCTGGTCTTTTGCTCTCAGTCTCAATTCTCTCCTATACATTCTCCACTTTGCACCCCATCTAGCCTTTTAAATGCAAATACAAAGTTCCTCATATTAAAACACTTCAAACACTTCAGCGACTCCTAATCTCATCTGTGTAACGCTTTGAAACCTTAATGTGGTTTACATGGCCTTTTGTGATCTAGCAACATTACCACTTTAGCCCCATCTCTCACTCTTTCCACTTCAGACACTTTTGGTTCCTCAAATATGTCAAGTTCTCTTTAGTCTCAGAGCCTTTGAGGATGTTCTTTTAGTTTAGAACTTTTTTTTTTTTTTTTTTTACTGAACCCCTTTTACCTTCACCTAAGCCCTACTCATTTTCCAGGTGTTATCTTGAATATCACTTCCTCTGTGAAGTCTTCTTCAACCTTCTTCCTTTCAAGTTTGAATTAATTGTTCCTCATCTGTGCTTTTGCATCACCCTGTGCTTATACGGCATTGTTGCCTATTCACTAGTGGATACCTCTCACTAGACAGTAAGTTCTATGCTGCCAAGGACTGTATCTGGTTTGCTTATGGTTTTAACCCCAGGGCTTAATGCAGTGCCTGGTGTATTGTAGGTACTCAAATTTGTTGAATGTTTTTTATTATTGCTAAATTTTTTATATTTTATGTTTATAGTCACTTGATTTTTCCAAACAAAAAGTGAAAAATATGATCTTAAATCTATGAGTGTCCTTACGGAGGAAATGGGATAAACTTTGGGAACTAGGACTGTCTGAAACAATCTGGGGCATATTGGGACTCTACTTTTATCCCTTAAATTAAAATTACGAGGCACACATGGTGTCGTATCTCCTTTACAAAGTTCCATTCTACTTTGACTGATCACTAGCTATTATGAACTAAATGCTTGTGTCCTCCCACAATTCATATGTCAAAACCCCACCCACAATACAATGGTTTTAGAAAGTGGGGCCTTTAGGAGGTAATTAGAACTAGATAAAGTCATGAAAGTAGATGTCTCACAAGTGGGATTGGTGCCCTTAGAAGAGTCATGGGAGAGCTTACTTTCTCTTTCTCTGCTACCTACCATGTGAGAATACAAGAAATCAGCAGTCTACAATATGGAAGAGGGCTCTCACCAGAACCTGACCATGCTGACACTATAATCTTGGACTTCCAGCCTCCAGAACTGTGAGAAATAAATTTCTATTGTTGCTAAGCCAGCCAGTTTATAGTATTTTGTTATAGAGGTCTAAATTAAGACAAGTTAGTAGCAAGAAGTAGAGGTGCTACTGTAATAGATAGCTAAAAATGTGGAAGCAGTTTTGGAACTAGGTAAATGGATAAAGGCTGGAAGAATTTAAGGCTAAAAAAAGCGCACATTGCTATGAAGGGGCCGTTAAGGACAATTCTGGTGAGGACTCAGTAGAATATGAGAAAAGCTGTAGAGAAAGCCTCAGTCTTCACAGAAAACACCTAAGGAAACCTGAAGAGAATGTCAGTAGAAATACGTATAGGAAAAGTCATTCTGATGAGGTCTTAGATGGACATGAGGAACGTGTTATTAGAAAATGAAGAAAAGGAGATCCTTGTTATAAAGTGGCAAAGAACTTGGTGGAATTGTGTTCGCATTCTTGTGTTTTGTAGAAGGTAGAACTTGTGTGTGGTGAAATTGGATCTTTAGCTAAAGCGATTTGTTAACAAAGTGTTAAAGATGCTGGTTGGCTTTTCCTGACTGCTTATACAATAAAGATCAAGAAGAGAGAAATGACCTCAAGACATAATTATTAAGCAAAAAGGAACTAGAGCTTTAAGATTTGGAAAATTCTTAGCCTGTATTGCAAAGAATAAGAAAACACGTTTGGAAGGGAACACTGAGGATGTGGCCAAGCATTGTTTTGATAAGGAATGTGGGTATGAACCCTGGACGTAATCAGCCACCTCAGCAGGAAAACTGCCAGTTTGAACTGAAGAGGAAGGAGATGGAAGGTAATGAAGGAAGAATGTAGTACTTTTCGGATTGTACAGAACAGGACCATAGAGTACTTCAGCTACAAACATGTATGTGATTCTTCAAGACAAGGGAAGAATGAGCCCAAAGACAATTCAGAGATCATCAAGGCTGCTTCCTCAGTTTCAGAAAGGGGGATTGCCATCTCATTTTCAACAAGCTAGACAATCTCTCCCCTAAGTGAAGCCTCCAGAAGCTGTGGGAGTGGTGCAGCCCAAAGCTGGAGGGGCTGACCCCACCCAGCAGACCTTCAGGGATGAGACCCCAGTGCATCTGGAAAGCAGAGCATTGAGCCCAAAAGAATTATTCTCCAGCCTTAAGATCTCATGAAGTTTGCCTTGCTGTGTTTTGAACTTACTTTGGAACCCGTCACACCTTCCTTCTTTCCTACTTCTCCCTTATGGAATGAGAATGTCTACCTTATCACTGTCCCACTATTGTATTTTGGAAGCATATAAGTTGTCTGGTCTCACAGATTCACAGCTGGGGAGGAATTTTGCCTCAGAACAAAGTTGACTTTGAGTCTCACCCATACCTGATTTACTAGCTATATATATGTTCTCTTGATTATTATGAGAACCAGGAAAGGAGTGTGGCTAGATCCACACAAAGATATTCAAAACTCAAGTGTGAAAAAAGACCTCAAGAGTTCTCGTCTACCATATATACACTATATATCTTCTGCCTTATATATCTGAGGGATTCTGGGCAAGTCACTGCTGCTCTCTAGACCCTGTTTTCCCCTTCTGTGATATAAGGATGGCATTAATTACCAAAGCATTTTCTATGGAGCACAAATTCCAAATAGTATTTTAGGAAAAATTTCCCATGAGCACACGCACTCGGAAAATATTGTGCTATGTTTCACAGAAAGATTATCAGTGGTGGAAATGCATGAGAGATCTTTAAAACAGGACAATGTGCTGGTGGTAAGTAGGTGACAAGATGTAGGAAAACAAGTAGCAAATCTCCAGAGTTAGATTAGTTCTCAATAAAGATTTGAATTACAATAATTGTTGGGGGCTCAAACTTTAAGTGGTCTAAAACCTGAGCACTGAAGTAACTTCATGGAAATCTATGTGAAGGAGAGGTAAGCAAATGAGTGTGACTAGAGAAGATGGTAAGAGATGGAGACAATGTTGTAAATTCTACCAGTTGATATGAAATAGGTTTGAAACTACATAAACATGCAGACTTTTACGCAATGTTAATTGCTATCATTAAATTTCAACTCCAAAATGGGCTGATAGCTCTCTGTCTGAGGACCAAAGTTAGGATAGAGAAATATTGCTAAAAACAATTTAACATACCTACTCTATGAAAGGAATATTTTGCTAGATTTTTTTTCAATATTTATAGAGAAATATTTTAGATGTAACCAAAAGAAAAGAATATAATGAACCCCTGATGTCCATTAATCTTCCTTAAGATAATAAAAGTATAATGTGAATCTGGCCAATATCTACAATGGATCAGACAATCTCTCAGGTCTCCTTCAGATCAAATATTCTAAGTTAGATTTTCAAGTTTATTTTTTTAATATATAGGCTTCTCAGCAGTTCCATATTATTGAATCCAAAATATGACTTTAACTGGAAGAATATATCAGTCAGAAAAATTGACATAGCCTCATTAACTCAGGATATAAAAGAAATTTGACTTGACTTGAAAGGGAATTTTATCAATGTTCTCCAGAGAACAGAATCAATATGATCTCTCTCTCTCTCTCTCTCTCTCTCTCTCTCTCTCTCTCTCTCTCTCTCTCTGAGACAGAAAGATTTATTATGAGGAATTGGCTCATGTTTATGAAGGCTGATAAGTCACACAATCTGCTGTCTGCTAGCTGGAGACTCAGGAAAACCATTGGTATAATTTATTCTGAGTCTGAAGACTCAAGAACCTGGGAAGGGGCGGGGGCATCAGTGGTATAAATCTCAGTCCAAGGGGATGAAAAGATGATGTCCCAGCTCAGTGCACAGGTGAGAAGGGGACAAATCCTTCCTTCCTCCGCTTTTTCTTCTATCAGGCCCTCAAATGGATCAGATGATGCCACTCACATTAGAGAGAGCAACCTAGTTTGCTGAGTCCATTGATTCAAATACTAATCTCTTCCAGAAACACCCTAACAGACACACCCAGGAATAAGGTTTAACCAGCTACCTGGGCATCCCTTGGCATAATCAAATTAACACATAAAATTAACCATCACAGAGGTTATCCTGAGGGAAAAATAGCATGTCTTATAAGGCCCCAAAATAAATTCTTTATGAGCATCTCTACCCTTTTTTAGATTATTGTTGCTCTTGGCCTTTCAAAGAGTGAGAAAACAAAATTATTGAATATATGCTGGATAAAACAACTTTAAGGGGAGCCCACATTACTATTCCATATAACTAATACTGATGACATTCCCTTCTTCTTACAACATTTTTAGCCTTCACCTAACTGGCTTGCTATAAACTGTCCTACAAGGAGCTCCGACATGAATGTTGATTGATATTTTAATTTACGTTAATGAGCAAGACAAAAGTAAAACAATGAAGATGTTTGTCAGAAACTCACTTACTGGTCAATAAATAATGTGAGCAATTTCTTTGCTGAATCAGATAGTTTTTGAAATCAGGAAGACTATTTCCTTGATAATGTATACTACAGACTGGCACACTACTTAAGTTTTGTTAGGTAGCTAGTCAGACATGAGAGACAGGGGGAACAAAGGAATAGGGGCCCAGCCTAGAGAACACTCAAAGAACACACCAAAGGTAGTAGAATTCTGGGTATGCACAGGCACATGCATACTAGGCAGAGTTATATAGCAGCCAGGTGTCAATCAAAATGACCTCACTTGCTAATCACATAGGAATGCTTTTGGAACCACCCATTACAGCCCAAAGATAAGGCAGACATTCCCACTTCTTGGTCCTTTTGTCCTTCTGGGCTCCCCTTCTTTTTTGCCCTTCTGTGTTCTCTCTCTTTTTGGTGGCCTTTTGTGGCCTTTTTACTCTTTTGTGGCCATTTGAGCCTCTTTGTGTTGGTTACAGCACTGGGACCATGTGCCTCCTTGGGCATTCTTTGTCTTTCTAAAATATATTTTTAATAAAACTATTAAATCTGTGACCTGTGATTCTTCACTGCCATCATTTGAGGAAGAACTGAGGAAAATGCTAACTACCCATCTGCACCATCATTATTTCCCTCCCTCCCCCCTACCGTTGGGGCAACACCGAACTCTGATCAGCCCCAACGGTGACAGTTTAATCTGCGTTATGAACATTTTCTCTATCAAGTCCTTAAATTTAGACAATTTACAAAACAATAAATAAAGCCTTTATCCATAACATTTGTCCATTTCCATAGTGCAGATACTCTCATCATGGCCAATTTCAGTGACCAAGATGAGGTCACTGAACAGAGTTGAAAATAGATGTACCATACCACAGCATCAGGTAGTATTTTCACTACACAGATATAATAAAAGTAAATAACCTCAAGAGCATAGATAATAGTAGGAAATTCAGTAAAATATTTAGGAAGTGATTATTCTTGAATACTTATTATGTTCATTTTTAATATTATGTATTTAATTGTAAGTTTATATAATTTATTTTTAACTAATGGCTCTCTAGAGTAGAAAAGTGATTGGCACTAGGTAATGGGAGAAATAGGGGGAAGCTGATAACAGGGTACAAACTTTTAGTTATAAAATGAATAAGGTCAGAAAATATAATGGATGACATGGTGACTATTGTTGAAAATGCTGTGTTTCGCAATGTATGCGTATATCAAATCATCACATTGTACACTTTAAATATCTTACAATTTAATTTGTCAATTATACCTCAACAAAGCTGGGAAAAAATAGCTTTGTTTTAAAACTGGCTATCAAAATTCCTGAAAATTTAACCCTTGACTCTCACAAGCTAGTACGAGCTGGCTCCAGCACACTACCGGACCCTTCCTCTTTACCTATTTTTTCTCTGGAGTTGCAGATCACTTTTCCAGTTCAAATTTGTTTTTTTGTTTGTTTTGTTTTGTTTTGTTTAGTTTTGTTTTTGTTTTTGTTTTTGCAGTTGAGGAAATTGAGACTGATAATTTATGTCCCTTCCAAGATAACACCCTCCCTCCAAATATCATTGTTTCCCAAATTTGTTTCCTTCAACACTAACTCTTCAAGACTTTAGTAAAATAATCATTGGGAAATAAATCGCTGGGAAATTCCCTTCTTGGAAATGATCTTGCAAATTAACTTACTAAAGGCTCTGAGAAGTCCTACAACAAGAAAGCTGTCTAACTTTGAATGCTGTCTAACAGCTTTCAAATTTATGGATTATAAAACACTTTTTTTTTCATGTAACACATATTAGCATCCTATGGAATATAATTTGGAAAATATAGCAGAGAGTAACTAAACAGATATTGCACAGGGTTTTGAATTATTACTTCTATACGGTCCAGGGAAGTTCATTTTATTTATCTCTTATCACATTTCTCTCCGTATGCCAATAATAAGTGCTTTTTGGCATCTTTAATAACAACAATAAGGATGATGATGATAATAATATTGTTTAACACTTGTTTAGTGTGCCAGACACTATTGTAAAGGATTTACATCGATTAAGTTATTTAATACTCGAATGTCAGAGGCTATGAAAAAAGAATTTTTTAGCTCTAGTAAACCAGCAAATGTAGATGAGATCAGGTCATTTTTGATGGGTAGAAATTTAAAAGAATTATCTGTCCAGTTTGTATGCTCTGGTGGCTCACTGAATTTCACATATTTCTTATTCACTAATATTTGCAGAGTGGTTCCCATTGCAGGTGAAATCTCTGAGGCTCCATCTTACTATTTTGTTCTCATGCATTTTATATGAGCTCAGTGGGTAGTTAAATTAAGTGGCTACTATTAAATTTCCCAAATATGACTCTTTATCCACACCCATTTATTTTACCTACACCCACTTAACTAGATAATTAGTAGACACATGGGGTTTTAACTGTGACAGGTTAATTATCTTAAATATAAGGACATTTTAAACTTTTGGTGAAGGTAGATTTCTCTGATAAGAATGTTCTAAAGTCATTTTTATTAGAAATAGTTTTAAGGGAGAAATGTGCTTGGGTGAATTCAAAGAGATGACAGATTAGAAGAGAAAAGAAATGAGAGAATTCAGGAATGTAGAAACACAAAATGGAGACTACTATGATTTATGTTGACTTGACAGAATAATGAAATCATGGATCTCAGAGTTGGAAGGGATCTCAGGGGACATTCTGGAGCAGAGCCCAACCTTCAGGCAGGTATCATTATCCTCAGTTCACTGAGGAGGCAAGGAGGCTCAGAAAGGTTATGTAATCTGCCTAAGGTCAATCACTAATAGGTGGTGAAGGAGGCATTAAAGTAGGTACAGTAGTTTCTCCTGCATTGCCATTTTCCGTAAGTTAGATTGAAAGCTTTTAGTTCTACATCATAAATTTAAAATATATTTTGGAAGTAAAAGAATGTCTTCCTTGTAAAAGACCATCACCGCACCCCCCTCCCCCCACCCACTGGAATCAGCTACAGAGAGGCTACCAGGTGATTCTTTCCGGGAATGACTTTTTACTCTCAAGATGTAAAAAACTCTTTTTCCCCAACAATTGAACAGAAATATGGAAAGTCAGGAAAAGCCAATAAGACTAGCCCAGAAAGAGTTTTTTAAGTGTAATGACTGCATGCTTTAGATGCCTCAGGAAGGATGAGTATTAATAGACACCAAGGAAGTGCAACATACCTACGAAGTACAGCAAACCCAATTATCATGTGGCTTAGAACTAAATACAAACAGAAAAGCAGATGGGTAAAAATGTTGATACACGAAAGTGCAAAGCACTTTGTTCCTCAAGCTTTACATGCATCGCAATTATATAGAATAGTATTAAGAATTTCTATTCAAAGTTCTCACTAGATCTCAAGTAGGGCTCAGAAAATGTATAAATGACAAACATCCTAGGTAATTCTAATATGGGTAGTCACTAGTTTTACTTAGAACTTTCTTACAAAGAAGTTCTGTGAATTAAAACAGTGCTTCTCAAACTCTCATATAATTACAGCATATCAATACCAAGGTCACCATGGGTTGTGTCATTTCTGGCAAAAGCTTTATTCTTTCTCCCTACTCATGGAGCCATATCAGAGTGCAACCGAATAAAATTAATGTTCTTCCAGTTTATTAAACATATGTAAATTGTTATTGTTAGTAATAAAACCTTAATAAAACTGAGCTTCCCTGTGGCTCTTTCTCTGCATGGAAGCACATTCAGCGAAACATCAGTCTGGCATTCATAATAATTAAGAAACAATTTAATTAATTCATTTCACTTCCCTTGAAAATGCCAAAAGAACCCACATCCATGAACCAGAGGAAATATCCTTAAAATAAATCCTGTTTCATTATCTCTATTGCTTTCAATTTTCCCCAAACATTCCAACACTCTTCTTTCCTCTCCTACTTCCCCTCAAACTTACAAACCCCTTCTGATGAACATTTCATTCCTCTCTTCTCTGCTTTCTAGCTCGGCTCTTTATCATGTGGGTCAACTTTGCTTTTCTTGCTTCTGTTAATTTTTAAGTTCCCCCTTTACCTACATTCTATCTGACAAAGAGGCAGTGGTTCCAAAAGCTGATTTAAAAAACAGGAAGTCTTTCTCTTTAGAAGTGGGGGCAGAGAGGGAGAGATGGAGCAATTTTAAAAATCTTCTAGCTTAATATTTATGTCATAGGAACAAATTATTTGACATGTACCCCACAAATGATCTTGACACATCACTTGAGAACTTTTGCTGTATTCCACCACCATGTATATCTTGTACGACCCTAAGGTAGTGTGAGAAAACCTGATGCAAGAAGTTTAAAATTTCTAGCCAGGTAGTTTCCAGTACTTTTAAGGGGAATCAGTGGTTTTCTAATCTATGCATTAAAAAAAAAAATCTAATGACAACTTTCAAAACACGCCTAATTTTAATTAACTTTGAACTAAGATACACCACATAAAACTTTATTTTGTGAAAAAGAGTCATGGCTCAATATTTTAAGGATATATTTAGTCAATCAAGAGAAAAAGTGATCCTTTTAGTTTGGAGCAGGCACCACATGCCACTCTAGCAATAGCAGCTGTTGGGACCTAGATTGGGGTAGTACTATTAATTTTGAAGTCAGTAATTATCCTTTTTATAAGGTAGATTATTAATAACATACTATTGGTAATTTAGTGCAATTATAAAGATAATGCATAGTTTAACACATGAATACATAAACCAGAAGTTTCCGTTCAAAGATTCACTTAAATTTTCACAGGACTAACCTATCTGTAAATCATCCAATTTAATTAGTGTTACAGACCCTGTTTAAAAAAGGGGTAAAAACTTTCTCATAGGCATGAGGGATTGACCAGATATTATTGACTGTTTTAAAACTCCTGTTTGTGCTAAAGACTATATTCCAGTTTGAGGTTTGGTATGAAAGTAATGTTGGTTACAAAAATTCTTTTGCAGACTTTTGACACAAAATCTATTTTAAAATGTTTGGGGTCAAGTGAATTGAACTCATTTCCAATAATTCTGGAGATTTGGATCCTCTGACATTCTGATCACTCAATCCAGAGCAACTAAAAGCCAATGCTTAACAACTGTACTCTTCAAAAATAATTTCAATTTTGGAATTATAGGTAAGATTATAAAGATATTTTTTTCTAAAGTAGATTTCTTTTTATCTAAGCAAGGAAAATACCCTATAAACCTTGATTTAAGAATTCTGATTAGGTTCCAATTTTGGAATCATAACTTTTGAAAGGTGCAATTGTGTGCTGACATAGTTATTGTGTCTGCATTCAGAGGAGAACCTGTTGATTACACTGGCAGTTTTGATCTGAGGTTAATCTAGATTTTCTGAATGTAATTCCCATAAAAGCAGATGAATGTGTACATTCATTTGACAGACAGAGTAGCTCAGTTTTCTAAGAGACATTCACAGGGAGACAAATGTGAAACAAGAGAACTCTGGCAGACAAAAAATGCAGAATCCTCCTTAGGCCACTGTGGAAGCTGTGTTTTTGAGTTAGACTTTTAACTTCAGGTTTGTTTCTTCCAGAGGAACAGTCATAATCCCCACCATAAGGAGAGAGATTATCATAAAGCAAGCCCTGATGGAGCATATTTGGAGCCACTGCAAGACACTTTTAAACAAGTGAAGAAAATGACAAAAATTGAGGTCCCAAGTGCCCATGATGCTTAATTTTATATGTCAACTTGGCTAGACAATGGTACTCAGATATTAGGTCAAAAATATTTTTTGCTTGAGCTTAACATTTAAGTCAGTAGGCTCTGAGTAAGCAGATTATCTTCTGTAATGTGGGTGGGCCTCAACCAATCAGTTGAAGACATTAATAATAAAAGACTGATCTCCTGTGAAAATTCTGCCACGAATTATCTTTGGCCTCAAGTTACAACTCTTCCCTGGGTCTCCAGCCTTCAGCTTACCCTGCAGATTTTGGACTTTCAAAGTGAGAGAGAGACACTAATTTATTTTAGTAACTGTGGGATTTTATATATATTGTACAATACATGTGGATCTGAATTAGGTGGAATTAAGATTTGAACCCATGCAATATGATTTTGACATCTATGCTCTTAATCAATACACAATAGTCCTAGAAATGATACAATCCTTAAGAAAGTTCAGCAGAGAAAACCATTAGTGTGTTCCACAGAGAACATAGAAGTAACATTTAGAATAGTGTCTTTATCCATTCTTATTATGTTAAGACACTGAACAGAGTCTCTGAGAACTGCAAAGGCTCCTGTAATATTTGGGGCATCTCTACACTAAGCCATGAAAAAATTTAGGGAAACTCTCATTTCACTGTGCAAGAGTTGAGTTGCATTCTAGGCACAGTATGAAGCTGTATGGGTTATGTAACATTAAAGTTACAAAGACTGCAGAAGACAATTTAAATCTCTTATTTTGATATGGGGTAGGAGATACTGATGCCCAAAGTGTTTAAGTGAGTTGATTAAGATTATCCAACAAATTAGCAGCAGAGCTAGAAGAGGAACACGAATCTCAGTTTGGGTTTTATATCTTAAAAACATCACATTCAATGAGTTTGTTTCTACTTTGTTTGTTCATTTATTTTGTTTTTTAGACTCCATATATAAGTGAAATCATATGATGTTTGTCTTTTTCTGTCTGACTTACTTCACTTAGCATAATTAATACCCTCTAGGTCTATCATTTTGTCTCAAACTCATAGATACAAAGAACAAAGTGGTGATTGCCAGATCAAAGGGGGTTTGGAGGGTGAAAAAAGGTGAAAGGATAAGTACCAATTGGCAGTTACAAAATAGTCACAGAGATGTAAAGTACAGCATAGGGTATGGTCAGTAATACTGTAATAACAGTGCTTGATGCTAGGTAGGTACTAGATTTATCAAGAGGAATCACTTTATAATTTATATAAATGTCTAACTCTTATGTTATATACCTAAAACTAATATAATATTGAATGTCAATTATAATTTAAAAATTTTTAATTTTTTTTTAAAAAAATAAAGCTATAGACTTCCATCTAAACTTACAAAAAAAGCTCATGTTCCCATGATGGAGTGTCTAGTAGCCATTTTGTACATGGTAACCCCATCTCCCTCACCAAAGTTGATTGTATCAAGGGTAGGAATTGACCCGTTAGTTCAATTAGTCTGATTCCTGAAAATTTTAAATTAAGACCAATGGAGAGAAGATTTTTTTTTTTTATTTTTTGGGCTGTATTTGTAAAATATAAGCTCTGAAGCTGTAGGTTGGGAATTTTCACAACAGGAAAGGAGACTTAGAGTGATACTAGCTGCTAGAAAAGATAAATCTCCAAATCTCAATAACTTAACAGAATGAAATAGATCTTAATAAGATAGAATTTTGTTTCTTAGTCACATCAAGTCCATGGTGGTTGTGGGGAGGGGGGTTTTAGCAGGAGGGAGGGACGTGCAGTTATTCAAAGCCCAAGCTCCTTTTAACCTGTGGCTCCCATCTTCATCCAAGGGCTCAGTTTTCATCCTGCCAGCAGATGGAGAGAGAGAGAATAGAGATTGCATAGGAAGTTTTTATGGGTGGGTATTGAAGAAGAGGCCAGAATCAAGCTACACCTAATGGGAAATGTAGTCTAGATATATCGCCAGAAGAAAGTGAAAATAGGTTTGCTAAAAAACCAGCCAGTGTCTTCCCACAGAGAAAGCTAGTCAATAAAGAGCAAGGAAAATGAACAGATGAATTGAGCGAAAGAGATGAAATGGAGAGAAAATCTTTATGGCTTCCAGATTATGGTGTCAGTCCCCTTCTAAGTCCGCACTGCATTCTCTGTAACTGGGTTGACCAGACATCCTGTATCCTTATAACTTCTCTACTCTGCCAAAACTAGCTGTTTATGGTTTCTATAGTTCACAACCAAGACAATCCTAACAAATATTCACACTCAGGAGGAGGATTGTTACAGCTTGGAGGAAATATATGTCTTCAAAAATCTCCCACCCCATCTCTACGAATGTAATGTGAGTATCATTTACTTACATCCATTTCTGTAATGACATTAGCAGCACGGAGATTAGTGTTTACAATTCTGCTAAACCCCTTTATACAGATGCTGCTGCTGAAGTCAGCATAAAAGAAGCAAACCAAGACAATGCAAGCAAGCTGTGTCAGAAAGAGTTGGTTATTATATCACACACATTGATTTATAGGTTAAATTTACCTTTACCTAAATGTCTAGTTATTTAACAGCTGTTATGAATCAGCCAGATAGAGGATTAAGTAGGGGTGAGGGTGGGGGAAGTAGGTGAAAAAATGCTTTAATCTTATGCTACAATAGAGGAACAAGTTGAGTCAGATCTCATCTAGTAATTTTGGTTTTCTGATGCTTCTTAAAGGAGAGCATTGTTCAGCAGGAAGGTGAAATAGCTTAACATATAGACCACTGGGCTGAGTTCACATTAACCTCATCAGTGAGTGAGATAGGCAATGCTTAGTATCGGTTGGAAAGCAATGTATCAATAAACGTTGGGAGTAGCTGGCTCAGTCAAAATCATTCTGACTCGCTTTGTCTTTAAATAAACAATTTACTCCAGAAGTGTGAATGAGAACATGAAGATTTAACAAGATGCCATATAAAATAACACATAGGTTACCAAACAAAAATCAAGACAGGATTCAATTGGGATGATTCCTCCCCTGACTGTGTTCAAAGTTCATCAAAGTGTTGGATAATATTTAGGAGGGAGTTACCAAGCAGAGGTATCTTTTTGTAAGAATTTATTAAAAATTTATTTTACTCAGGAGTTTATGAAGGCAAAAAAGGACTTGCTAAGAATGTCTGAAACCCTCTTCTGAGACAAGGCTGAGAAAAAGTTTACTTTTTGTGTATGTTCGGCATGCTCAAGAGAACATAAACTGGGTGCTGAGGCAACTTTATACTCCTAGACACTAAAGATGATTCTTACAGGTCTGCCTGGGGGAAGAGATGCTGTGCTGGTCCAGCAAGGATCTTCTTCTGTGTCTGGACTTGCTCTTGCCTTACCAATTTGGTCTGTGTTCAAATGTTTGTCTTGCTCGAACCTTGGCCTAAGCATTAAACTTGTTCAAAGTCTGTCTAGATTGTTTCTTACTTGATTTTTCCAGTAGGTTTTGCTTCTCTTTAAAATGTTCTGCAAATTCCTAGCTCTAGCTCTTTTACTTGAACTTAAAGACCATCCCACCCTGCCCACAACACACACACTGGCAATAGTTTTGTTCTATTTGGAAGCCCCCCAAAATGGATGTTTTCTGTACAGACTCATATACCTCTTTTCCATTCTTAATCCTTAGAAGAAGTTCTGGGCTGCCATTTAATCACTTTATGGCAAACATTAAGCAGGATAGGATTTTAGAAAAGAATATCAGCACCGCTGCTGAAATTGTCACCCTACCTACATTCACTACACTTTATAAGTCTCTTTACAGCTACTTGGTAAAAGTATTTGCTAAAATGTTTCTACACGGATTATCCCAGTGAATACACCAAGACCTGAGAAGGGAGTGATAATTTAAGTACACATCTAGCAGTAGCCATCTCTTCTCATGCTGAAGTCCAGAGCTCCTCCTTCTAGTCACACTGTCTCCACATCTAGATGCATAAGGAGAGGAAAACTTTCAATCTTAGATGCACCTCAAGGCCCTGAGTCTAACTGAAAAAAAAGTTTGTAGTTGCAAAAGCAATAGGAACTATGCCTGTATCTCCAATTAGTTTGCTCTCTAGCCGCAGGACCTTTGCACAAGCTGTTTGAACAAGACACATCAGAGCACAGATCAGGTTAAGGTAAGAGCAAGTGAGGACACAGAGAAGAACCAGGCCTCTGCATGGGAATGCTTTTCTACTCTTACTCACTTCATCTGGTTAATTCTCATTCTTTCTTTAAATCTCACACATTTAATTCCTTTTCTGAATTGTCCAATATGCAGTTATACCTTTTTATAGCTCCATGTACCTCTCTTGAATAGCACTATGACTTGCAATTATTTATGCCATTCTCTCTGATTATAGTTTATTTTTCTCACTAGGCTGTCAGCCCTGTGAGGGCAGGGACTGTGATTTTACTCATTGGACTCCCTATTATAACACTGTGCTAAGCAAATCAGTATTTATTAAAGGAATACATAAATAATTGCTTTCTGGTGTATGATACAAGGTTATTACTAAATCCAGAAAGTAAATACATCCTTGAGAGAAGAACCCAAGCAAATCACATCTGCTAAGGATTTTCACAATGTGAATAAATAGGAGAAGGGTGTGACCAAAAGATATTCCTCACTGGGTTGTTGTTTAGTCAGAATGTTATCCTAGGTAAAGGAAGGGTGGAGACTGGAGCGAGTTGAGGATGATTTTCCAAGGTAAAAGCCCCAGAGGCAGGCAGTCCTGATGGAACCAGGGAGATACACAGGCTTCCCTCCAGCCTCTGGCCTCTATGAAACCCATGAAAAGGGCTTTACTAGGCACCAAGATGTCTCTTCTCTTACAAAAGTATATATACATATATTTTTTACAGCTAACTGGCCAGATTGCTGTATGTTGTTCGTGTCCTTAAAAAGTGATTTGGAAACTGAAGTTTTGACAAATACATTCTAAATACACTAGGGGAGGAGTGCTTCTTAACTTAGATTCATGAAAAATATTTCATGGTCTATGACTTCATAAGATTATACCCAAAATGTGGTTTATGTGAAAAGATGTGTATTTATTTTCTGGAGAAAGAATTCTGGAGCTTTTAATCAGATCTCAGAAGAACTTATAAGTTCATAAGAAGTTAAAAATCATACCTAGGGGAACATATTAGGAATCCTGTAGCAAGTTCCTTTCTAAAACAAAGACTAATTTATCTATTTTCTCTCTACATAATAATTGGTGTTCATTATTATTTGTATAGTATATTAGTATATTATTTTTTACAAAGTCATTAGAATAATTTCTAGCATAATATGTCAGCATATTCATGGTACTTATATGTGCAAAGAAATAAAATAAATCTGAGTGTTTCTCACAGGAAAATTTAAAAAATTTTACATTTATGTTTATTAGAAAATATTCATCAACATTATTATTACTATTATTACTTAAACCAAACTGAAGTTGAAAACTACAGGCTAATCATTTTTTTATAGCTAATACATAAGAGCTCTTTTCACTGATAAAAAATCAAATTGAATAGTCACCTTATATGATGATCAGATTGTATGATTACAATATTTTATAAGTATAAACTTAAGATAATTAGAAGTGACAATTTTAGTAAACTTTTTGTTGTTGTTTGGTCTGGATCTAAAAACATTGATTTATCCCAAATCAAAGAGTTTTAGCAGTGTGCTAAGGGTAAGTGCGGAACATGGCTTATCTTCCTAGGCCAAAAATGTTTTCTTCACATTAAGTAAAAATATTCTTATATTAAAACATATACCAATGTATTGATGAACAAAATTTAGATCAATTTTTAATATAAGCAACAAGACTTCCAAGCAATTTTAATTATCTAGTGAGTCATTTGTTTTACCTTCCTCACTCTAGATCACTAAAGATTCTTCGGACACAATATTGAATGTTAATGACATTCGATATGGAATATTTTTAAAAAGAAATCCTTTGTCTTAGCCTTGGAAGGAAAAGAGCATGGTGAATTTTCTCTAAACAAATAATTTTGCTTACATATGTGTGTGTGTGTGTGTGTGTGTGTGTGTGTGTATGGAATTATAAATGGGTGCCATTTTAATGCAATTTTATAGTAATATATATTACAATATATATTTTCAGAGTTCTTAATATATTGATTTTTGTTCTATACAACTAGGTATTGCTAAGGAAAATGGGAAAGGGATTTTAATTTGTAATCCACATTCATGTGCATTGGTACCTATTCTCTTCTAGTTCTCTCCTACTTAATTAAAAGAGATATTTCTCTTTCTCTTTAATATTTAACCTTTGGATACCTTTCTCCTTTTCCAAATAAAAATGTAAACCATTGATAATAGTAAAAATGACACTGGCTATCATCTGTTGAGAGTCTACTATGTTCTAGGCACTGTGCTAAGCTCTTCTATGTACATGATTTTATTCAACCCTCACAACCACCTTTTATGGTGGATGTAATTTTATTTTATAAATGAAGAATCTCAAATAATGAACTTTCCCCAAATGACACAGAACATCCAAGGAACTAGATCTCAAATTCAGCTCTGATTCCAAACTCTTTTAACCATCACCTTCTAATTCTATCAATTTTGTATCTCAATGTCTCGCAGGAAAATTTTTATACAGAACCCAATCTGCATAGAATTTTTACACATTATCTGTTTGTGGATGGCTCCTGGAAAGCAAGAAGTAGGGAATTTTTCAACAAGAAGGCAATATTTGTATTGCATCTGGAATGAGACTTATCTCACCAGGTGGTATAACAGAAGTGGATGTTGAAAAGCGTACCAACATGTGTAAAAGCACAGAAGGAAAGTGAGAATTTTGTGTGTCTGGAGTGAAAGGTATGTGGTACCAGGTGCAGTAGATGAAGCTTGATAAATTTAGAGGACTAATTTATAACAGGACTTGGTTGCCATACTAAGGAGTTTGGGGTTTTATCTTAGGAATGTGAGGGATCCTCTGGAACCATTACAAGGGGATGACATAATAAGGATTTATTTGAGAAATATCACTCTGGTTCAGAGAATGAATACAGGAGAATCAGTCCAGTGTGAGGGTGACGACTTTGACAGTTTTTGTAAAAACTGAGGTGAGAAATGATTGAAGATAATGAAAGAAGAAATGACAAAGGGAGTGAATATTGGGGAAATAATTAGAGAGAGATACTGAATAGTGGCAGATGGACTGAAAGGTTTGCAAGAGAAGGAAGAATTGAGGATGACCTGACTATTTCACTAGAAGTCGTAATGTCTCTACAACCATTCTCATGATTATGGATACATTAGCTTTCTTTCAATTTAATTTGACTCCATTATTTGAAACTGATGACCTTGTTGAACTTAACATGCATTCTAACACTTTATTATTTATTTGTTTGTTTGTTTGTTTGTTTGTTTGTTTACACACGCCTACAGCATCTGGTATTCCTAGGAGGTTTCCCATCCAAGTACTAACCAGGCCCAACCCTGCTTAGCTTCCAAGATCAGATGGGATTGGGCTTGTTCAGGGTGGCATGACCATAGACTATTCTAACACTTTAAAAAATAAAGAAGCTAATTAAAAATATTATATACTCTAAAATTTCCTATCATCATAACATTAAAAATGTTTGTGAAATATAGTCAATGAAGTATTTTTGAATAAGTTTATCTAGTCTCTGTAATAATATACCTAGAAGGTAATTTACAGTGGAATCTATTTTGTGTTTGTTGTATCAGTTACTGTGCAGTGGTTAAATGTGTATCAGATGAGCACTAGACTTTGTAAGTCATATAAATGTCTAATCACTACCTGTATACGTGAAACTAATATAATATTGTATGTCAACTGTAATTGAAAAATAAATTTTAAAAAATGTGAGACCTACAGAAGGAAAAGTCTGACTCTGGATTTGGCAGAATTTAGTATCAGAACCAATTCATTAAAATAAGAAGTGATCACATTTGGATTGATTTAACATTCAACTGGACTACAATCTTGCATGCTTTCCAGAATATGTCATATTTTACTCAAGATTAAACTTTAGCTGGTACCAAAATTAAAGCAAAATAGCCAAATAAAAAATAATGCCAATTCAACATGATGGAAAAATTATTGAATAAATGAACAACTTTGCCAAAAAATGATAACTCTTATCTAAAGGTACTGGAGCAAGGGAGAGGAACACAAACTACAAATATGGCAAGAGGCAGTAGTTCTCAATCCTGGCTGCATCTGGAAATTTTTTCTAAAAGCCGGTACATTAAAAAATATATACACTAAAGCCAAACTGGAAGAAATGTTTGTAATGCAAGGAACTTTTATTCAGAATATAAAAAACCTGCTACAAATAAATGACAAAAAGATAAAAACTCAATTTTAAAGGGATGGACAAAAACTTTGGATAATGCTCAAGAGAGGATGCATGAATAGCCAACAAGCACATAGAAATATTCACTTTAAAACCAATTGATACCATTTTGTGCCAACTAAAATGTTAAAAGTTAAAGAACAACCATGGCAGTCAACAAAAGAATTTGGAGTAACTGGATCACTCATGCATCGCTGTTGGGAGTGTAAAGTGATACAATCATTTTGGAAAAGTGTGTGGCATTTCCTAATAAGGTTAAACCTTCACATATTCTGTGATCTAGCAGTTCTACTCCTTGGTATATACTCAAGAGCAAGGAGTACATATACCCAGAGAAAGACATGCATGAGAAAGTTTTAGCAACATAATAGCTGGGAACAACAGAAATTCACATTGATTGGAGAATGGGTACACAAATAATGATATATTCATACAATGGAATACTATTTAACAATAAAAAGAGAATAAGCAAGAATGCAACAATACAGATAAATATAAATTCCTAAAATGAAAGAAGCAGACACAAGAGAGTATATACTGCATGATGTCATCTATATGAAGTTTAAGACTAGACAAAACTAATCTGTGGTGAAAAAATCAGAGTTATGATTGGTTATGGAGAAAGGGAGTTCTCTGGAAGGGGCAATCATAAGGCTTTCTGCTGTGATAAAATCATATATTGTTTGGGGTTGTAGTTACATGAATATATATACTTATTGAATTATATTGACCAGTGTATTTCACTGTGTATAAATCTACTTCAATAGAAAAAAAACTAAGGCATAGCTTAGACACATTTTAGATATAGATGAATGAATAAAGTACATAATATCACTTTTTTTCCAAATAGGAACCTCATCATCATCATCAACAACAACAGCCACAACAACAAAAATCCTGATGCTCAGGCTTAACTTTAAATCGATTAAATCAGAATTATTGGAAGTGGGACTCAAGGATTGGTATTTTCTAAAAAGCTCTGCTGATGATTTTAACATGCAGCCAGAGTTGAGAACTAATTTAATAAATTAATATAATTTCTGTTATGGACTGAATGTATGTGTTCCCCAAAATTCATATGTTGAAACCCTATCCCCTAATTTGATTGGTTTGGAGATAGGGCCTGTGAGGAGGTTATATAGATTAAATGAGGTCATAAGACTGGAGTCCTAATCTGAGATGGCTGGTGCCTTTATAAGAAAAGGAAGACACCATGACACTCTCTTCATCATGTGAGGACACAGAGAGAAGATGACCTTCTCAAGCCAAAAAGAGAGCTCTCACCAGAAACTAAATTAGCTGGCACCTTGATCTTGGACTTTTCAACCTCTAGAACCGTGAGACAGCACATTTCCATGGTTTAAACCACCCAGTCCACAGTATTTTGTTATGACAGCCCAAGCAGACTAATACAATTTCCATGCTTGAAAATGAAGATTTGAATTGCCAAATTAGCAAACAAATCAGTGTTAATGATATTTAATTTTGTATATCATGCTGGAGCATAATTTCTACTCACCAAATAAATGAATTTGATTTTGCATTGTAACCTAGGTTCTGATTCAACAACTTACTTTAATTTCTAAGTAGTTTATGACTCAGAGGATTTTAACTGAATAATAAAACACAACATTTTAAATATACTCAGGTCCAGTCAGCATTTAAAATTCAGCTGCATTCACAGGTTTCTCCTGAACTCAACTTGTCTTTTCTGAATTCAATAAAAACATGTTCAGTTTTATAAGACAACAATAATTTATTTGTTAAATATAATTTCATCAGTAATAACACAAACCAAACAGTTTTCCTCCTTGGAAGAAAATTAATTTTTATGGAAGTTGAAAGCTTGGTTTCA
The DNA here is from genome assembly GCA_028627145.1 of Eidolon dupreanum. NCBI lineage: Eukaryota > Metazoa > Chordata > Mammalia > Chiroptera > Pteropodidae > Eidolon > Eidolon dupreanum. The sequence goes on from CM053509.1 coordinate 104,065,110, forward strand.
CTTTTTTTTTTTAATGTGGAAATCTACCAAAACCTCATCTTCATTTCTTGTTAACAAATCAAATGCCAATTAAGATTGAGACTTATAGTGTATTTGGTTTCTTTACCTTAACAGTTTTTTAATGTCAGTAGAATTTTCTAATTCTTTGGACTATGAGTTAACATAAGGTAATCATATAGCCATGATTACTGGTAGGTACATTTCAGTGGAAAAATTTATGTTTTTATACTATTGGCTTATGTGGAAAAATTTGCAATGCTACTAACTTACATCTAGAATGTCTATCTAATATGTCATCAGTGTCAAAACTGAGTTGAGAAATGCAATAGAATTATTTAAAAATCAGTATAATTTCATATACTTTTCAAAAGGGTCTCAAATTTCAAGGAACATAAACAGCACTTAAAATGTTGCATTTGGACAGAATAGAAAGCTTAAAGTCACTTCTCATTTGAAAATTTAAAAATGTTTGAAGTTTTATTTTTATGATATTTATTAATGTATATAATATTTTTTACATTGAGCATCTTATATATGCAAGAAAATATCCTAAATGTTTCAGAAAATTTTAAAGATGAAGTAGACATCTAGTGGGTGTGTTGTGTCTGGAAATAAGACATATACAAGTAGCAGGAATATCATTTTATGATTTAGTTACAGAAAGAATTATGTGAGTTTAAAGGAAGAAGAAATTCCTTCCAGATGAAAGAATTGGGAAAGATTTCTTTGTGGAAAAAAGAGAATTTGAGCGTAGGGTTTGACTAGGATATAATTTAGAAACTATATTTCATAGCGAGTGATTGAAGTTGCTCACTGCCAATAGCCTTTCCCTACATATACCTTGACACACCAGCTCTTCTGGGTCTTGTCATCTTCTGGATAGACTGTCTACTTCTAAAATATCTTCAAATCTAATACTCTGTCTTCTGGTCATAACCTCCAATTCATCCAGTGAGCTTCTGCCTTCGTTTTCATCACTTTTTACTGTCATTAATATTTAATGCAATAACTTTGGAGCTGAAAGACCTGAAGTAAAGTCCAAGCTCTACCACCCCAATAACCGGAAAACTCTGCTAAATTATTTATCTATTCTAATCCTTGGCCTCCTCATTTTAAAAGCAGTGTTATTGATAGTTTTCATGAGCATATTCAATTAGATAACATACAAAAAGATTGCAACTCAGTGCCTGCGTTAAATAAAGGTGCAAAAATTGTTGGCTTTTGTGTGTCAAAATTTTTATTGCTATTTATCTCACTATCAGTGCTAAGAATTACAATCACATTTATCTCTTCAGTCCATTTTTCTCTCCTTGTCCAGATCATCTTTTCAACTACTGCTGATTTATCCCCTTCACCTTGCATTCCAATAATGGCTAGTAGTCATTCATTCAGTCAACAGTATTTATTGAGTATCTACTATGTACCAGTTGTATGCACTGGAGCTATGTTGAGTAAATCAAAGAAATAGTCTAGGGAGATGCAGACATACAATCAATATAACATCATGTGATATATATAGAGGTAAGTTCACAGGAGGGGGTTAAGTACCCAGTCTTGGGAATGCAGATCAGGATCTCTAACTTTAACCCCATTCTGGCCCCTAGCACCACATCTGGCACATATTAGGTGCATAATAAACATTTATTGCATTAAAGGACATCAAAGCTGGAATTTAAGGATGAAAAAGTATTATTAGGAGAAGGGATTGAGAGATACAAGAATTGTTTTCTAAGACCAATAAGTGTACAAAAGCTTATGGGCTAAAGAGTGCATGGGGTGGTCTTGAGGCAAGGATTTTGGAGTGGCTAGAGTAGGGCTCATTGTATGAGCTCAGTAAATATTAGTGTTCATTCTATCTTACAAAGCAACTTTACATACATTGTTTTTTTTAGTTCTCTAACAATCATTTAAATTCACTTGTTAGGCTTAATTACCCCTATTTTACAGATTAGGAAACTGAGACTGAGAGAGATTAAATAATTTACAAAGTCCCACAGCCTGGGTCAGCTTCATGAGCATGCAATCTTTGCAGTCGCATAAGCATCCATCAAGAACTTGGTTTAATACATTGCCGACGCTGTCTTGAAATTCATAGAAATTTTATCTTTGAATTTGTTATTTTGTAAGTAAAGAACTAGACAATGAATGTATGTGTGAACAGATGGGATATAGGTAATATGTGTGTATGCTGTTTCTTGCTACCCCATGAACACAAAATCCTGGTGTGAGATGTACAGAAGTTTAATAAAACTTCAAGCAAGTACAAAGTAAGCATAGCTATGACTAAGTAAGCTTTTTGACCAGAATTTTCTTTGAATGCAAAAAAAAAAAAAAACAAGAACAAAAACAATGGTGTTCTAAGAAACATGAACAACCAAGGAAACTTATCATATTAAATGACCAAGACATTTGTTGCTTCGTTGGCTTATAAAACCTCACAGATGAGTCCTTTCTACAGAGTGCCTTTGGCCAAGTGGACTGCTTCCCCCAGTTTGGGACAATTCTGAAATTCATCTTAATGCGGTGCTCCCCAGACCTTTGTTCCTACTGATGGCAGCTCAGCTCTTCCCTCTGCCCAGTCTGTTTCCTTCACTCTTTCATAAGTGTTATTCCCCAGGACACCTCCAATAAACTTCCAGCCTCCAAATTTCTGTTTCTGAGTTTTCTTTTCATGAAATCCTAGGACATCAACATAGTGAACATTGAATGCTGACAGTTGTGTCCTGCATTTTTCACATCAACAATTTAGTGTCTAATGTCACAAAATGTTTAGTTCTCTACTTTACCTTCACTGTAGCCAGAGATGCACTTACCTTTACTTCTTTCCCTACCCAATGAGAGTCTGTTCTTTCAGTGTTTCACCCTGTAGAGGCTATTTCTATACAGTTTCTCTAAACTAGAGAAACCATAATTCCTAAGCAAGTCATGAACCCCCATTAGACCTACTTTAGAAGGAAGTTCTTGCTCTTGTAAACATTTTTCTTGCTCAAAAGGAGATGTCAAAAAGCCAGAACTTTAGGGCTGCTTCTGTTATCTTTCACCTTAAAATTTTTTGTGGTTAGATTTACTCTGAAGCATTTAACTTGAACTTTCTAAACTGCCATTTAAATGACTATTCCTTAATTCAGACTTATTAAGGTGCAGGTTAGCTATAAAAATCATTTTAACTCATGGTCTTTTAATTAAAATAAAACACTAAATACCTAAATGTCCCGGGCACAAGTTGGTACTGCCCCAGAACAAGTCTGCTGTATATAATGGCATCTCTCATGAGTCAGTGTATATTCTGTAACTCATTTTGGAAGCATTTGGTTGACTCAACCCTAAATTTGGCTAGTAGAATTAGGAAGATAAAAATATAATAGCTTCTGAGTCATCAGCCCATGGGTAAATATATTTTATAATGAAGAAAAAACTGCCCATATAGAGGCCATTTGATCATTTTTAAGCCTTGTAGATTTCTCAAAAAGTCTAGATATTTTCTTGAGTATTGGTAATTAGCAGAGGGTAAGTATAATACAAATTTAAAGAGCAAGACTTTATTTTGATTTGATAATAAACAACACCCTTCCTTCTCTTTTTCCCTGCTCACTTCCACCAAGCACATGCACATGGATATATCACTAAACTCTATTCTTCAATGTTATCTTAAAAAAAAAACTAACTAACTTTGCGTACAAAATCAAACAATAAAAAACCCATCTCATACCAAAAGACAACTCTTCATGCCCAAAGTAAAATCAGAACAATTGTTTATAACATGCTGATCCACTGTCACGTCTTCCTGAGTGTACAGTTGGCAGCTATGCTGAGATAGTCATTCTTGCTGCACATAGATACATGTGGCTTGTGGTCATTTAAAGAGCCACTTGGACTCTCAGCCACAACAAGAACCCTTAAGGCCCAGGGTCATTCCATTCAGACTTTGGCTAGGAAGAGACCAAGGCAGCTCCAAGGGCATTCCATGTACCTTACTAAATTAACTACCAAATCAACCTTTCATTTATAGGGGTCCAAACAAAAACCCCTTCAGGACTTAAAGGAGCAGACCAATTATGAGAAAATGGGGTCACTGGGGAGCCCCAGAATCACATCAAGGGGGCAGCTACTGCTCAGTATTGTGGTCACAATGTGATAATATACACCTAGTGTTGCCAAATATTGTATGTTTTTCTAAAGGAATTAGAAGTCAACATTCTTACATAAAATATCATACTTTTTAAACGTTAGCAGCTAATTAATTTTTTAAACCAATGGACTGACTAATAGAACACATCTATATTGAGTCTTCACCAGGGCTACCAGCATGACCTCATCACCTCTTTGACCTTCCTACAGCTCTCCATTGACTCTATCATTGACTCACTGACTCATTTTGTCCAGCTGTTCCTTGAATGGGCAATCCATTCTTCTGTCTCACGGCCTTTACACCAGCACTTTCCTCACCTGAATGGCCCTTTCCTTAAGGAGTCACATAACTCACCCTTCACTTCCTTTAGGTATTGTTTTAAATGTCCCTTTCTCAGTGAGACTTTCCCTGGTCACCCTATTTGAAATCACACCCTGTCCCCACATTCCCTATGTATTTTTCCTGCTTGATTTTGCTAAAAACAATTTATCACCATCTAACATATATGTATCTATTTTTTTACTTTTTTTTCTGTCTCTTCCTACAGTAGAATGCAAGCTTCTTGAAGGCAGACATTTTGGTTTATTTTGCTCATGGCTGTATTCCTAGTGCCTACAACAGAGTCTGGCACATAGTAGGAACTTGATACATGGTTTTTGAATGAATTAATTAATAATGAACATATGAATCTATAGGCCATCTTTGGTCTGTGGCCTGGGATTCTCACTTGTGACTCCTGATTTATACTGAAAATCTCATGGCACAACACACACAAAAAAGGACACATGATGAAGTTTGGGCAGTGAACATCTAAACTCTTATTTTCTGAGAAAGTCATCAAATGATATCATTCACAATCTCACAGAACATTTCTGTCGGTTATAGTGTTCTTCACATGAAAAAGTAAAGCATACCGAATAATGTCAAGCTTATTAATCTCATATTTTATTCACTCCATTTTGATTAGATGCATACTGAACAATGACAAAGTTTAGAGTTTAAGCTACTCAGAATAAGTCACCTTACCCGTAGTGTCAAACTTCAAGTAAGTAGCGTCTAAAAGTAAGCATAGTTTCTTTGCTGGTTGGGAAATGAAAATAAAACAAAGATAAAGAGACACAAAAGAACAAAAAGATTAAGCCTAATCTTTGTGAACAAAGGAAGTTAATTCACAAAGATGACATTTTCTCTCCAAGTCTTATCTTGCCTCTTCACTCTGACCTAGATGATTCAAAATTTTGGATATTGTTGTTAAGAACTCAGCTCATTTTTATATTTCTTTTCTTCTACTTTTTGCTCAGAGAAGGTTCAGAAAGGGCTTATACTAAATTAAAAAAATAAAATTCAGGTTGTGTGTGTTTGTTTATATTCTCTTATCTAAGAAAAGGCTAAATAATCAGAACTCTTAAGTCCAAATAAAATCAATAACCACGATAGGATGAAGGGCACAGGGTAGATAAATATATATTTAATTAATAATATACCAGAGATGCCTTAGAATTTAATTTTTTTTAGCAGTCCATACAGTTTATTCGGCAATATGATAGGAGAGAACCTTCATCATGATAGACATAAGGCAGATACAGGTTACATTTCTTATACAGACTAATAACTACCTTTAGGTTTTACAATATGTTGCAGACATGATTTGCTGCATACAACAACCATTCATTCCTTGAAATATTTTTAATAGAAGCAAATAAATGCCATATACTTTGTGACTGGGCAGTAAATTTTGTAGTTCATTGCCACAAGAAATCATATACAATGAAAATACAAAAACCTTGAAAAGGATGAATTTCTAGATGGAAGTGCAAGGAAGCTCCATCTTGGCTGCCTACAGTGCCAAAGTGGGTGATTGGCAGGAGGGCTCTCAAAAGTCACCGGCAAAACTTCAGGTCTGCTCTCTGCCAGAGATACTGTGCCTCTTGCTACTACAAGAGCAAGAGGTGACTTCTCTTTCACCTCCCAAATCTCATGCAAGTGTCTCTCACTCCACTGGTCTAGGAAATGTAGTCTTCCAGCTTCCCGGGAGAGTGCAGAAAGTTGAAACCAGTAGCAAAGGCAGTGCTTTTCTTCTGCTTTCTAGAGTCAAACTAGATCCATTCAGACTGGACCAGATGGCTCCAATGTGACCTAGGATTTGAATCTTCTGTTCTAATGAAAGAACCAGGCATTCCCAGAACCATCAGTGGGTTTAATGATCTTTTCTTTGTGACATTTTCATTCTATAAGTAAGACAATCACACAGATGTGCTAGAGTTGCCTTTTTACTAAAATTAATTGATTCCTTTAAACAGTTCATTCTGCTGAATGGTCCTGCTGTATGCGGACATCTCTCAGTTGGCATCCACATTAAGAATGGGGAACGGTGGGGAAAGATTTTAGAAATGAGGAGAGAACTAGTTTATTTACATGAAGCAGACTGAAATCTTACCAGGCTAAGACCAAATTCATCTTAGCAAAACTTATATTGCAATATAGACTAACAATTTCCTCTCCTGCAACTCTGAAGACTTCCTGTCCCGTGACTCAGTTTCCTACATGAAGGAACTGTTGTCGTAGTTGTCAGGGTAGTCAGGGAAGGGAAACGCTTGCTCACCTTTGCTGTGTTTGGAATAACCGCTCCACATCAAAGGGGTGACTCACTCTGCACACTTGCCAGCCTTGAGCTTGCTTCCTACCTCCCACCACCCCTTGCTGGCTGTGCCGCTCTTGGCTGGAGAGGCCTTCCACCAGCAAGCCCAGGTCTGTGGAGCCTGGCACACTTGCCTCCCTGTATGACGAGGCTTCCTGAGGTGGGTTGTTCTGCAGGTTGGGACCTGAAGGTGACCACCAATTTGTCTGACCTACAAGGTGTATAATTCAAAGACAAGAAACTGGGCTTCCGCCTCTGCTCCTAAGAGAGCACAAAAGGAAATGGAATCATTGTCTTTTCCTACTCCTTTTAACAGTAAACACGTAACCTGAAAAAGCATGAGTACCCATTTTCATTGGTTTTAGAGAAACATGTTGCTGTTGGAAGCTCCAGAAGCCATCAGGTTCATTTCAGTGAGCTCAGCAGTATTTATTACAGTGTGGGGCAGAAAAAGGGCGCTCAGAAAAGATTTATTCCTGGTGGATACGCCTCTGTTAGGGTAAATAATTGCACTTTAGAGATTCTTAGAAAGGAAGAATCCACACTTTCGTTAATAAAATCCACTACCAGATTCAATACTAAGGAGAATGTGGTTATGGAAAAATAAAGAGCTTTGGAATGAATAGAAATGGGTTTGAGATTAGGAACTCTGGGCAAATCCCTTAAATTCTTATTAAATAAATGTAGCATGGTGCTAAAGGAATTTGAACTCAGATTGGTCTGTGCTAACACCTACCAGCCACATGACTAGTAGTGATTTACTTCTCTAAACTTCTATTTCTTCATGTAATAAATAGAGTAACAATGAAATTTTCCTTTTAAGCTTTTTACTAGGATTAAACAAGATAATACGAGCAGTGTTCTAAAAACAGAGCCTGGGACACATTAGCATTCAATAAATTTTAGTTTTTCCCAGAACCTGTTTTCTTACTTGGAAAAAGGGAAGAATAAAACACAACATACTCTGCTGCAAAGGGATGTTAGTGATCAGATGAATATGGAGAAAGTGCTTCCCAAATATGATTTATTAGCATTATCTAACTCCCTCTTAGCAATGAGCCCATGCCTTTTTCCATTTTCTGATTGTGGGCTTGCTGCTGTTAACTTTTGACATAATACTCGGCAATTTGCATGTAGATTTAACAGACCAGTACTCAGAATGTCTATAGCATATGATTCCTTCCCTTAATAATGAATATGACAATCTGCAAGTGTTTAGGGACCATTATCCACAGATATTTTGCCATTGAATGCTCACATTGCCAGCTTTCTCCATGTTAGAATGTTTAGGGGAACTGAGATCTACTATGGTGGTATGGCCCAATCCATGTTGGGATGGTCCCAAGACAGACACTTATTAAAACCCGATCCTTCCAGGACTATACTGGTGGTAGAATGCGTTAGAGCAAAGCTTCTCTTGATTCACCTTGTTTTTCAGGCAGCCAGATAGCCTTTTCTAGCCTGTCCTACTAGATAAAAATGCTCTGGGGGATTTAGAGAAGAATTGGTGTGAATGGGTTTATATATTACCCAGATGGCCTCATTATTACTCATAGTCAATTGGAAAATTTCCAACCTTTTCTACTTGATCCTAACAACATAAGGGATTTGAACTGACATCTGCTCTCAAAGCCCATCTGGAAAGAGCATATCTGAATCGTATTAGATTTCATTCAACAGACATTAAGTGGGAACCATTAGTAACAAGGGAGTGGTATAGAATAGAAGAAAGTCCTTCTGGCTTCAGAAAAAGATCATTTTAGGTTGAAACTCTAACTCTGCCAATTCTATTTGTATATCCCTGTGCCTGTTAATTAACCTCAGAGCATAGCTTACTAATCTATAGAATAAAATAATGTCTCTTTACCATGATGTAAGGAATAATAAAGATTTTTACACATAAGACACTATAGTAATAATGTGTTTGATAAATGGCAGCTATTTATTATTCGTACTGTTTTCTTAATATGCTGAGATTTTCTAGCAGAAGGAAATGTTCAGAGAATTTGACCAGTTCTCCTTTAGGTATCCTTATCACTTATGGTTGCCATATTAAATAGAGAAAATGGGTGAGAAAGTGCTTTGTAAAGCCACAAATATAAGGTTACTATGATTATTTTTGATAAAAGGCACTTGAGATCCAAGAAACACTACAGGAGAAGAAACGAAAGGAATTAGCTTAAGGCATAACTGAGGTTCATTTTTTACATACTAATATGTATAACTATGGCACTGTTAAAATAAATTCCATTTGGTAATGTTTATGTGTACCTGTGTGTACACACGTGTATGTGTGTGTGTGTGTGTGTGTGTGTGTGTGCGCGTATAGATTTTTATTTGGCCAAACAATTTTCACTTCATTGGTTCTTAAAGAATGATTAGGACACAGGAAGAAGAGGAACAAAAGTAGATTTTACTCTTAATATCTTACTTAAAATTTTTCAGGAAAATTGACCACAACAACAGGAAAAATAATGAACCTAAAAATGTCTTAAAATCACTAGCTGGCTGTATCACACCCAAGATTTACAAGCCTTAGAAAATTGCTCACATTAATACCGAGTAATTCAACCTATTCTTTATCTCTGAGTCATGATTAACTTTTTAGGTTGAATTTCTTCATTAATCTGAAAAAACCCATGCTTATCTGGAGGACATTTATTCTCAGTAAGCTGTCGTAATTAAAATTCCAGCATTAGAATTGGCTATGGCAACGTAGGCAATGTGACAAGGAGGTTCATAGATTACTTGAGTAATTTGATCAGTAAAGATGGCTCAGTACACTGAGTTTTGCGGTAAGTTTTATTTGCCTGCCTTGCCTGGGTAATTACATCAAATTTCCACATCGCTTGGCTGTGTAGGCATAGTGAAGATTTTTAGCTCATGCCCAGCCAATTGAGAAAGCCTGACTTGCATAATTGGTATTCTGCCTTTAAAACATCTGTCTATGAATGCTTTGCTGAATAATATGCTTGAACTTGTCTTTTGGAGTTACTTATGTGGGTTAATATTTGCCATCTATAACTGTGGTACATTATGAGCCTACCTAGAAATATATCCTTCTTAAAGTTCTTCTCTCCCTTCTTCTCTTCCTTCCTTGTTTCCTCCGTTCCTTTTCCTTACTTCCAAATCTTTTTCATGAAATCATACAACACCAGAACTTGGTGGGACCATAGCAGTTGTAACTACTTTATGTTTCTAAAACTTCATTAGTTCCCACACCATGTTCATGGATTTTTACATACCTAGTTATTTGATTATTTTTAAATAGATTTAAAAAAAAAACAACTACTTTTTAAAGATGCATTTAAAAAAAACTATATTCAAGAATCATAGCTTTAGTATGCTGATTATACTTTCCTGATAAACAATCAAAGAAATGCATAACAAATAGGGAAAGTTTATACATGTACCACCTAAAATCATGTCATTCAGCTTTTGGGAAATACAGTTCTGGTCCAGCATTCAAATGAGAAAGCTGAGACCCAGAGAATTAAGGAGATGTCTCCTAGAGGTACAGAGCCAGTTTCCTAGAGGAAGAGAGCTAATTGTTGAAACCATGCTTTTGGATATTCAAGTCCAGGCATTTCTTACTACACTATATCAACTTATGATGTTAGTTACCTTAAGACAGGGCTATAAGAATCGCTAACTAAAATATTATAGAAAAACCATCAGTAGCAAAGTCATGAAAACAGCACATGATACTATTTATTTGTCCTTTAATAACTCTTAACACCACTAAGGGACTACAGATGCTTCAAGACAGTGGTCCTCAAACAAGAGTACTCATATAAAAGTTTACAAAGACTTTCCAAGGACATGGATAGTGCTAAGGATTTTTTCAGAGCTATACCTTTCCTGTGAATCCTTACCTAAGAAAGGGTCTATGGTTAAGACATCTCTACTTATAATTGCCCTTTTGCCACCTTACAGAAGAAAATCACACTTTTTATATCTACTGTATTACTCTAGAGTGAAGATACTTCAGCAGTGACACCAAATACATAGATACTTGAAAATACTGTATCATGTTGGTGTAAGCATGGAAGAGTGAAAGAATTTCATGTCTGGGTAACAGATCACAGGTACTCTCTAATTCTTTGCTTTCCACAAAAATGAATAAAGACTAAACAAATTTTCAGTTGCTAAATCTATAAACTTAATTTTGCATAATCAATCAATATATAAATTTGGGCATAAAGTTGTTTAAAGTTCTAAGAATTAAGTGTCATAACTATAATATAAATCCTTCTATCCTCATCCATGAATAAGGTTTTTTAGCACTAACCTCAATTGAAATAACAAACAAGAATAAAATTAATATCTAACTCTGAACTCATTCTAATAGTAAGTAATATTGATATACAGATCCATGGGGAAAAACCTTGCCTGATCCATTTCACTAGGAGATATACATCCAAAAAGAGGTATTTTTTAAACATTGCTTTTTATTACTTTTAATGTTTATCATTATTGTAATACATTCATATTAAACATAATTCAGTTATACAACTTATTTTGCCCAGCTGTTAACCAATAATAATTGTGATATTACCCAGGAAAAATATTTTTTAACATTTAGAATCTTTTGGAAATTTAAAAAGTAAAGTTTGGTTTATATATTTGCTGCAAAGTAGTATATAAATACTAAGGTCATTAATAAAAGACTTCTAAGAATAAAATTATGTTATGTTATATGAATAAAGGTATATGAAATTAGTATAAAACCTGGTGAGGAAGGGAAATAGAAAAAATGAGTTAAAAAAATAAAGACACAATGCTATATATATATATATATATATATATATATATATATATATGCCTTACTGCTCAATTGTACACCTGAAACTTACTGGATTTCGTTAACCAATGTTACCATAATAAAAAAATAAATTAAAAAGAAATAAATAAAAACAAAGATTTTAAATTTCTAGTTGTTAAATAAGATCTTATTTATGAACTACTATTTTTTAGATGGATGATGACAGGGGATCAAATTACTTTGGTATTTATATTCCATAGGATACATTTTAAAATTATGTAACAATTTTATTTTAAAAGGTTAATATTTAAAATAATTTTAATTACACAATTTGTAATTATTTATATTTTGGACACATTCTAGATGTTATCTTAAAGTTTGGCCAGGGTTATATTGATTTTCAAATTCCATTAGGGAGTACACAAACAGAAAGTTTGGAGACCATTGCTTTCATGGCTAGAGTCAGTTTCCCAGCTACATAGTGCTTCATGGAGAATTCTTCTCCTCACACTGGTTTCCCAGAAATGAAAATGGTAACTGTCCAAAGGAGCATACTACTACCTGGATGCTGCCAGAATTCCTGGAACAGAACTTCAGATATCCAGGACCCAGGAGAGTAAGGATGCTCTGTGGCTTTTCGTGCCTATCAAACTAACACCTACGGGAAGGTTCAAAAGCCTGACAGAGGAAGTTGCACTGGTTATAAAGATATCTTCTCCAGTCCTCCTTACCACTATAGAATGCAACTTTGTATTTACTAGATAAAATAAAATGGTTCTTTTTCACATTCTTATAAAATTTAGAAAAATTCAGAATGATAAGATTAGAAATCATTTGAATAAGAAAAACAGCAACATGTATTTCAAATATATGTATTTACATAAAACAAATGTTTTTAAAATGTGTAACCATGTGATATTATTCAGTTATTAAAATTTTGAAGTTTGACATAGTATTGAAGTTCACACTGAAATGGTCTTTTAAGAGAGTTAATTCAAATCACTCTTCACCCTAGTAATGTAAATATCTAATTCTTCCAACCCAGGAAAGAAACAAATTATTTATGTATGCTCTATTCCAGCAACATCATATTACCTAAAGCTTATAATTAGAAGATATACAAGAAGTTTCCTTTAATTTTATTTTTTAGTTTTTATACTTTTCTTGCAAGAATAAAAGAAAAAGAGAGGAAAGACACAATTTCCCTATATATTTAAAATTATTGGACTTTTAAATAATTATAAAAGTACAAAAATTGCTACAAATGATCTAGATCAAATTAATAATTTTCAATTAAGACTTCATACAAACATTTCAACACAATCGTAGGGCAGAGGCAGCTTTTAGCTTTAACCTCAGAGCCATATGAAATATAGATTTTATACTGTTCTACTAACTCCTGGTTATATTAAAAAGTGGTTGATTTCTCTTTCTCCAATGGCATCTATCCTCATTTTGAGAGAAAGAAAACAAAAAAAATAAATAATGAAATCTAACAGCCCATGAGCACATTTACACACAGTCCTTCTACAGGGCTGAGAATCTGGAAATAAATCCAACATCAACGCCAACACACTCCTCTGCAATGTCCTCTTATCCTCAACAATCACAACTTTGCCTTATGCCACTCATATTCCACTCCAGAATGTTGCAAAGAAACCATGGAAACTATTATCATTAGAAGAAAAACATTAAGAAAAAATGCTTCTATTTAAGAAAATTTTCTTCTGTGCTAGACTTGTAAGAGATTTATTATAAACACTATATTGCTTGGAAAATCAGAAACCTGAAAATCTTCCAAGCAATTAGGAGAAGACGTCTTCCTTAAGTATGAATTATTTTTTCAAACTCAAATAAGACTTCAAATACTGTTGATAAAGAAAATTGCCAGACAACACCAGTTGTTTCACTTATATTACAGACCCAGATGATTTTTTAGAAAACGACCCAACATTTTTACTGGTATCACAAAGATTCAATACTCCAAAATTTGCTCTGACCCATTTTGAAAACACACACACACACACACACACACACACACACACACACACACACACACATTTATCCAAAAAATATACTAGGATGACTCATTAGAGAAGACGGACAAGTAAGATGACATATTTTGGATTTAAGCTTAGGATAGGTGCAGCACAGCGATCAGGTCATTTACTTAAGAGAAAGGAAAAGGTGAGTAACACCTTGCCTTTTTGATAAAAATCATGCACCGCTTCATGCTTCATTTAGTGTTTAGTATATTTAGCTATGATATTTACAATAACTGTGTTCCTAGTTGATTAAGGTGTAAGCACAACTGACTAAGCAAGTGGGTATGAAAGACAGAATAAGTCATAATTATTACTCCCTTATGCATATTCTTACAATAGTCAAGGGTATTGAGACTCAAATTTATACCCTCTGCAGCTCATTTTACTTGACCTTTTCTATGGAAGCTCAATTAAATTGAGGCAGATAGAGAAACTGAAAGTGCAAAAAAATATTTATTTAATAGTGTTTCAGGTGTTATATAGTACTTTGCTAAGTTTCTCACACTGGCTGAGAAAAAGGCTGCTTTCTTTACATCGCATATGCTTCTCAGGACCTAGTCTACTCAGAGCTTTGCTCCTAAGTTTTTTGATCTAAGGTAAAAAGCCCTCATCCCGGGTGAAAGGATAAGAAAGACAAGAAAGTTATGCCTGACCTGTCCCTCTGTCTCCGTATCCAACCAGAACAGAAGTATTCAGCTTCCCTGTACAGCTGTGCAGAATCTTCTCACTTTCTGCAGGTATAGGCAAGTCTGGTCTTCAGTTCATGGTTTGGCAGGTTGTGGCACAGGAGAATTTAACAAATTAAGCTTTTATCCTTTGCAATGGAGTACTATCTAGACTATGAATAGGAATTAGCTGTATCATTTGGATGTTTTTAAGATGTAAACCAAATATTTGCTTAAATATCTATTTAAATGTTAATGACAACTTACAACCTTTAGCCTACTCAGAACAAAGAAAATATTTCTTTTTCACAGTTTGATGTTTCAAGTTAGATTTCCAACATTTTTGAATAAAATACCCAAATATGTGATATTTTGTTTTGCTCTGTTTCAAATATAATAAAACAATGCTCTTAAGTTTTATTTTGCTCCACAAGGTAGGTAGGAGTTATTAAGAGTGACTCTGAAACACATTCTGTGGACATGATGAAATGTACGTGAACACTTATACAGGAAAATGTAAAGCTTGAATCTGACAGCACACAGTTACAACAGTTTTCTGTTAGGTCTCTTGATTGGGCTAAACTCTTAATAGATATAAATTCACAAATAATAAAAAAAAGAAAAATGCCACCTTTTACAAAACAATAACAATAACTCATTGTAAGACTTGTATTGTTTTAGGCACAAGCAACTTAACTTAAAAAGCCAAGACTACTAGAAATAAAAGAGAAAACAAAACTCCTTTGAAAACTAAACACAGAGGCTGATAAAAAGTTTTTTTATTTACAAATATAAAGTCTATAATTCCCCTTCTTGATTGAATTTGTGGAGAGCCCTATAATTGTCACATTAGTCTCCCATATATTAGAAATGTAAATGACAATAAGAATCATTATGATATTTAGTAAATGTCTATGTAAGGATTTTCCAAAAGAGTGGTTGTCTCTCAAGTGCAGGTTCAGTTAATTTATGTTCAACATTCTGTTTAGAATGTCAGTGTAGAAACACATGTCAGTGTAGAAAGAAAACTACCCATTTGCCTGGAATGTTGCTGCTCTTGGTTACCCCTCATTGGGGGTAGGTTACCCCCACCTTGTTCATTTATTCTGCCTTTGGTTCCATTTTCCCACCCAGTAATTGTGTGGGAAATACTCAAGCAAGTCTAATGCTTTCAATCAAAGTACAAAAGCACTAAACTAAAACCAGCAGAGTAGAATAAGAAAACCATTTTTAAAAGCTTCATTGTTTGTCAGTTAAAAGAAGTGTGTCAGATTTGAAACTTCATGATGAGTAAGCTTTTCATCTACTAATTTTAACAACTGATGTGCTTGTTGTTACACTGTGTAATTTTTATTTTATTTTTAAGGACTTTATTTACAAAATGTAGAGAGAATTAATACTCAGCATTCATATTGCTGTTTTGGTTCTAAGTCTGAAGTAGCATTGTAATAGAATAAAATAATCAGTCTTGCTGACTCCACCTTTCTTGAGCCTACCCAATTCCCATAACTGTCACTTGGCAACTTCTGCTTAGTTCTGCACATAAATATGCTAATATTGAAGGAATCTAACCTGTAACCTAGGAATTATTGAAATAACCTTCCTACTCGAAACTACTTCCCCAAAGAAATAAGGAAGGTATGTACAAAAAGAATGCTTGTTTAATAAAACATTTATAGGAACCTCATGACTGGGACCATGGCAACCAGAGTTCATTGAACAAAAGCAAAGAAGTTTCACCATCCCCCTTGGACCCTTGCTGACGTCCTGATGTCTGTGGTCATCATGCACATCCTGACCTCAAACCCCTGTCGTTTCCCTCTCTTTTTGACATAAGAAGCCTGAATCCTGTACTTTCTTTAGGACTTTAGTCTACCATCTTCTTGGCTTCCTGGCTTTCTAAATAAAATCACTTTTCTTGTCCCAAATGCTTGTCACTCGTCTTATTGGCTGTTGTGTAGCAGTGGTTTAAGCTTTTGCTCTATTTCAGTATCTTTTTATAATTTTAGACCTGAATATTTCATCTCTTCTATTATTTAGGAAGATGACATTAAGTTAGAAAGAAAATTGTGTCACAAGACAAGACACATTGTTTATTTCTATTACTCCTATCTCCTATGGCCATGCATGTAAAATGACAGAGTGCAGAAGACAAAGAGACATCAGAAGTCATCTGGTGGCACTCCTTACCTTTACAGATGAGCAAACTGAAGCTCAATGAGCCAATATGGTTTCGAACAAGGGCATGAGTTTTGGAGTCAGATATAACCAGGCTTGAGCAATCTGTTAACTATGCAAATTTGAACAAGTTACTTAAATTTTCTGAACTTTGGTGTTTCCCTTTGTGGAAAGGGGATAATAATACTTATTATCATTTCTATAAGAATGCCCAAATGAGGATTTGATTAAAATTATGTATTTGAATGCCTAATAAGCAGTAGGAAGATAGTACTTCTTAGTCCTCTTAGTAAAGTAAGTTAGTGACAGAAAACTGCATGAAATTTTGAGTACAACTGTCTTGTATTTTGTGCTTATTTCTTATTTCTGTAATAATTGTTAATGAGTCCCAATGAAGCTTCAGCTTCTAGAATTGAAATTCCTCTATTTCCTGTCTCTTTCAACCATGAGTTTTCTCTGCCCCACTTTAGGGTAAATTGCTCAGGAAAGGCAGCAGATCAATGGTTCTGGATCGTAGATGTTGAATCCTATTCAAGACCACTCTTTCTTATCATGGTTTCTTATTCTCCAAGAACTAGTGCCAAATTTATTTCTTAAGAATTAGTGGACCTTTTCTAGAACTTTTTTTTCTTAAGTTCAATGTATATGAGCAATAATGTTTAGAGAAATGAAAGGCAGAGGAGAAATGGCAGACCAGGAAGTCCACACATAATTGACAATCAATAAATTATCAAAGTCAGTGACTTAAAAATGTCTAGATGTACTAGTATGCCACAAGAGTCTGAAATGAGTATGACAAAAAAATGCATTACTAATGAAGTACCAATTTTTTGCAAAAGACATTTTTATTTCTTATAAATTATAGATTTAAGATTTTCTTTCTAACAACATAGTTTCTACTCGATTTCATTTTACTACATTTTTCTTGGGAGACAGATAGGCTAACTAGAAAATAAAGCTGTTAGGATTAGTATTTGGCACAGTAAATAGTCTGCCTTAATTACATTGAAGCCTGTGAGAAATTGTAGTGATATATTGAAAGTAATTGTACATAAATGAATATATAAATTCAGGACTCTGTGTGATAGAGTTTGATATTTGGTAGTATAGCAGGGCTGGTGGAAGTAAGGTAGGCCAGCACACATCTCTCTTTTGTTAGGAGGAAATATATTGCCAGGGCATCTGACTCATATTCTCATTCTTCCTCATGCTGTAATTTAAACACAGGTGTATAAACATTGAGATAAGGGACATGAGACAAAACATATCTTTTATCTTCCTGACTAAACAGAATAGATGGAAAACCCACTAGTGGCATAGGGAGGTGGAATCCTAGGCATTGGACCACAACCAAACATAGGAAAGACAGAATCAGGGAAATTCTTTGTCATGTAGCAGAACTGCATTTGGACCCTATGCTCACTGCAGGAGACATTAATCTGAATCTCATAAAATCCAATGTTTCTCATTCAGTTGAGTGGGTATTATTCAAACATTACCTCTAATGCCTTTGCCTGGAGTTCCACCTGCTCTTCATATTCTACAACAGAATAAAATTTGAAGTAGCCAAATTTAAGTCTAATTACCTACCAGGATAAATAAGAAAATCCTACTTGTTTTTAGTTATTGAATTTAATAAATATACCCCCTCTTAAATAAAAGTCATATACAATAAAAGAACAAAATAGAAAATAAGCAGTAGGGAAAGTGAAAAGAATGTAAATGTGATAACCATAAAGGTTAACATAATAGCCATGATTAACTTTAAAATTAGATGATATCCTTGGCAGCTAAGATTAAAGGGAATCACTTAAAAGTTACACACTTTGCACTGAACACCAAAATTCATTTGAGCAATAACAAATAAGCTAAAACTATAAAGTTTATGGAAAGAGAGAACACAGAGGATATCTTCATGACCCAAAGATTTCTTACAAAAGACACAGAAAATACTCACTATAAAAAATTAAACAGACTATCAAAATTATAAACTGCCTATCAAAGGACATTTCATGAAGAAAATGAAAAGGCACACATTTGCAGAAATAGTCACATCATATTACTTATGTCTAACAAAATATTTATAATCATAATATGTAAAGATCTTACTACTCAATAATAAAAAGCCAAACAGTCCAAAATGTTTAAAGTGGGCAAAAAATTTGAACAAAAAGGAAGATATACAAATGACCATGAATGCATGAAAAAGTGCTCAATATCATTAGTTATCAAGAAAAAATATAAATTAAAATTACAATGAGATACCACTACATATCTTTTAGAATGTTGAAATTTTAAAACCTGACAGCATGAAATATTAGAAATGGAAGCTCTCCCATGTGTATAAAATGATGTAACCACTTTGGAGAACATTAAATATACCTACCCTCTGAGCTACCAAAAGACTTGGACAAGAATATTCCTATCAGATTTACTCAAATATCCCCAAATTAGAATCAACCAAAATATTCATCAATAAGAAAATTGATAAACAAGCTGTAGTATATGCATGCACTGAAACACTACTCAGTCATTAAATGGAACAACTATTAAACATGTGATAGCATCACAAATCTCAAAAACATTATGCTACAGAAGACACAAAAGAATTTATACATTTTTTCACTTATATAAAGTTTTAGAACAAGAAAACTAACTTTTGGTTAACAAAATCAAAATCGTATAGTGGTTTCCTGGAGAGGAAGGTCAAGAGGAGATTAAGTGGGAAGGGGTATCAAGAAACTTTCTGAGATAATGGACATAATCTAGATCTTATAAGGATATGGATTACATAGGTGTGTGCATTTGTCAAAATTCATGAAACTGTACAATTAAAATTTGTGCATTTCATGCTATGTAATTAGAAAAGGGATAGAGATTTTCCTTAGTTACTCAAGTGTTGAAATAAACAATGCTCTCAACTACAGTTTGAAGGCAAATTATGGAGAAGATTTTACATGTCCAAGAGACCACAGAGCTCCTAGGCATCCCCACTAAGACACCTTGTTTTCATTATCTCTAGAAACTTGATCTCAACTAATTTCTCCCCCTCTTAAGCCTTTTGTGGCTGTAGACAAGCAGCATCTGCATCACCTGGCAGCTTGTTAGAATTGCAAATTCTCAAGCCCCACTAAAGCAGAATCCTTGGGCAGGAGTCCAGGAATCTTTGTTTAATAAGCCCTCCGAGTGATTGTGATGCACATTAAAATATGAGGCTCTCTGCTGTATTATAATCTGAGATGGCGAATTAGGAATCTGACACCATTAACAGACCACCAGCAAAGTGTTTCAGCCTCCAGTGCTGAGTGAACACACAAGCCCTTGATCGGGAAGAGCCATTTTAAAGCCAGTTGGCAGCCTCTGAGCAAGCATGAGTATTCTGGGCACAGGCACTCCACTATATGGCCACCAGAGCCTCCATCTCAGAGAAGTACCAGGGCCAGCCAAGAAACAAATGCCATTTCTTCCACTTCCTTTTTCTTCTCGTTCCTGACCCAGTGGCATTGCTGACCGACCCACCAGATTTAATTACAGGCTAAGAGAGAAGGTAGTGTTTGAATTTGGTTCCCTAAGGAAAAAAAAATGACTTACTTCAGCTGCTGGGAGATGTGCTTTCAGAAGGACAGATGGACTGCATGGCAGAGAAGCTCAAATAATCAGCACTCTCTGTGAGAATTTCTGACTAGCCTTCAGGATGAGCTGAAAGCAAAATGAGAAATCACTAAGAAATACAGTTCACCTTGCCAAGATTTATGGCAAGCCCTCCAAATGATTGTGATGCACGTTAAAGTATGAGATGCTCTGTTGTATTATAATCTGAGGTGGTGAATTAGGAAACTGATACCGTTAACAGACCATCATCAAAGTGCTTCAGCTTCCAGTGCTGAGTAAACACACAAACCCTTGATTGGGAAGAATTATTTCAAAGCCACTTGGAGGAAATCTAGAAACCTACCCAAGTCCTGCACTGACCCACACATGCACCTGAAGAATGGTTATTTTACCATGGTGTAGTTAGCAACATACAACATGTATAGTAGATCCACAAGTCTAAACCCATATTTCCCAACTATAGGCTCAGTACTTTGTCTTTATTCTTTTAGCATCCTCATTCTATAATCGAGTGAAGTTCAAACTGCTTGCCATATGACAGCCAATAAGTCGAGTGACAAGCAGTTGGGGCAAGAAAAGTGATTTTATTTGGAAAGCCAGCAAGCCAAGAAGATGGTAGACTAGAGTCCTAAAGAAAGTACAAGATTCAGGTTTCTTTTATGTCAAGAGGAAAAGGAAATGAGAGGGGTTTGAGGTCAGGATGTGATTAATGACCACAGACATCTGGACGTCAGCAAAGGTCCAAGGGGGATGGTGAAACTTCTTTGCTTTTGTTCAATGAACTCTGGTTGCTGTGGTCCCAGACACAAGGTTCCTATACATCTTTTTATAAATAATCATTGTTTTTGTACATACCTTCCTTATTTCCTTGGGGAAGTAGTTTCGAGCAGGAAGGTTATTTCAATAATTCCTAGGTTACAGGTTAGATTCCTTCAATATTAGCATATTTTTGTGCAGAACTAAGAAGAAATTGCTAAGTGATAGGTTATAGAACTGGTCAGTCTCGAACAAGGTGAAGTTAGAAAGACTGACTATTTTGTTCTATTATAATTCTCTTTTGGATACTTAAGGCAGATGTGAAAGAAAATTATTGTCTCCCCAAAGCATTATAAATACACATGTAGGGATACAAAATTACATGAGAAATGCTGTCTCTCTCATCAGGTTGATAACATAAATATCATCCATTCTTCACTCACATTGAAACCATTAACTAGGACCTCAAATAGAATGGCGAGTAAAGGAAAAGCACAATTTTTACCTCTATTAGATGAATTTTAGAAATAAAAGGCAAACAGGTAAAGAAGAGTCAGATAATCCTGGCTTTGAATTCCCAGTTTAACCACTCTTAGCTAAGTAACCTTGCATGAGTTTACTTAAATTTTCTAAGCCTCATTTTCTTTATTTGTAAAAAAAAAAAAAATTCCCTCCCAGGGGGTACAAAGTAAAGGAGAAAAATATGTGTAAAGTACATAATATGTACTGACTTCTGGTAAGTACTCAGTTAGTGATAATCATCATCATCATTGACTAATAAGTAACACTCGTTTACATTTCAGAAAAAAATAAATACTTATGTATATACAATTCAGACACATGATTATATTTTATCTTTTAGGAACATATCCAGGAAGATGTAGGAGGTTGTGTTCTTTATGGTAAAAGAGAATCTTATTTGACTTCCAATAAGTTGTACTTCAGGTAACCAGGGCAAATCACTGTCAAATACTTTATAAATAAAATCAAGATTATATATAAGTAAGCATACTTCCCTAAATAATTGACATCTTAATCAGCATAAAAGAAAAAAATATAATCTGCCTTTTAAGTAGTTTTAAATTAAATACAAATTCATTTATAAATAAGCCCTGATTGTTTGAATACTTTTCAATATGCAATTATGCGTGTTTATGCACTCTTTCACATTATAAAAGACATTGGAGAGACTCGTGAAGAGATATTTGCACACCCATGTTCATTGCAACCTTATTCACAATAGCCAACAGGTGGAAGTAACACAAATGTTTATTGACTAATAAAGAAAGCATAGTATATATATATATAAATATATATGATATAAGATATCAATATATAGATACATATATAATATATAATGGAATATTGTTCAGCCTTTGAAAAGAAAAATATCCTTTGTTACACATTATATCATGGAAGAAACTTGAGGACATTATACTAAGTAAAATAAGTCAGTCAAAAAAGACAAATATTATTTGATTTCACTAATCTGAGGTATCTAAAGTAGTCAAACTCTTTACATAGAAATAGAAAGTAAAATGGTAGTTGCCCGGGGCTATGGGGAAGGGGAAATAGAATGTCGTTCAATCAGCATGGAATTTCAGTTCTAGAGATCTGTTGTTCAACAATGTGAATATACTTAACACTCTTCAACTGTACACTTAAAAATGGTTAAGATAGTAAATTTTATGTTATGTGTGTTTTATCACAATTTTAAAAAGATACTGGATAAGTTTCATCTTTGCCATTTTAATCTATTTTCTTTTCAAACAAAAGGTAAACTGATAGGTTGCTCTTTTTGTTGTTAAATCATGTCAAATTTTTGCCTAGAGCCTGAGATGCAGCGCCCGTAAGAAATTCCATCTTCCTTCTCAATTTAAGAAGGTTTTGGTCACGAGGAGAGTGAAAATGAAACATGAAAAACTAATATTAGTCTTTCTTAACTTTTTTTTTTTTTTAACACCTACAGCACCTGGTATTCCTAAGTGGTCTCCCATCCAAGTACTAACCAGGCCCAATCCTGCTTAGCTTCAGAGATCTGACAAGATCGAGCACATTCAGGGTGGCATGGACATAGACTTTCTTAACATTTTAACAAATTCTTCGTCATGTTTAAAATAAAAGAATCTAAGTAAATGAAGTTAACATTCAAACAGAAAATTAGTTAGAACCCAGAAATACAGATAGCAAGGATGCCTGGGTATTCAGTTAGGTCTTTGTAATTGCTAAGAAAGAAAATGCTCATTTCCCACAATCTAGTCCAGACAAGAAACCAATTTGGATGAGTGACCTATTATGATAAGAAAAGGTTTCTGATTACAGCTCTTACAAAACTTCAATTTTCTTTCAACACAACAAGCATCACTTTTGACAATCCTGCTCCACAGGAGACAGAAGCCCTTACAAATTCGCTATCATTCAGTCATCCCCATTCTCTGCTTTAAAGGTCAGAAGTCCAGAGGTTATAAAGTTGATTTGAATCTTCTGATGACAGTCAGAGGAATAACCCAGCCATTCCTGCAGAGAAAAACTAAAAGAGAATTTATTGCTTTTAAATATTCTAGATAATTTTTTGTTGTTCCCTGTAGAAACACAATAGAATAAGTGGTAGAGTGAAAAATGTCTTAGATCTTAGAAGTCATTGGCTCCATAACTCCTCACTATTTTTTTGAGCCTGAATGAGGAACATAAATTGTCCAAATTTTCATTTTCTCATTTTATAAAATAGGTCCTAGATAGATCCAGCACCACTTTTAGATCCTGCACTTTAAAGCCTTCCTGTGGTTGTGTCCCTTCCCACAGAGCTAAAAGTGAAAGGGACCAAGGGAAGCTGGGTCCACCCAGACCCTACACATCTTTCTTCCAGACATAGTCTGATTCATAAATTCCCAGAGTTCTCTGTCTCAAATGGACCCAGCCCTATTCTAGGACTGCATGAGCGTATTACCTGGTCCATCCTCCTCAGGGGGCACTGCAGTGCTATTGAGCACACCCCAGGCCTAAGAAGTGGCCAGGTGGGGTCTATTTGCATGCCGTATGGACAATCCTTGGACATATAGAATAGAGTGTCCGACATAAGTTTAAAGGACTCTTATGGTGTAGGACTGAGCACAGAATGAGAAAAGAAAGAGAGCAGACCATAAACTGGAGGCTTTCATTTGCATTTTTGCCCAGTGCTTCACAAATATTATGGGAAGCTTTGGCATTGTCTGTCTCTCTTGTTGTACGGTTCATTACAAAATCAGATACTAAACAGCCGTTTTTTTGTTAGACATAGTGATAGACTCCATTAAAAGAGAGATAAGGAAAATCATGCCTTGGAAATGTCTAGGAAGGTCTATAATTATAAATATATACTTTAAAAATTTTTATTAAATTCATTGCAGTGTCATTGGTTAATACAATTATATAGGTTTCAAGTATACAATTCTATAATACATCATCTGTACACTGCATTGTGTGTTCACCACTCAAAGTCAGATCTCCTTCTGTCACCATATAGTTGACCTTCTTTTACCTTTATCTACCTCCGCACTGAACTTTCCCTGATAACCACCATACTCTTATCTGTGTCTATGAGTTTTTGTTTGTCTTGTTCATTCGTTGCTTTCAGTATTATATCCCACCTATGGGTGAAATGATCTTGACTCAATCTCACTTATTTTGCTTAGCATGATAATCTCTAGATCTATCCATGTTGTTGCAAATGGCAGTATTTCAGCTTTTCTTATGGCCGAGTAGTATTCCATTGTGTATATGTTCCACATCTTCTTTATCCAATTATCTATTGAAGGACACTTTGGTTGTTTTCATGTCTTGGCCACCGTGAGTAAGACTATAATGAACATGGGGGTAACATATATCTTTACAAATAAAAGACATTTACTTTCAACATAATGTGTAAAGGGCTATAAATCCCCACCTTCTCTTTACCTTCTACATCATCTCAAATGACAATAGACCCCAAATCTGCCACATCATTGGAACAAACGTCAGTTAAAATCATGCTGGGTGGCAAAAGAGTTCCATGAGAAGAAGATTTTGCATCGAAATTAATCTCACTTTGTGCACAAGATGTTGGGCATGTTCGTCTTCCTCATTCAGTATGGAGGTGACCACAGAGAGGTCAAGAACCACCAACTCTAGAGTCATATAGACGGGGTTTGAATCTTTCTGTCATTTACAATTTATATGAGTTAGACCTAATAACTTCTCTAAGCTCAGTTTCTTAATTTGTAAAATGGCAATAAGGTTCTCTTCCTCCTATGAAAAATGGAATTACTGTGTGGACTAAAATAAAATTTGTAAAGTACTTTGCATAGGATCTGGTATATAGTAAGCACTCAGTAATTGACAGCTATTATTATTTTAAAAAACTGAGGAAATCAATTGGATTTACATGGACAACACATCTATTTTTTACAACTCTATCTTGCATTTTCCAAAAGCCGGTGCAAAACAAAACTTTAAGCTAAAAAAGCAGCTTCAAACTGTTAACTTTCCTGCTTGATTAGAAACAACTTCTTTGAGGGTAGAGATTGAGTCTTATGTATGTTTTTTATTTTCACACTTAGCATGGTTCCTGGCACAATCTGTTTTGGTCGAATAAATGAGTTCAGAAAAGAGCAAAGATCATTTTCAAAAGTATATGCAATGTCTATGACCACGCACATTCAACTGAAAACAAGGCGGTAATTAAAAATTCTCTAATGGTCCATGCAATAGGAGCTTTACCGAACTCTACACTTGTTAATAAATCAGAGAAATCTGAATTTTTAGCTGGAAATTTCTTAGCTAACTCTTCCAGACTATGAATTCCAGTGAGGAAATAGGCAAAATCACTTCTGTGCATTGATTGGCTTTATATATTCAGCTTCCATGGAGTCAGTGAGAATCCTTTAAGAAACAGTATTCAACTGTGCTATCAGTTAAATGTTTATTCAAAATATGATTAGATAACTTACCACCTTTTTCTAATGTTGACAAGTGGGATATAAGTCACCAAGGCTAACAAAAAGCAGAAACCTCTTCTCAAGTGGCTGTTGTTTCTTCCTTTTCTCTTCCTATGGGAACATATCCTTGTAGCTATATTAAAAATCAATGAAAAAATATAATTATTCAAAAATTTTTTTATGTATAACTTTTTAATAAAAAAATCCCACTTGATAGTATATTTCAGAAATATTAGGAATTAGATAATATCCTATTTCCTTTCCACCTTGCTTGATTTGGTATAAAACTCTTGGATCTTCCTTTTATTATTCTTGAGGGAGATGTAATTGTCACTCTGTCATCTTTCAGAATTGATGTTTACGCAGAAGAAATCTGAAAATAACCTGATTTTAGCTCTTTTTATAGTAAGTTATAATAGGTGTTTTTTTTTCTTTGCTTAGATGCTATGGATCTCACATTCTGCGCTAGTATCGTGTTTTGGGGGCATTAATTTTCATCTCATTAGTCTGTGATGCAAATGAATATGAAGGAAACTTAAATCAAAGCTGGAGGCAAGATGGTTTATAAATAGAGGAGCAAGCTTGGGGAGGGGGTCATAGGACAGAAAAGGGTGCGTATTCACTCTCTACCATACTGTATGGAAGCTTGAAGAAAGTAGTGGTGAAAGTTCCAAGCTCTAACACATTCTGAGATGAGAGGGAGAATACTTGTGGGCAGCAGAGAAGTGACTGGAAATGGCGACCCACAGGAGAATTCCTCCATAGACAGGAGTCAGCAGGATGAAGCGGTGGCAGGGCAGTGAATGTAAGTCTTAGGCTAGTTAGCACTGACGTGTAAGAGATCAGGAGACCTCAGCGGGGCCTCTGAGTCTCAGTAATATTTGGTGTCTGAAGAGTGCCCGAATCATAGTTCCTGGGAGGTCTGACGAGACATAAGAAATATGGGCTATAGGAAGTGAACACACAGAGTAAACATATATATGCCTTACTGTTAAAGTATACAGGTGAAACTTATTAGATTTGGTTAACTGATGTCATCATAAAAAATAAATAAATAAATAAATAAATAAATAAATAAATAAATAAATAAAAGATAAAAAAAACTTTAACACTTCTCAAAAACAAAAGCAAAGTACTAAGTGGAAAGCAGGGGCAGATTTGCATTAACACCAACAATCGAGACAGAAGTATAAGTTCACTGAAACTAATGTACTAAAAATTTGGGTTTGGAACCCTAGAATAACACCAAACCTTATTGACTGATAAACTGGGGGCTCAGACCTAAGTGGTGCAGTGCTAGCAAATAGCTAGTTTATACATCTAGCTTGGGGTGTGTAGGCAGAAGCTGATGAAAATCTTAGTGGAAAGAGTAAATAATTTTTAAGTGTTCTCTACATATTTGATGCTGTGCTACCTTTTTTATGTTCCTTACTGTTTAATCCACACAATCCTTTTATAATGTGGGAATGGTAATGCCATTTTAGAGGTAAAAAAAATGTTTTTTTGGGGGGTAGTTAAACACTTGTAAAAATGTCATAGCCTTGTACATACTTATTTCTTGTCACTTATTGCTCTTACTAACAATATTTTCAGTTTCTGATAGTTTTATAGATATTTCAGTAGAATTTCTCTGGAAGAGATTTAAGGGTCTCCTCATTTTACCATCTTCCCAGGAGACTCCAGTATACTTCTTTTACACAGTGCATATGGTGAAGTCAGTCTGATCATCTAGCACAAGAGTTTTTGAACATCAGTGTTTACAAGAAACACCTGGGAGTGTGTTACATTTATGGACTAAAGAAAAGCAGTATGCATCTAGAGTAGCAATCATCTCCACATTTAGTCCATGGCACCTGTTCCTCCAGCAACATTTTATTATAAAGTTGAAGAAGTAGTCTGGAACTGCCTCATTGCCCCTTAGTGCTGCAGGCAGGGGAGGAAGTGAGGGGAGAGTAAGAAAGCTGGAGAGATATAGATTAAAGAAGAGCCACGGGATGCTCTTACACAATGCTACTTTGACTGGCAATATTGGATTACAAGGTCAAAGCCTGGATGGTCTGGAACCTTTCCAAGCAGAACAGATAAATCCAAAGGCCAACTTTAATAGAAAATATCTATTAGCAAACCATATTTTATATTTTTAAAAGAATTGTGGGGGTAAGGCTAAGCATTTATTAGCTTAAGTAAAAAACTGGAGGTTTATTAGGCATTTCCTTATATTAAAATAATGAGTAATATTGGGGTCATGGCAGAAAAAATATAGATATGCTGTTAAATATTTATTTACTTTAAATGTGTTTTAATTGATAATAGAAGTGGATGGTTCAGGTTAACACATTTTCTGGTAGTAATTTCTTGTTTCCAGATATAAACCCAAAATTTTTATGTAGAACACTTTTCACTTATGCAAGCATACATACTTCACTAATATAACTCACTTAATGTAAGGGATTGCTTACTGGAAACTTGCTAGAAAATGGACTTCTAGAAATGTGATCATATTGAAAACTTGCCATTTACAAGAATTCTGTAATTAATCCTTTTGTAGAAAAGAAAAAAACTAACCACTCATTAATTGATCCATCTTAGTAAATCTAGACTTGCATCTCTATAGTTTAATACAAATTTTGGCAGTATCTGGAATACTGCAAAAAAAATAAAGACAAGTTAAAAGTGTCTTTGGAATAAAAAATATATATCATATGGAAAATTTTATTTGAACAAGCAACCCTAAAAATAATCAACCTTACCTTTGTAATAAATCGATATTTATAAAGATAACTAATGTAAGTTATAACAGCAAAGTATAAAAATCAGTACAATAACAAATTTTATAACATTATTTCTTATGACAAAGAGTATACT
Organism: Eidolon dupreanum; assembly: GCA_028627145.1. Lineage (NCBI taxonomy): Eukaryota > Metazoa > Chordata > Mammalia > Chiroptera > Pteropodidae > Eidolon > Eidolon dupreanum. Next base: position 104,093,715 of record CM053509.1, read on the forward strand.
GTTATCTAAAGACCAGAACAATTCCATTGAGAAGAATACAGCTGAGAGTGCCAGGTGTCAAATTAATGAAAGACTTTATCAAAGAAGGTGGGTTTGGTGCATCTGGCTTCCCTTCCATGGAAACTGGCAAAACATCACTAGTCCTAATCCTACAAATGTAGATGTTTAAAACAGGTTGAGGCAGCAACATTTTATAGACCAGCATGAAAAGAAAAACAATCAGAGGAATGATATAATTACAGGGTAATAAAAACATAAACACCATTATTGCATTAATTTTATATTTGAGTTTTTTCCATGGTTGGCTTACCAGTTTATAAGTGCAAGATTTTGATTACAAAATCATTTAGATATTTTGTCATTTATCTACCCTAATACACACACACACACACACACACACACACACACACACATTGGATTTTGATCATTTTGATAGGAGTTTGGTATAATTAGCCATTGGAAAAAAAAGAGGATTTAGAAGGATTTTAACCAAACCTAGAGAGAAAAAAAAGATAAGTAGCTACCACTTTGACTTCTTAGATACTTACAAATTAATACACCATCAAGAGTAACTGTTCCTTTTTATTGACCTCTCGAGGCTATCAATATGCCCTTTTTTAACTTCCATTAAAGTACAGGTTTATGGGGAGACAACTGTGTTACATTGGCAAGTTACTTAAACTCTCCAAGATTGTTTCTTCACTTGTAACATGAAGACAATAATGGGTACTTCAGAAGGTTGTTTTAAAGAAAAGAGGTAATATAGAGGTGCTTTATGTAACACAAAGCTCAATAAATGATGTTTATTATGTTAATGCAGGAACAGAAAATCAGTCAGAAAGAAGTGCCTCATTTTGATTCTCACATGCAGCCCCTAGTCAATATGGTCGAGAGCCAGCTCTTCATCAGAAAGTTGGCTCAAAAATTCACGACATCAACAACAGTAACAAAATGAGCTCAATCATTGGATACTCACCGAAAATAGTAGTCCCGTTGGGGAGGGGTGTGTGTGTATGTGTGTCATGGTGCTATGTTTAAATAGAAGTAGGTATTTCAATAAAAATTAAATCAAATTCTAAAATGAATTTGTAGGTAACATTTTCTATAAGTGAGGGGCACAAGTAAATCTCAAGGGACCACAGAGCAGCAGTCCCATGTTCCTGTTATATACGTGTGTCAAGGCTTCTTATATACAGACATAGTCACACTGGGCAATCCCAGCCTTTAGCCCCCTCTCTTACTTTCAGAAATCCACTCTGTTTCACTTCAAACCAGTGAGTTGATCTGTCCTTACTGTAGTTCCTAAGATGCCATAGATAGCTACGTATCAATTTTACTCCTGCAAAAGGCTTCACAAAAAAAAATAAGCACATGGAGGGGTGGCTCCATAATGTAGAGATTAGCACATCTGCTTTACATGCAGAAGATTTTGGGTTCAAGCCCCAGGTGGAGCCACAGACCACACCCGGGGTGCTCCAGGCCTCCTGGGTGCACCAGGGGCCCAAGGCCCCAGGTGCATTCCATGAGCATGTGGGAGGAGACACCCCACCTTCAGAGATCCAGTTCTTAAGGGGAAACAGCAACATCCATAGGTAGGGGGTGGATAATTAAAGAGGGGGGAAGATAGGCATATGGTCAAATATGGTTGGAAAAGGTGGCAGATTAGAGCCTCACTTTTGGATAGTCACACTTGATAGTAAAGTATTAAAGGCTTTGAGAGGTCCTGTTTAACTCAATTTCTCCAAACTATTTACTCACTTACATTTTTTCATGTAACTTTATTTGGTATTCTGCATAATTATCATCCTGCAGAAGATAGTTTGGGAAACACTAATTTAGTCTTAACTCTCTTGCTATCACAGAGGTTACATTGTTTTTAATGCAAAGATATTACTATACTAATGTAGCATTTTAAAAAATATCTTGAATTTTTACTCATTTGAGTACTTTCCTTACATTCACACTTTACTCCATCGCTTCTTCTTTATTAAAAGTTCTAAGATACCTAAACGAATGAAACACAATGGATTTCCTTCACTGACTTCTGTCTTTTTTCTCTACATTTTGTGGTCCATGTATTAAATTTTATTACCTCAAATGTCCTTGAGGTTAGATCTGAAGGGAGATAAAAACAATACTTAGAAACAGGAAAACAGAAACTAATAGTATTGATATTTTAAAATGTATATATTTACAAACATTATTTTGTCCATGAGACACAAAGGAGCACAAATCATCTATATACACAGCCCCAAACACTATTTATTATACTCGAAGGTAACTTGAGTGTGAAGAGTACAGAATCCTTACATACCTTCTGATTTTAAATGAGTAAGGAATCCATCCATAGCAAGGCTGTCTGAAGATCCACAGTTTTACCCTGATAACATCAAATTTTATAATGAATGTGGAGAAGATATATATGTATAAATATATAACAAATATATGAGGAATATATATATATATATATATATATATATATATATATATATTCCTCAGAACATGCTAAATGTCATTGCTTTACTATAGTACATTTTACCTATAGGTATCAACCTAATTAATAAAGTCATTCTATTTCCAGCTCCCTTCAGAATGAGATACTGTATTCATTAATATAGTATAATAATAATAATACTATTATTATTGGGCAAGTAGAGGCAAATTTTCCTCACTAGTGGTACAATGTAAAGAACATTCCACAGAATTTGGTATGTTGGATAAGAACTCCCAACCTAAATACCAATTTTCATATGGTGTCAATTATCTAAAATGATCTCAGTAGAAAACTAAAGAATCCTGTGCAGGGGGAAAATATCCAAAGGAAAATCTAAAAGGTAATAAACAGATGGAGATCAAACAAGTCTGACAGGAGATATTGTTTGAACCATTGGCAATTTTCCCCCTAGACCTCTGGTTTCTAACCACATTCTACCTCAGCAGAGCAAAGGGCAAGGAAATTCCAGTGCAATTAACTCAATATTTCTGAGCACAAGAGGTGCACAAAACAAGTCTTTGGTATAAGCTACACTACACGTTAGCTGAACAATATGTTAATGTACTTTTAGTATGTAGTTCAGATAGTTTCTGCCCTGGTTCATTTAAAGAATAGTGTCTACAATCTATAAATCCACATTCCTATTTAGAATGAAATAAATATTCAGTTGTAGAGAGACCAAAACTCAAATATGGACATAAAATTTGTACCTGTATTAAGGAACTACTATTTTTCTTTGAGCAAATAATTACAGTACTCTGGCCCTCAATTTTTGCATCTGTGAGGTGATAAAGCCATATTAGAATATGTTTAAAATTCTTTCCATCTTTTTTGCATGATGTAATTGCTCTAGTTTCTAACTTTACTCTCTCTTTATTAGAAAAGTAGTTATTTCCAAAACACCAGAGTACAGACCGGCTGTGTTGAAATCTTCTGGCAAGCATTGTTAAAATGCAGAATCTTAGGTTCTGCTCAAGAGATTCTGATTCAGTAGGTCTGGGATGGGGTTCAAGATTTCACATTTTTTCAAAAGTGATATTCATCCTAACATGTAGACAAGCTTGAGAATCACTGAGCTGGAGCTACTGAAACTAATATAAAATAATATTGACTGTCAACTATAACCGAAAATTTTAAAAAAAAGAAAGAAAAGCAAAAAAAAAAAAAAAAAAGTTAGAGCAGCCAGGAGTTAAATCAATATTTCACATTTGGAGGAAAATCATTTAGGATGTTTCAATGCTAATAACAGAAAAGCTGTGAATCTGACTTATTCAATGAGGACATTTATAATCTCAGATAACTGGCAGCTTAGGGATTGGGCGAGCTCCATGTTTAGTTCCACTTTTGTCTGATTTGGCAGCTCTGTCTACCTCTGTGAGATATTCTCAACCTCAGATTTTAACAGTTCCCTTTGTCTCTTGTGTTCTTTTGGAGGAAAGACATCTTTCCCCAAAGCTTTCCTGCAGCCTTTGTTTTGCATTTTGTCGTCCAGAATTAGATCACATTTATAAACTGGTTACTAGCAAAGCTCACGGCATTCCCAACATCATTAGTTCTCAGCCTTGGATGCATGTCAGAATCACTGGGAAAACTTTAAAAATATGAATATCTGGATACAGCCCCCAAAGTTTGTGATTTAATTGGTCTGGTGTGTGGCCAGGGCACCCAGAGTTTAAAAAGTTTCCTTGGGAACTCTAATGTACAGTCATATTTGAAAACCACTGTCTTAGATTAATCTTCTGAGGATGGAATGCTACTGAGGAGTCAACTACCACAACCATTAAACTTTAAAAGCCATTAGACAGAAAGGGCCTCTACCTTCCACTGGTGCTACAATCACTAGAAGCCTTATAGACTCACCCAAGGTAAGAACAACTAGAAAGTGCCTGAAACATGTGTTTTTGGACTCTTAGTCTAGTGTGCTTTCTACTATGAGATTCCTACTTCTACATCTAAAGTTGGTGTGGAAAGAAGAACAAGTCATGCAGAGAGCATTGCAGTTTATCCTTGCTGTTTCTAACACTGTCTACATCTAAATGATCTCAACTAGAACTTGCTATAGCCAGGAAGGGGGAACCAGTAAGCAAGGTAAATAGAGTCAACAAAAAGAAGTCACATCACAAGGATGGTAAAAGGTAAATTAAAAGCATAGAAAATTTTTACTTTTGTCATGATATGCCATGACATCATCACAATAAGAGCATGTTCTTTGATATGTATGGAGATAAATTCTCCTTTCAGAAAAATCTTCTCTACAAAAAAATCTCCTGTTGGTGAAATAAGGCAGGCTCTATAAGAGAAAAAAGACCTCAGTAAAGAGGAAGGAAAATATTAGATTTTTTACATGGTCTTTAAAATACATACTTTCACAAAAATAGTCATAGAATTTAGCAAACTGGCTTTTAACCAAGAGAAAATCATTCTAATTATTTACAGGCCTGAGATCACCAAGTGGATCTTCCTAATTCTACATTCATATTATGTTTACAACTTTGAATTTTTTTAACTTGCATTTTATAACCATTCAAGTTTTTACAAATGTAAATCAAAATGTCTTTCTTGGTCTATTATCTAGTGAAGACTTTCTTTGTTTCATTGTAGATGGTGGTTATAATCAAAATGTGAAAATTCTCCTCTCAGATTTCAAAGAATAAAAAATAAGATAAAAAGTTACAATCCCTTATGCTAGAATGATTTCAGCAAGGGAACTATAATTAAAGTTTAACAAATCAGAAAGAAAAGAAATAGTGTAGCTATAAACTAATGTATTTACTAATAAAACCCTTATATTAAATCTTGAAGGTACCTCCTTAAAACTTTAATAAAGATGGTTTGGAGCCTCCATATTAAATACTATTATGTAGCCAGAGTAGATACAGGTTGAATATATGGTTTTGAGAAGACATTAGATAAATTCCTTAATGATTATCATTTGTTATTAGCTATTAAAGATGATTAAAGATTTATTATTGTGAGACGGTTCTGTTCTTTCCAAATGTATATCATACTGTCACTATCAGAATCAAAAGTCTTTATCATCATGGTATAATCTTCTTCTCCTTACATTCCAAGGTACTCGCCATTGGTACCATATTTTCCCTGGAGAGAAAACCATCCATCTCATGCTCATTCAGCAAATGACAAACATTAGTGGAACACCATCCATGAACAAGGGGCTATGTCAACCTCTGGCATTAGTTAGTAAAGAAGCACAGACTCCTGACATTAAGGACTTCATATCTAGTGGGAGAAAGAGTTATGCAAACCACCTATGACAAGTCAGTATGTATCATAAGAAAGGTAAGCATGGAATGCTGTGGAAACAGGCAGAGAAAAAGTACCAAACTGAGCCAGAGAGTAGAGAAGGAAGGACTTTTTGGAGGGCATATGCCTATATAGGAATTAACCAGGTGGAGAAAGAAGAAGTCATTTCAGTATCTTGAGGGAACATCATGTGAGGGAGAGATACAAGTAGTTAAGTGTAGCTGCTATGTAAGGTCTCAGATGGGGAACTGGAGAGAAGGCTGAACAAAGTGGTAGACAGGGATCAATTACAGAAGCCTTATAAGTTCCAACATTTTAGCCTAAAGATAATATATTGAGTTTTTTCCATCAGATTTTTATAAGTTTTCCCACTTATGATAAAGAAAGTAAATAATTTGAATAATTTGAAAGATGTTATAGTGAAAGGACAGATGCCCTACTTACACAAAATCATAATATGCTAATATAGAAAGCAAGGTAGAAGTGATTGTGTGGACACCTTTAATTGAGCATTTACTGTGAAACAGTGTATTAGGTGCTTTGCATACATTGATTCTAATGTTTGTACCTCTGCAAGTTAATACTAATCCATTTACAGATGAGAAAACTGAAGCTCAGAGGGATTGAAGGGCTTACTACATAGACTTGGCTACTTCTGGTGTGATGAAAAACAGGGCTTATTAAATTGTCTCATAAGGAAACATTGTGGGATTTTTTTTTTTGTTCCTGGTACATTTCTGAGATAGAAAAAAATAATAGGGAAGACTATGTTTCCTCTAGCATCAGTGAGCAATGCACAGCTCACATATCTGTCATTCAACAAATTTGCGAGTCATTTTTACTCCTTTTCCCAGGCTAGAATCCAAAAAAACTTCTCATCATTTTAAAATGAGGAGGGTGTCAGATTGAGATTAAACTCTGCCCACATCAGTTAAATGCATGTACATTCAGCATCTGCTGACTATTTAGTTGATTATAATCAGATCTTCCAGTCACCACATAAGGAGCAAATACCTTTGTTATACAGTCAAAAATCTTTGCTCTACTAACATCTTTATAGCAGATGCATGGACAGTGGCCCAGTGTTCACACAGGAACTTTTCTTGTAAGAAATAATCTTTTCTTACAAGATTATTTTGTTGATTAAATTAGAAAATATGTTTAAAGCATTTAGCATTGTGTCTAGAACACAGTAAATCTCTAATATATGAGAGCTGTGTTCCAGACACAATGCTAAGTGCTTTAAGCATATTTTCTAATTTATGTTAAATAAACTAGACACACACTAACACACACACAGAAAAGTTTAGGACTCAGAGTTCCAGCTTAGAACAGAACCACTCAGCACATTCACTGAGGTCTCAGGTTGGGAAAAAGAAGGAATCATTCCCATAGTTTGGGTCCATCAGGATAGAAAAATCTGTTAATAATCAGACAATAAATGATCAACTCTTCTAGACACAGCATTCCCTATAATCCCTTGTTATTAGTAAATCATCCTTTTGTTTAAGGAAAGTAGTTGAATCCCCGCTTTATTTCTAGGTGAAGAATCCAAAACACAGCAAGGTTATATAATTTATTCAACGACGCATGAGCTAGAACAGGTTGGAATCAAATTCACATCTGTCTGCAGGTAATTGGAAAATCTTCCTAAGACAGATCTGAAATCATTGCTCACTTGCTCAAATTTTCTTTAATTCTCTACTACTTGTTTAATACAATTTAATATTTTCAAATTCGCATTCAAAGCCCCTTACGATACAGTCCCAAGCTCTTTCTCGCAAGCAGCCAGAACCCAGAAAACTCACCTATTGCTATCTCCTACATAAGCCCCACATTGTAACACTTTGACATCTACGTTCATTCAGTTCTTTCTTCTCGAGTGCACTTACCTTTTCCTTACCTATCCAACTCATATCTGTTTTCCACGTGCCAGCTTAAATTTCAGCTTCTGCAAGAAAACTTACTGATACATCCAAGTGGAAATGATTTAAAGTGATTTAAATTCTCACACCTGATTTCTCTATGGTGTTTTTTTTTTTTTCTGTGTCGAATCTATTTTGGTATACTTAATTGTAAGCTCCTTATGGTTAAAAGTTGTGTTTAAATCATCTCTGCATTCCTATAGCCTAAAATCTATATAGAATAGATGATTCTAAAAATGTGTTTGAGTGAATGAAAGACTGAATGCTGACTCAAATTTCCATATGCATATTTAAGTTATTGATAAAAGTATGTCACTAGAGAAGATTTGCTTATGTAAATAGACATTTTTCCATTTTATATTACATATTCAAGCATCTTAACTCTACAGAACAGTGGAAGGATACTTGTGCTCTTTGGGTTCTGTCAAAGATTTGAATGTAGGAAATTCATTGGAGTGTTCTAGGGAAAACAACTATGAGGAACGAAGTGACAGGATTTGGTCAAAGGAGAAAGTCATCACAAAAAAGGCCTCTTTGGAGCTGGGCAGTCCAGAGTTGAGGTAAAGGGGCCAGGCCTTTGAAGCCACATGGTCAGTTAGTTATGTGATGCAAGCAGCATGCAGGACTTTCCTTTGACTGTGACAGGTCCCAGGCAGGGGCTTAGCTTTGAGCTGTCAGCAGCTAGGGCAGGAGTAACTCAACCTTGAAAGGAGAAGTTTATGCAGCATATCAGCTACAACCATCCTTTTGCACTGGGTGGCCCACTTGGTTTATATAATAAGCTCCTCCAGGACTTCCTTGGTCTCTTTTCATGGAGAAACTTTGAGGAGAGGAATGTCTGTGGGACAAACCATGGTCTTGCAGCTGCAGCTGATCTTAGAGCAGTAATGGATAACAACCATCTCCCTACTCTACTTTCTATTCTCTATTCCTCTCATTCTCAGCTAGCAGATCTGCTGGTCTAGATGACTTCCCTAGAGAGGTGATCTAGACCTTCATCCCTAGTGATCATGGTCTTCTCAAGCTGTGGCTGCTTCACTTGTATCTTTACTGCACCAAGAGATATCCAGCGGATCATATGGATACGAAAGTCTTCCTCCCTGTCCCCATTGGATATAAGCAGTCCACCTCCTTCTGATAACCAGAGTCAATGATCCTTCATAGGATCGTGGCTGTTCTCCTACTCTGCTGGTCTCCCAGCATGAGGATCCTGAAGAGTCTAGGCAGCAGTCAGAGCTTAAAGTTTGATAAGACTCCTGCTGTGTTCCCTGATGGAGACATTCACCTACTGGAAGCAGGCTCTCCAGACAAGCATAGCTCAAAGTTGCAAAGACAGGAAGCACAAATTCCCCAGGTAGGTCATGGGGAGTGTTGGTAAGTGAGACCTCTGCTATTTCCACACCTTCATTTTACCTTTTGGGGACAGAACACCATATATGGGGGTTGATTTGGAGAATATACTGCATTCTGAAGGATGGTGCCCATCCTTGGAGATTGTTGTCTCCAAACTGGAGCCTCAGCTGCACCTACAATCGGGTGGTCCTATATTCTATCTGCTTCTGGGTGATTGCAGATGGGAGAGGAGCTGTGGATCCCTTGATCACATGCTCACCACCACATTTCCTTTGCTGTAAAGTAGATGTGATGTGGAAGATCATACAGCTGGGTCAAATACTCTGAAAACTTTCTAAAATTGGTGGCTGGCCAAGGCAACCCCTCACCCACTGTGAGCTGAGGGAAGTGCCAGTACCATGGTGCTTCTGGGGTCAATATGTTATCCCCTAAAGGGCCCAATTTTCTGAAACTCTTCTTATTCTCCCACTGGAATTTACACTCTCAGAGTCTAGATCTCAGCTTGCTGTCATGGGGAAAGCAGTCTAGCAAACTGGTATGTGCTCGCAGATTAATAATTAATTTAATAAGAGGCTCTGGGAATGGTCCCTTTAAATCAAGGTTATGGTCCCTAAAGCGGATAGTAGACATTGGAATTTTGGTGAGGAAGATGCTTTTGATTAGAAAAAGGATGACATTTGTATCCCTCAAACAGATAGATATAAAGTCATTACTAAGTCTAAAGATACTATTTCCTCAAGGATAGTTAATAGTATTACACTGGGCTTATCACTGTGCCCATGATTCTGTGCGGGAATCTGATTTCACTTTTTTACTCTGAGCACGGAAGAGTAAGTTTAACGGGGGTTTTACCTACCTCTCCCCCACCACTGTCACATTGCCTCATGTTAAAATAACTGCATTCCTATAATAAACCATCCTTGGCCATGAAGTATTTTCCTTTTCATATACTGCTGGGTTTAATTTTCTGGTATTTTGTTTAACATTTAAAGAAAATCTGTGTTCAGGAATGAGCTGAACTTTATTTTTTCTTTCCTGTATGGTCCTTTCCAGTTTGGTAATTAAGTACTACTGGCCTCAGAATGAGTTGGAGAGCATTCCCTGTTTTCCAATTCTCTAGAAAAATTTGTATAAAATTGTAATTATCTGATTCTTGAATGTTTGGTAAAACTAACCTTCTAAAACCATCCAGGCCTGCAGTTTTCTTCGAGGAAAGATTTTAAAATGTAAATTTGATTTCTTTAATGGTTATGGAATAATATGTATTTTTCTCTTCTTGAGTCAGTTTTTCAAATAAATTTTTAAATTTTTTGGCATAAACTTACTCCTAGTTATTTCTTATCTTCTTAATCTGCTATATTTTAGTTGTGCTCCTTAAAATTTTTTAATATTGGTGTTTTTATTCTTTATATTTATTTTTTGTTCAGTATTAACAACATTTTTTGATGTTATCAATATTTTCAAATAAATTCCTGGCTTTGTCGATTCTATTATAGCTTCATTTCTTACTTTACTAACTTCTGTCCCTATTTCTAAATATTGCCTAAGTCACATTACACTACATTTGATATGTATTGATGTTATGATTTTTTTCTCTGATATCCAATAGTTTTTTAAAGGTCTTTAAAAATAGTTTTCCAGACATGAAATTTTAAGTAATTTTTTGTTACTGATTGTTTATTTAATTCTGCTGGAGCCAGAAAAGTGATCTATATGAGACTAATTTTTAAAACTCATTTTGATTTACTCTATGGTTCAATATGTGGCTAGTTTCTGGGTCCCATGCATGCTTGAAAAGAATATGTGATCTCTAATTTTTGGGTACGAGATTCTATATATATGCATTAGATCAAGTTTGTTATGTTTAAATATTTTATATTCTTACTGACTTTATTGTGTACTTGTTCTCTCTATTGAGAGAAGTGAGTTAATATCTCTCATTATTATGGGGGGTTTATATATTTATTTGATAGTTCAGTCAAATTTTATTTTAGGTATTTGAATCTATATTATAGGTGCATAAAATTCAGATTGCTACTGGTGATTTGAAACTTTTATTATTATACATTAGTTCTCTTTAATAATGCTCTTCAGCTTTAAAATCTATTTTATCTTAAAATTTATTTTTGTAAGTTTGCTTTTGGTGGCCATCTCAATATAAAAGCTGTCATTTTATTGTATAATCTATGTATTTATTATATTTATACAGCATTTTTCTTTTCCCTTAAGTTTTTTAAGACTTTATTTTTTAAAAGTTTTAGATTTACAGAAAAATTAAGATAGTATAGAATTGCCATATCCTTCCTCATTGTTTTTCCTATTATTAACATCTTACATTAGTATGGTACATTTGTTACAATTAATAAACTGATATTACTACATTATTAACTAGAGTCCATAGTTTATTCAGATTTCCTTGGTTTTTTACCTAATGTCTTTCCTGCTCTAGGGTTCCATCCAGTATTTCACATTACATTTAACCATCATCTCTTCATAAAATTAACTAGGAAGAATTCCTTTTTACCTGTTTTCTGGAAGAATTTCTGTGATATTGATTATTTCGTATATATGTTTTCACAATGTATTTTTAAAACTAATATATTTCTCAATATTATTTATATTTTAAATGTTTGAAAGAATTGAATGTGTGTTTTTTTGTGGTGTTCTCTTTGTGAGAAGGTTTTAAATTATGTTTTCAGTTTCTTTAATAGATACTGGAGTATTCAGATTTTCTGGTTCTTCTTGCAAGGGTTTTAATAAATTGTATTTTTTAAGAATTTGCTCATTTCATCCAAATTGTCAAATACATTGGTATCGTGTATATAACATTCTTTTATTTTATTTTATTCTATTTTATTTTTGTAGAAGCTACAGTGACAGCACCTATTTATTCTTTCTTTTGTTAATTTGTATTTTCTCTCTCTCTTTTTAGGACCAGTCCTGGTAGGTTTTATCAATTTTATTAATCTTTTAATCAAAGAACCAACTTTTATTAAAATTTTTTTTCTCTAATATGCTTTTTTTATTTCTTTGATTTTTCTCTATAATTGTTACTAGTCATTTCCTTCTACAATTTGGGTTTTGATCTGCTATTCTTTTCTATCTTCCTGAGATGAAACTTTAGATAATTTTCAACTTTTCTTCTTCTATTTTGATACAAATTTGTCTATTAATTTACCTCTAAGCAATCCTTAGCTGCATCCTATAACTTTAAATATGCTGTGTCTTCATTATAATTTTGTTCAAAATATTTTTCAATATTTTGAAACATAATAGTGTTTCTTTAATCCAAGAATTATTGAGATATATTTCTTAACTTTCAAATAACTTTCCAACCTCAGTTCTCTGACACTATCTGGGTGTTCCACAATTCAATTCAATCCTGACATTAACTACACAAGTTAAGGGCTCAGTCCCACAAGACTGCCCCATTTCAGACACCAGCTGAAAGTCCTGGATGTCCTCAATCTACTTACACTTCGGTCAGGCTGGCTACAAATTTAGAGCTTCCTATAACACTCTCAGGTTTGATAATAATGCTAGAACAACTCATAGAACTCATGAAAGCACTATACTTACAACTATTGTTTTATTATAAAGGATAAAAACGAACAGCCATATGAAAAGGTACATAGGTCAAGACCAGAATGGTCCCAAATGCAGGAGCTTCTGTCCCCATGGAGTAAGGATGTAACCACCTTCTAGATATATAAATGTATTCACCAACCAGGAAGCTCCCTCAAGCCTTGTGTTCAGAGTTTTTAGTCAAGGTTTTATTATACAGTCTTGATGAAGTAAATCATTGGCCACATGATTTAACTCAATCCCTAGCCCCTTCTCTCAGGAGGTAGGAGAATGGGGCTGAAAATTATAACCTTCTAATAAGGTGCTTATTTTCTCTGCCATGCCTAGCTGCTCCCTTGTCACTATTCAAGGACTCACCATGAGTCCTGTCATAGCATAAACTCAGCTATAGTCAAAATAACTCATTATGAACAACAAAGACCATCCTATCTGGAGAGCCCAGGGTTTTTGAAGTTCTGTGCCATGAACCAAGAATAACAAAAAAGATCAGACATACTCTTTATTTTATTACACAAGTAGATGTTTTCTAGTTCTCTTTCCAACATTTTTCCTAGTTTATTTCCACTGTGTTCAGAGAATATACTATAAATGAGTTCAGTTTTCGAAAATGTTGAGAAATGCTCTTTAATTGATTTTGATTAATATTCCATATTGTGTATGAAAAGAATGTGTACTCTGCAGTAGTTGGGTATCATTAAGGTCAAGTTTGTTTCCAATTTACTTAACCACTTTTTGTGTATAAAGTACATTTGTTCTAATATTTATTGGAAAAGGTATTAATGACTCACTATGATTATAGAATTATCTATTTCTCCTTCTAGTTTTCAGAATTTTTGCTTTATACATATGGTGAAGCTATATTGTTTGGAGCATAGTACTTTAGAATTCTAACATTTCCTTGGCAGATTGATTCCTTCATCATAATGAAATGTCCTTCTTCCTTTGCTCTACAGTCCACTTTGTTTGATGTTAATATAGTGACATCAACTTTCCTTTTTTTTTCTTTTCATCAGCTTTATTGAGGAAGTCACTGTGACAATCATACAAAACAATTCCATCATCCTAAAAAGTTCCCTAGTGTCCATTTGTAGTCAATCCACTGCCCCTCAATGCTGACCCCTGGCAACAACTGATGTATTTCTGTCACTACAGTTTTCCTTTTACTAAGGTTTTATTTAAGCGCAATTATATAGTATGCAGTCTCAGTGTCTCTTTTTGTCTCAATAAGCATGATGCATTTGAGATTCATCCACACTGTTACAGGTATCAGTAGTTCATTCCTTTCTATTCCTATTGTCACAAGTTAATATGATACAAATGAAAAAGAAGCTCCTTTTAAACTGGTTCTGTATTATTTTGACATGTCGTCATCATTCTTTGATCATTTCCTTGCTTTCTGGCACAAGATATTCTAGGTTCATCTTATACTTCCTTGGACTCAGCTCTAGGTTTTAACTTAAAATTTAACACTAAATTTTAACCTAAAATTTTGCCTTACAGAGATTTTTTTTTGAGCCATGAGAATTATACACATTCAGGACTATATATATTGAGAGCCAAAGGTAGCCTTGAAATCTCAGCAGAAGTTTTATTGTTTTGTTTTGTTTTTTAACTTCTACCCAGAGCTTAGAATAAGACAGACGTTTCTCTTTGCTATTTGCCTCTCTGTGATCTTCACTTATTTTAAGTTATGCTTTCTATAGTAGAGTAACCAGTGATATACTAGGAAATATTTTGCAAATGACTGTCTGGAAAAAAACAGAAGGGCCCTGATTTATAACCTATGTGGATTTTCATGGTATGAATACTTTTGTCATAATTTATTTCAAGCCACCAATGTGAGATCAGCCAGCTTGCAAAATTCCTGAAATTTTAACAATTGGCTTTTGTAAGCAAGTACAAGCCTTCTTGCACTTAGCTTTATGTGGTCAAGACTAAAGCTATCTACTCTGCACAACCTCATGGCTTAGATCACAGTCCTCTTCTTCATACTAATTTCTTTGTGTGGAAGCTCTTGGTTACAGAGCTCTATATATGCACTTAGGGCATGTGACAGAGTCAGTGTTCATTTTTCTTTATGGACTGCTTTGTTCTGCTTATTCTTAGCTTATTATGATTTTTATCTTCTTCCATTGACTTAAAAGTGTATGTGTATTCTTATGTCCCACATCACCTGAAGGATTCAGGATCCTTTTTATATCGTATTACCAAAAATGAATACCTGCAAATGACTTTCTCATAAGACATTAATCCATCAAAATCATAATCGCACCTCTCGGGCAATCATTTTAATAGATTTTGTAAACTGAACACACGAGAATATCTATCAAACATGCTTTCTTCCATGAAAAAATAACAACTGATTATTTAAAGAATGCAAAATATTTGCATTTAGCACCATACCCAGAATAAATGTGCTTCAAAATATCAACAATTATTATCCATGAATGAATTTGTGATGTACATAATAAACTCTACATATTATCTAAATTAATGTTTTTCAAACTTCCTCTATGGTACCCTAATAGTTCCTTTAACTTGTTTAAGGGGTCCTACAAGAGACAAAGAAGATTGAATATGAGATCTATTTCAGCTTTCCATTTGTATTAGATTTATGCTATTGGACTTCAGTATAAGAGTGTGATTGAAGACCATTTCCACAGCTATTAAAAATATGCAAACTTCCCCTTCTTATTTTAAAACTCATATGCCATCCCTAGATGTTCAGAGATATAGCTTCTAGCAGAAATTATAACATACTGTAAATAAATTGAGTTTCTTAACTGGGTCTGTGTTTATTCAGGTTGCATGTGCTCACTTGATCAAACCCTATCCCATCAGACAATATTAAGACAGGAAGAGCTAGTAAATATTGTATAGCTCATGTAGTAAAAATATTTCTGGGTGCTTAGAATGCTTGAAACTTTTGTATAGTTGCTATGGACAATTTGCTGCCCTATAAATCTTTTTAAAGTCAGCTGAGAAGCATCCTGAGCATCTCGTTTTCCTTGTTGACCTTTTTTGGAGTCTCTATCAAGCAGAAAAATCATCAAAGGGAAGATAACATTAAAGGAAACCATTAGTAGGAAAGAAAAGGAGAAAAGAGAAATCCACAAATGACTGTACTTGCTTCTAGAAAATGAAGCACTGACCAAGCTCCTTTCAGCAACATAAAGAGCCCCTTCTCTCAAGTACCAACAGATTTTTTTTGCTTGTTTTCTAAGACTTCAGCATTTGATCTTTTAAATGGAGTCAAGAGCACAATTTAAAAATGGGACTTGGAGGTAGCAAGTTCAACAAAAGCCTTAGTCATCTTGTCTCCCACAGTACATCCGAGAGCCCTCAATAGTCTCAGCATTATTGGGAGGTGATAAAATCTCACGAGGTTCTCTCTTTGCACAACTTCTCTGCGTGCTCACTCTTACTGATATCGACCTATCCAGGATTTTATAGATTTTTTTTTCTGTCAAATATTTGATACAGTTAACATGCTATTTATACCAAAACCTAAAATAAATATATATATACACACACACACACACACACACACACACACACACATATGTATGTATAGATAGATAGATAGATAGATAGATAGATAGATAGAGGGAGAGGGAGAGGGAGAGATTTTATAAGGAAGTAGCTTATATAACTAGAGGATGAGAAATCTCATGATTTGTACTTAGCAAGCTAAAGACTCAGGATTTGGTGGTATAGTTTTTGTCCAATACAGAAGACCAAAGTCCCAGCTTGAAGGCAGTCAGGTAGAGATAGGGAATTCTCCTTCCCTCAGCCTTTTTGTTCTATTCAGGCCCTCAGCGGATTGGATAGTGCCTACCCAAACTGCTTTACTTGGTCTACCAGTCTCAAATGCTAACCTTATCAAGACCACTGTCACAGACACTCTCAGGAATAAAATAATATTTAACCAAACATCTGGGCACACTGTGGCCCAGTCAAGTTGACACATAAAATTAGACATCACAAGCATCTTATCAGGCACCGAGTCCTGTGCACTCTGCTTTCAAATACCTCTGAAATCTATCTGCTCCTCTCCCTCAAAGATCCTCTCTCACTGCAGTGCCCCATATTCTCTCTGCCTCTCTGTCTCTGTCTCTCCGTCTCTCTGTCTCTCTGTCTGTCTCTCCATCTCTCTGTCTCTGTCTCTGTGTCTCTCTCCCTCTTCCTCTGTCTCTCTCTCCCTCTGTCTCTGTCTCTGTCTCTGTCTCTCTCCCTCTCTCTCTGTCTCTCTCCCACCACCAATAGCTTCTTAACTTCCATCTCTTTGCTCCAGGCATTTCTCTCTGTGATCATTATCCACATTTCCTTTCCATTGGAGTGATATTTATCTTCCACTTTTTCCCTAAACCCTCTAATGAGTTTCCAGGAACTTTACCTGAGAGTATGGTGCAAACCCCTCTGCATAATCTAGCTTTTGCTCATATTTCCACATATAACCTCCTATCACTTCCTCATGTCCTCCTCTACATTAGTTCTATAGCATTACTAGCTATTCTCTCCTAAGACCCCGTACCTTCATACAAACTGTTCCTTCTGCTTGGAATCTTTTTTTCATCCATCTCCAAAACTTTTATTCATTCAAATCTTGGTCCGGTGATAAATCTCTTTGATTGTCTTCTTCTCTGTCTGCTCTTCACCTTCAGGCAAAGACTCATATACTCTCTCCTTCTGCTATCACATGGATGTATTAAGTTATCATTATTATATTTAAGTCTCTCTTCTCCATTAGAATTTCCTTTTTAAAGGCAGTTATCAAATTTTATCCATCACTTTATCCCTAATACTTAAAAGTATTTTTTAAAATAGTAGACTCTCAATTACTATTTAATGAATGAGTGAATGAGTGAACAAATGACTTTTGCTAATTTTCTACAGGGAGCACTGTGGAATATAACATGGTTCAGTGGCAAGAGGGTTAGTCCAAGACTCGTAAACCCCATGAGTTGTTAGCCCCTGTGCAAGTCATTCAACCTTTCCCAGTTCCCAGTTCTCATTAACAATATTATTTATGTGAAAGTGTTTTGAAAACTGTGGGAAACTATACAAACATAAGAATTATATATTACTGCATATTGATTATTTTCTGTATTCTAAAAACAGAAACTGAAAGTACTTAGTCATGTTTTAAATTCCTAATTTGAATCTTTTTGTTGTGCATTTTCAGAGGTAGGGACATGTACTAAACCATCTTGGGGAAGTCAACCTGGCTACTTACTAGTTTAGATTTTATTTGTTCTTTGAAGAAGAAAGTATATTAGACATGCCAAATGCAGTGATTAGTAGTCATTTACCGCAGATATTATATATACTCCAGAGAGGCAGTAGTACACGGTATTTAAAAAAAAAAAACCTCTGGAGGAAGACTTCTCATCTTTGGTCTGGTACCCGGCTGTGTGATTCTGGTTTAGTCCATTAACTTTTCCAAGTTTCAGTTTCTTCAGCTCTAAAATAGGGATAATATCTTAGGGTTGTTGTGAGGATTAAACGAGGTCAAATAAAGTCATCAGTTATGAATATCAACCCAAAAACTCAGGCATGTAAGAAATGAGACTTTATTTTAATAACTCGATTTAATTTGTTTTCAAACTTTGTATCCTAATTGGCTGTTTTGAAATTTAACTCAGTCCTCTGCAGATTGCCCCTTTACTCTGAGTTGTTCCAGGCTCTAGACAAGTGTTGTTAATAGAAATACAGTGCAAGCTGTACATGTTATTCTAAATTTTCTAGAAGCCATAATTTTAATAGCTAGAAGAAACACATTAATTTAATATTAAAAATGCATTTTATTTTAACTCAATATATCTAAAATGTTATCATTTCAACATGTAATTGATATATAATGTGATATTTTACATTAATTGATTTGTACTGGATCACTGAAACCTGGTGTGTATTTTACATTCATAGGGCATTTCAATTCAGACCAATCATATTTCCAGTGCTCAATAGCACATGTGGCTCATCGCTAAGGTACTGGACATACATTTCTAGGTTCCTATACAAGTTGTTTAAGAGTGATGGAAAGGACATGTGGGATCACACTGGTTATAGTTGAGATCCCCTAGATCCAATTTCTCCTTCTGCTCTGATTTTCTAATTAAATGAGGTGAAAGGAAAGGGGGACATAAGTAGAAAAACAAAGGTTATTATCCCAAAATATCATTTTATCATATGCACTTACTTCAGTGCTTAGTGTCACTGTGCAAATGTGAGCAACTAATAAATGTTAACTGTCATTATTGTTATAACAAAGACCTTTCCTCATGCTAGAATATCTCTCATTTGGGATTCATTTCTTCATTTATATATTCCTCTAAACCTATAATGTATGGCTTTCCAAAATAAAATAAAGAAGATCTTCATCCAGTATAATTCTGCCAGCCTTAATAAGCCTTGTTTATTCCAAGCAAACAACTGGAGAGACGATTTTATTTCTAAAATGAGTCATTCCATTAAAAAAGACATTGAAAAATAGCACCCCTCACAAGTATATCTCTAAATAACTTCCAAGGCTCACTTTTAGAGGTTATTCTGTGCTATTTTAAAATGCTCTGAAGGATTGGGATAGAACTCATCTGAACTTAGAAACCCAGCCCTCACGTTGCTTTTGTCTTTCATACCTTTGCAGTTCTCATATTTCCTTTGTGTATCTCTGAGGAATGGAGGGTTACACGGATTAATTACACATAAAGCTTTTAGAAGCCCTAAATGGCATGCCTGGCACACGGCAAGTGACCAATGTTAATCAAATCCTTCTCAGACATCATCATCTTTTTTAATTAATGTAGTTACCCTATGGGGTAAGTATCAGTAAAATTACCACTTTATAGACAGGAAAATCAAGGTTCAGGAAGGGAAAGTAAGTAGCTCAAGAGCACTCAGAGAGTAAATGGAGGAGGCGGTGCTCTAACCCAGGCAGCCTGACTGCAAAGCCCACGCTCATCATTAGGCTCTACACTCTCCCTGGACTCAGTAATTTAGAGTGTAAAAGGTAGAGAGCACTTATCAAGTCAGCCTACTTAGAGGTTCCGAGCAACAGTTATATATACTTTGATTTTTTAAAAAAGTAATATATGTTTATTGTTCATATTATAACTTTGTTTCAAACTATATTATTATAATAGCAGCATGACATTTTTAACCAATAACTGTTAAGTTCTTCACTTTTAAACTTTGCAAATAGAGATATCATTTTCCAAAAGGAAGTGCCCTTAAAACATTTTTATATGTTATGATCTGGACACTTTGATAAATACAAATCCATGAAATTATTGTTCGATTATCGATTAATGCAACTTGTTTGTTGGGTATTCTCTTTGAAAGCATAGCTTTATATATATCATACTGTATGGTATATGTATATCTATACCCATAATCCCTCTTACTGATGAAAAAGCCAAGAAACACAGTCTGACTTCCACTTCTAGTAATAACAATAAGGTCATGCAGATTAAACTTTTCATACAATTAACAAACCCAGACATTCACAGCAGTGTGGATGAATTGCCCAAACATAGGTTGAGTAAATGAAGCCAGACCCAAAATAATACATGCTGTATGATCCTATTTATACATAAACAAAACTAAGCTACTATGTTTAAGGATGCATGTTTAAATGGGAAAACAGTCAAGAAAATCAAGGACTTGAGTACCATAATAATCATGGCTGTGAGTCTCTTCAGGGGAGAAAGAGGATGCTATGATTGAGAGGAAGCACAAGGAAGGCTTCTAGAGCGGGGGTCCCTAACCCCTAGCCACAGACTGGTAGTGGTCTGTGGCCTGTTAAGAACTGGGCCACACAGCAGGAGATAAGTGGTGGGCTAACGGCAAAGCTTTATCTGTATTTACAGCCACACCCCAGCTAGCATCACCACCTCAGCTCCACCTCTGATCATCATCAGGCATTAGATTCTCATAGGAGCACCGGTTCCTGGTGCCAAAAAGTTGGGGACAGCTATTCTAGAGAGTGCCAGTTTTCTATTTCTTGACCTGAGTAATAGTTATAGAGCTGTTTGCTTTAGAAACAGTTTATTAAGCTGATGTTTAAATGGTCTCAGTGTGCATGATATTTAACAATAAAAATGTTTGAAAAAAGTTAAGCAGTGTTACACTAAAGAACTGTACAACAGAGATGGCATCACTACTATATAGTGGTGAATAGTTTCAAAGTATAAATTAGGGTTTCTCAGTTATGTTCAAGTGGAAAAACCTCTTATAGCAGAAACACCAAGGGAACTTTTAAAGATACAAGTTATCATGACTCTTCCATCCCAGATTCCTATTCATTCATTCAACATTATTAATTGAACCCCTGCTATGTAGATGCTGAGGATACTTATTGAACAAAAATGACAAATTCCTATTCTTCTGGAGCTTACAGGGTGACAGGGTTTCAGAAGGACACAGAAATTTCTATCTTTACAAGATTCTTATGCAATTCGTAATAGGAAAGCAACTAGTATATGTGCCAACCTCCTTTCAATCCTTCCCAGTCCATAGTTATAGACTCATTTTAAGGAAGTTAGAATTTTAAAATAATTCATTCCTATCACATCACAGAAATTCTAAAGCATTTTTGTATAAATTGAAATTCTTAAGCTAATCTGGGTCAAAAAAATAAAAGTATCCTGATGAATATAATTTCTTTTCTAACTGTCCTTCAAATCTTCAGGTACCACCCCTTTCTATCACTAATCTTTTGATCTTTCAAATTATTCCACCCTCTCCATTGTTATTGTGTGGGTTTTTTTTCCCTTAGCATAAATAGGACTTCGTAAGCCAGCAATTCTTTAGAAATATAGTAAAGAAATTTCCCATTTTATTTCAATTCCTTCTCTGTGAGTCAACTTGGGCAGCTGAAATTGCATTTGGGGCATCCAAGAGCTTCTTGAATCCCAAACAGTACTCCTAATTGCTAATGAAGGAATCTAAGTGGCATTAAAACAAATAAGACAACAATAATAACGAACCACAAATATATAAAAGAACTTTGGTTGACAATCTTTTATTCACTGTGAATAGAGATCCTCCTTGATAAAAATAGTAAAATTAAATGTAACCCGTAGATACCAGGCCCCAACTCCGTTAAAGAAAGAAAGGAACTGACAGAGAAGGGACATCTGATCTTGCCTGAAGTCATCTTGCTAAGATATATGGAACTAAACTACATTCATCGATTTCTTAATTAACTTATTTATTCCATCATTCAGTATGCCAGGCACTCTTCTAGGCCCTGGGGATATTGCTGTAAACAAAACAAACCAAAACCCCTGGCCTGGTGATGCTTACATTCATGTGTGTAGGGGTGTGTGTGTGTAGGGGAAAGAGGATGGCAGGTAATAAATAAAATGTGAAAGTAAGTTATTTAGAAAATTAGAATATAGTAAAGTGAAAAATAAAGTGGGCTATGGAAGAGAAAGTAGAATGACAATAATAAGGTTTGAAATTTTACGTAGGATGGTTAGAAGCTCACGAGGATAAAGTGACATTTGAGTAAAAACTTTTAAGAGATGAGAGGGTGAACTGCTGAAGACATAGGGAAAAGAACATTCCAGACAGAAGTATTCATATTTGCACAAGCCAAGACCTACAGTGGGTGTATATACTTGGCAACATCTCAAAATGTTAAGTTGTAAAATGAACATATTAATTTCCTCCTATCAGAATAATTTCTAAGGTTAGATGAGATAGTGAATTTAGTCATCGATGTGAAATTTGGCACATAAAAATTCCAGTCTTAAAATTACCAGTCATTTGTTTAGCATCTGATACCAAATACTGAGTGCATAACTTTAAGAACTGCTTAATGATATAAAGGCATTTATAATCTTATTTTAGAAACAATGATAATGGAATCATTTTATATGCAATGTCTTCTATAATAAATTTTGGGTGCTAAGGGAAATAGTTAGAGTAAACAATACAATACATATTTCATGGGGCAAGAAACTGAAATATAGAGATATTAATTGATGGAGCAAAAGGTAGTGGATGTGGGTTTTAAACTCTGGTTTTCAAATCACAGATGTTATGCTTGCATTAAAATACTCCAGTATAGTCATCTCTCAGGTTAGCAGATGTGGACGAATGAGGCCTAGACCAAGCTTAATTTTCTTCACTGTTTGTGTTACCTACCACTTCGCTTATTGATCAAGCACAGTGAGGCAGATCTGGGAAGAAACAGAGCCAACCAGCTAGCACCTGGGCCTGTGAGGCCTGTGGAGCACTCATTTGCGAGCCACAGAATCTCTGTCTATAAAACTCTCGTTGCCTCAGATGTTCTCTAACGTCTCTACCTGCTTCAACATTCTTTGATTCTAGAGGAACATTTCTAACCACCCAACTCTCAAATCATAAACCATCTACAAAACATCTTTCTATAAATATTTCTAAGCACATAGTCTTAGAAATTCCCTATCACTAAATTATCTCTTTTTTGTTGAGAAATTAATAGTTCCAGGATACTTTTATTATGTTGATGTTACTAAAGCAATGCTGAATTAAATTTGGCTTGTGCCTATAGATATATTTATCTATTCAGAGTGATGTTTTGGAAATAAATGCCTTAATTAGCAAATGGTTATTTCCATTTTAAATAAAAATCAAAAGAAAAAATCTATCTCCCAATTTCTTTTTGTAAACTGATTTGGTTGTTTGCATTATTTGAGAAACTGAGCACTCATGAGAAATTGCCTTTGAATGTACAATTTCACTTGTAGCTAATATAAATTCATACACCATTCCAAGATGGGCATACTCATAGTTAGTCATTAGAGAGAATAGAGTTATGCATACCTGTGCATCATAGAAAAACACCCACACATACAAAAGCGGCATTTTTACCCAGATCTGAAATAAGAAAATAAAAGAACTAGAATGCCTCTTACCACCTCCACCCTAACCACACCTTCCTGCCCTAAGCTTATTGCCCAAACCTGGCTATACCCCAATGTTTGTTTCTTTGAAATTTGAAAAGATGTTGAGAGAAAAAGGCGAGTGAAAGAATAAAGTCAGGATGAAAAATTGGTGAAAAATAGATGAAGAGCAGGAAATTCTGTTGAGTGTGACTTTGTGGAGTGAATTGCTGTCATTTGGAAATGTAAAAAAACAATTAAGGCTGTAAAAATAACTAGGATGTTGCTCATCCTCACATTTCCTCTGCTATGCTCAAAAACTGGATGAATATTGAACAATTCCATTGATTCAGACAAATAGGGTTGTCTTAATGACTTCCAATAAATTTTTATCTCTTCAACAGCCAATGGTAGTCCAAGTAATTCAATAAAATTCTTTGCTTTGATCATTTGGGTTGGACCTCTTAAAACAGATAACTGATTCGACTTAATTTTCTTCTCCTTATACCTCCCAGATGGTGCTTGATTTCTACATAAAATTCAATAGCTCACTTCCATAGGGGCTTCTCTTGGAACTATCTTAATTCTTCTTCCTTCCGTCTCTTTGAATTTTGTTTTTAGAGTATAAGTTAGCTGAGCCTTTGAACACTTGCATCTACTTTTTAGCCAAACAGGCTGCTGAGTCCTTCAAAAGAGTAGATAAGTTCAAAGACAGAACCTCAGAAAAACCAATACAAAGGAAGGGAAGATGGTATCTAGAGAAAAGCTCTTCTGTCTGGTTGTAGCCAATCAGGACTCCAATCATCTGATACGCCTGTGTAGATGGTACTGAGGGAGATACTAATTGGGCAGCTGGGAGTTGGGGAAATGTACTGACATTCTATATTTCCTGAGGAGGTCAGAATAGCTGAGAATTACCTAGACCTAGAGCTAAGTCAGTTAGTGCTCTGATATTAAGGCCAAAACTTCTTGGTTTGGATAGGTCAATTTGTTTTGCATCTATAAAGAATATGTAAAGCAGAAATTTAAGCCAATTATTTGACTTTAGTCACTTTTAAGCAGACTGACAACAGTAATTAAATTCCCAAAATCCTTGCTGGCTCACTATTGTATCTCTTTGTACAAATGTGGTTCATTTTTTCATTTTTCATTTTGAAAAGTAAAGAAAAGCTTAGACAAGGAAGAACTTGTAGTTTGTACAAAGCCCATAGTCTTAGGGTGTATATAATTAATATTCGGACTACAATTTTGCAAGAAGAAAGGGGCCATCTATTACATTAGCATGTACAAACAGTTTGGTTTATTAAATCTGAGCCAAAATGTTTGTCATACACCAGCAGCCTTGTCAGCACTGTAGAAGAAAAAAGTGAAAATTTGACCAGCATCAGCATTTATTCATTCACCCCTCATGGAGTGACTAAATTAATGAGGAATATATCCCTAAGGAAGAATCAGAGTTAAAGAGAGATTAAGGCATGTGAAAAGTATTTCAGTTGAAAGTGGCTGGAAAGTAATTTGATTCAATTTAATTACAACAAACATTTACTGAGCATTTACATACATAACACATTTCACTGGCAACAGGCATCTCAAATAAATGATACCTTCCTTCAAACAGTTTATGGAAGATATAGTCACATACGTTACAATAATGTGAGGAATTGAAATAAAGGTCAGGTGGAGGCATATCATGGTAAGTCAAGAGATAATCAGCCCTGAGCCATAAATCGATCTTTGACTCACATCTCCACTGGTTATGATCAGTGCAATACTGAGCAAGTTAATTTCTTTAAACCTCAATTTCCTCCTCTGTAAAATGGTGATCATAAAAAATGTTTTATATGGTTATAAAGATTAAATTGAATAGTACACACGTAGTGCTAAACTAGGATGTTTTATATTCCTTTCATTATACCCAGGATTAGGGAAGAATAAAATTAATTCCAGTAAGAAGAATCAGAGAAAGTATCACAGAAAAAGCTATAAAACTTTAATAGATGTGGTGAGGTGATTTGCAGAACAGAGTGAGTAGAAGCACAGAGTTGTTGAAGTACACACGTCTTTGGGCAGTGGTGAATGATTCAACGTAACCAAATCAGAGAGCATAGGAAGAAGGTTTAACACACAGAACACAGAGAAATAATTAGTGATAAAACTGAAAAATAGGAAAAATCATTTTTACAAGGCAATGTTGAGAAAATGAAGTAACACAATTTGGCATAAGTTTCAGAAAGATAACTTAGGTAGTTATATGAACAATGACTATCTGTGAACACTTAGGAGACTACTAAATAGCTTTCGTAAATGATAATCATGACATAAATTCTGACTATAAAGGTAAGAATAGATATGACAAAATGGCTATAAAAAAGACTCTATAGTAGAATTTGCAAAGTAAAGTCAAAGCCGCTTTCTTTGGATACCAAACTTATAAGATTTAGATCCACAACATCAAAATTGTTTCCTTTTTTTTAAAGATTAGGGATTATTGATAATATTGCTTATTATAAAATTTGACTTTTTTTTAACAAAATAGATCTAAGCTCAAAATATCCTTTCCAATAAATATTTGCATATTTATACTGGAGATTTGATAATAAATTTAAATTCAATGCTTGTAGTTCTTTGGTCTAGAAGGGCACTGGTCTCAGACTAACATGCATCAGAATCACCTAGAGGGCTTGTTTAAGCACAGTGCTGTATATATGCCCAGAGTTTCTGTCTGAATCAGTAGGTCTGGAGTAGCATGAAAGACTTTGCTGATCTAGGACTAATTTTTGAGAACCACTGGGGTGTGTGTGTGTGTGTGTGTGTGTGTGTGTGTCCCTTTTATTAAGGCTAGTAGGTTTCATCTGGGTAAGGGCTAATTGGATTAGCCATTGTGGAAAATGGAAAAAACATTTCAATTTCTACTCTAAAGAAAAATAATCAAGGGACTAGTCCATCCTTTCCATCCTGCTGGAGCAGTAGCCTAGAAATTTCCTTCAGAGTTTCAGTTTGTAGGTTTTGGTTATTGAATTCTGTCATTTGACCCAATCAGAATGAGTCAATGATTCAGGCTTAGGACCACTTTGAGCAGTTAGATATTTCCACACTGCAGCAGAAAGCTCAAAGTCATATAGGTAATAACCAATTCTTTGAGGTATTACATTCAACAAGAAATAAAATTCCATGTGACATTCTTTAATTGGACTCCGTCTCTTGGTACATTGACATTTCCATCTTATTGTAAAGAAAATAAGAGAATGGTTTAACCACACACACATAAGCAAATGGAGTCATTCCTAATTTGCCAATTCTTAAAACAATTGATTGTGGTGCATGAGGTAGAGATATGTGTAAAGATGACAGCCAGATTTTAACTTGGATAACTGGTGGACAGAGCCAACAACCAAGAATGGAATTCCAAGAGGAAGAGCAGATTTTGGCAGGAAGATGAGATTGAATTCCAAGTGGAGATTTTCCACAGAGAATTTGGTTTGGTGCTTAGGTGTTTGCATAAAAATAATAATTACACCTATAATAGTTATGGGATTGGATGGACTTGCCTAGGAAGAGATTGTAGAGAGAAGACATAGCAATCTTGTTCTTAATTTGCTAAGAAAAGCATATACTATTTAATACTTTTTCTGAAAATAACTGTAGAAACTTAAAGTATGAAAAACGTTATTGTTAAGGCAACATTATGGGCTTTTAAGGGCTATTTCTGAGCTTTGTATTTCTTCAGTGTAAATTAACATGGATGTTTCCCATAAAATGCCCCTTGGAGTTAATATCAGAAAAAAAAAGTGGACTAAGTAAACTGGTCCCTATTATATTTTTTTTACCACATAGTTTTTTATGCTATTTGTAAGCTAATAGAACATTCAACATAAAATCATCTCTAGCCAATTGAAAATTTTTCAAACATTTAAAATTATTTAATAAGACCTCAAACTGCTGGATCAACTCTGTAGTGAAATCAAATCATGTTATTAGAAACAATGACATGACTCTTTTTATATCTGGGGCTTTTCTACATTTTCAACCTACATACCATGAAAAGAATCATAGAATGTAAAAGCTGGAGGAAACTATAAGATGATTCAATCCAACCTTCTCATTTTACAGGTTAACTAACCTGTAAAGTGGTTAACTAACTTGCTAAAAAAGATCTATGTAAAGGCAGAGTTGGGACAAAAATCCAGATCTAAGACCCCAACTCTGGTTCTCTTTGCCCTATAACAAATGCCCTACCATCCCAAAGCACCCACTGCCATACCCAAAATCATTTCACTACACATAGAGATTAATCTTTAAGCAGGCATCTTTTTCTAGTTCTCTGTAAGGCTTAAAAAAACAAACAAACCAACACCCCCCCCCCAAAAAAAAAACTACCTCTTCTAGAATGAGTTTCTTAAGAAGGCTAAGGAAAATGAAAGAACCAAATCATTGTGTTTCTAACACATCCTGAGAGAACTCATATGAGGAAAGAGAAATTAGTAAGAGGTTAAAAAAAAAAAGTTGAATTAAATGCCCCATTCAGTTGAGGAGTGCCAAGTGAGTCACCTTCAGAAGGAGGCCCTATGGCATCATGGATGGGGGTTGGTTTCCTATATTAGAATTAAATTCTGCCAATTGAAATCACTGCTGTGACTAATTCAACATCTCTGCTTGTTTTTTTTCAAAGCACAGCTCTGCCTCTCTATGGAGTCATGATCCCACAGAGCCATCAGGAGTGTGGTGGATTTAATAGAGTTTATGTTAGGTCACTGGAGTTCAGACAAACAGTTCCCTCTTCTTCCACTAACATTAGAATTCTCTTTAACATCTTATCCTTTAATCTAATTATAATGTCTGTATCCTTTTTTCCCCAAGAGCACCTCTTTCATTTTTAAGTAATAGCTAACACAAAAACAATGGAGGTTATATCAGTAAATTCTGATATAATAAGTAGATTTGGAGATATTCCCATTTTAGGGTTTTAAATATGTAAACAAAACTATTTTTTTAAAAAAAGAATGGTTTTACAAGTTCTTGTGTCTGTTCTTTAAATCCAAGGATGACATATTTGAGAACTTTTTATCTGTGGCTCCACTACTAGAAGTCAACACTGGATTTGTTGTCTGCATAAAATTTACATACTGTGTTCCCAAGTCAATTTTCCAAGGGATGTTCTTTCCTTCCAAGATCCAGCATATCATACACCTATGAATCTTGCTTTTTCGGACTCCTTGGACCATGCTGTCTCTTCTGGTGGTAATTTCTAGATTTACAAACAGAAAAGAGAGTTTTAAAGATTAATCTTATAACACTTTTCAAGAGCAGGTGATAAAATATAAATGTGAGTCATCCTGACGTTCTTGCTTGTTCAAGGAGGCATCAGCATCAATGTCAATTTGAGAGAAATGGGAAAAAAAGCAGGATCATCCCACAGCCTTAATCTACTTTCCAAGTGCTGAATTGATACCAGTTGAACCAACTCAAATCCCATGCACGTTGGCTGCTGGCAAATGCCCCACCACGCTTTTCAAGCCTGGACCCATTTTGGTACTCCTGAAGACTACACATTAGTTCTTGGACCCTCAGGTTTCGAGGGAGGCTCTGTAAGTGAGTCATTCTTTATAGGTGAATATAGCATTTTATTTTAACAAAGAGACAAGGGAAAACCCACACTGGGCTGCAGGCACACCCTCAGCTAACTCTTCACTCCACTTGCATGTGAAATCTGGTATGTCAGTGCTAGCCCTAGAGTTTATGTGAAGACACACCCTTGGAACAATGTGCTAAAGGCAGGAGAAAATAGCTTCTTCCCTTTTGTCCTCCTTGTGTCTCACTACATCTGGTCAAAAGCCAGTCAGCACATCTGAGTCAAGGACAAGGAGTTAACTGCTCAGTGTAAAACAATTTTCCTTTGACTCATTGTTCTTGATGCGGTCTTATCCATGCCAACTGTAACGTTAGTGCAAATCTGCTAATTGTCCTAAGACTTGAGAGGCAAACACTTTTGAAACTTTAAATAATGAAATAACTTCTGTTCTTGATAAATCGTATCTAAAAACAATTGTAGAGGCATTGCAAATAGCACCAGTTAACTACAAGTTTTTAAACAATTTCCAGAAAAACCAGGAGTACAAATTCAACTCTAAGAACAATGTAAAATATATTGTTAGGTTGAACAGATTTATTACTCAGGCCATGTATAAGGCTTGTGTGCTTTTTAATTTCTTGCAACTTCACTGTTGTTTTCTTCATATAATCTTTCATAAACTATTTTTCTAGCTTATCTCCTACTACCTCTCATCTTATGCTTTTGACAGTTTCTATTTGTAAAGCACTTTAAACTTTACAAAAAACTTTACTCATGTATTTCTTTTCATTTTCAATCCTACAACCAGAAGGATTGGCAGCTCTACATCTCCATTGTCCAGCTGAGGAAACTGGAGGTCCAAGAGCTCCAACGATTTGTTATAGGTTACACTGCCAGCAAATGATAGGACTGACTGGAACCTTGCATTTCAAATGCCAGGTTCCCTTTTAACTCTAGCTGCTCACTGTTGCTCATCCATGCCACATACTTTTCTGTCTCAATGCCTTTGCATATACTAATTTTACCCTTGCTTGTCTCTACCTTTATCCAGCTATAGATATATATAGCCTCTACCACCTATCCAGCTCACAGATTCTCCACATTTTTGCATTGTGTGGAAGAGGGTTGTGCTGTATAATAAGGCTAGTTGCTCCTCTCCAATTCTTTGTAAATCAAGGCGGATGTGGGGGATATATGGCTCTCAGGAGAGAAGTGGAGGTGTGACCAGAATAGATAGACTTCAGTCAATATAAAATATTTCTCCACTTAGTACAATTTGAGTTGGAAGTGTACTTTAAATCATTTTCTCTGCAATGCAGTCTTCCTTTTTTCTTTGTTTTTTTTTTTCTTTCATTCTTTTTTCCTTCCTTCCTTCCTTCCTTCCTTCCTTCCTTCCTTCCTTCCTTCTTTCTTTTTTTCTTTCTTTCTTTCTTTCTTTCTTTCTTTCTTTCTTTCTTTCTTTCTTTCTTTCTTTCTTTCTTTCTTTCTTTCTTTCTTTCCTAGTGTGGTAGTCGATCTTTAGGGAAGGCTACAAACAATTCTGTTCTCCATGTGGGTACATACTGTCCCTCCTATCAAGAGATGGATCTTATGTTTCCTACTCATGAATCTAGGCTGGTGCTACAAAGAAAGTAATATTCTGAGACTTCTAAGCCCAAGTATCAAGAAGGCCTGGGAGCTTTTGCTTTCTTCTTTTTGGAGCCATAAGCCACCATGTCAGAAATCCAGATTACTCTGACATGTCAGAAATCCAGACTACTCTGATGAGAAGAGAGGCCATATGGAGAGGCCCTGGAAGATGAGAGGTCTATAGAGGAGCAACAAGGAGTCAACAACCAAGCCCTTTCTGAAGCCCAATGGCCATCTGGCTGCAACCTCATAAGAAACCTCAAATGAGATACATAGAGGAATTACCCAACCAAGTCCTAGCCAATACAGAGAATCATGAAATATAATAAAAATGATTGTGTTTTAAGCCACTAAATTTTTAGATGATCTGTTATACAGCATAACTGATTAGTACCCCATAGTCTGAATGTCTAGTAACCTTCAGCAAGTCTTTGAAAATTTTAGGCACAAACTAGGCCAGTTTGGAACAGGTTTGGATGATTTAAGGCAGTGTGATGACGGTAAACAGTATGTGGTGGTTGGTGAATTGGGGAAGAGAATTTATGCCAATGATAGAATAGGAACCCAGAAGGAGAAATATGGAGAAAGAAAAAGCAATATTTCTTAAGATTTTAAATCCAGTTCTGTGTAACTCTCTCTTTCTTGTGTCCATGTTATATTTAAAATAGAGGAAAATGTTGCCTATGGCACGGGTTTGCCTGGGCCTAAGACTTCAAGTAGTACATCAATTTCCTTTTTATGTGGTTATTCCTGGGTGCAAGAATTGAAAAAGATATTCAGTCATGCTTTTTTAGGGATTGGAATAAGAAAATAGTCAACTTATTCCAGTAGATCTTTGTATTTCTAGAAAAAAAATCACATTCTTGGGAAGATAGGAGACATTTGGTACTTTCTTCCCCTAATTTAACTGACCAGGGGCTCCTCCACCAGACCCTAAGTGGCTATGGTGCAGGCAGAGACACTCACATATATGCCCATGGCTTGCCTCTGGGTTCTGACTGTCTTCCATCCAAAGGAGAAAAAGTAGATCATCACTTGTCTATTATTTAGCCTTGGAGTGTCTATATATCTAGAATGCCCACAAAACCTTGGATAAAGCTAAGAAATTTGGAAGAAACATGTAAGTTAAAACTAGCTCAAAGTCACTTGCTTCTTCTATTTATTTATTTGGTCTGAGATGATTCCCACATTCACTTACCATATGGCATTAAATCATTCTGGTCCTTGAGTTATTATTACATGATTCAAAGAGTATAATTTACAGAATTGCCAACCCAGGCTGCACTCTGTCCCACACCAAAAAAAGACCACAAGGAGGGGAGAAGAAAAATGACTGTTTCCTGGTAGCCCATATTTACGCAATTTTCTTTCACCACAGATTGTTTTGGCAGTCTAGACAGGGTCTTGTAAAATCCTTCCCTGATGTCATCCACATCTTTCCTTGATAAGTTCAAAATGAGTCCGGAGCAAGCATGGCTCCTCTAGCAATGTCACACAAATAATTAGTGCAATGCCACCCCAGAGAGGCCTTTGGATTCCAGTGATTTCCACATGAAGGAGTGGACTGATGAGCTGGCCACCACATTATGTAAATATGTGGCAGAGAATGCAGCTGCTGAAGGGAAGAAAGACACATATGGGCATTTCATGTTTTGAAAGAACTTTATGGAAAACAAAACAGATTAGAGAGAAGTAGGCTAGAATCAGGGAAAGAAAAATTAAGGAAAAGATTTTCTCATTGAAGCCAGGGACACATGCTGAAATTAATGATTCCTTAAAAGACAAATTTTTAAAAAAATATTGTGTTTCGAAGAGAATATTTTGAATCTTATCTCTATCATTTTTGTAGAGGAGGAAAATGTTTCCAGGTTAGAATTTGAAATTCAGGTTATGAGAGCTGGCATTTATTCTTTCATCATTTTATTTCTTTTTTATCCATCAGTAGAGTAATACATTACACACACCAACACATGTGTAATGGGATAAAGAATATAAAGTGATATTCTTCTTCTCCAATAGGAGACAACAAAATATAAAGACACGTTCAAACAGTTATCAGGCTTATAACCTTACTGAAAATCAAATACAGTTTATTAAAAAAGAATTTCTGGATCAGAAAACGTAAGGACAAACACATTCCCCTTTTAGAGTTTCAAAAAATTTCTTTGTGCTAGGTTTTTATTTCCATGTGGTTATATACTTCTGACCTTCGGGAGGAATTAAAATAAGGATGCTTCTCACACCGCACTTTTAATATTCTCTTCTACTTAGTGAAATTCTTTCAAAAAACAAAGTTATTTAAAAAGAAGTAAGGAATATTTGATTCCATTCTTACATTTTTCTCTGTAATTGGTTATTTCAAAAGAACAGGACATATTTTGGCATATTTTTTCCCCCTTGAATCCTGACAGGTTTCTCAACTCTCCAGCCTCTCCTCTCTCCATTCACATGTCAAATGCCTTTCTTCATGCCCTCTCTTTCTGTTCTTGCTGGGCTGTCTTAATACTTTTCTACATGTTCTCCTATGCAGCCTCCACTGTAACTAAAATACAGATCTAATCATGTTCTCATCTAATTTAAAGCCATTTGAAAGCCTCTATGACTCCCTACCTTGCCCAGCCAACAACCTCTGTCTACCACGTGCGCCTAATCCACCCATGGCTAAAGCCACATCTTCCACCATTGCTTGGACCTTCAGGTCCTTTAAAGTGTCCAGTGCCTTGGCTATTTCCTTTCCCTCCTTCAATAATGCACCCCACTTCATCTGTCTGGCAGATAACTACTCATCCTTTAAGGAAAAAAAACCATACCATTCTACCAGTCTGTGTGGTCTTACTGGGATCCTTTAATTGACCAGTCCTCATTCCACATTCCACAGCTGATACCACATGAAAACAGGTCTTGGTCACTCTTTTACTGGCCAGAGCATCTTGCCTGAACTCACTACTATTATGTATTTCAAGCTGATTGCTTCCAAATCTGTACCTTCCCAGTATCCAATCTCCAAACTCCATGACTTGGAGAGGTTTGCCTCTCTGACTCTTTTTTTTTTTTAAACTTATTTTTATTGAAATATGATTGACATATAATATTGTGTAAGTTTAAGGTATATAATGTGTATATTTGCTACATTTATATATTGCAGTATGATGACCATCATTGCGTTAGCTAACACCTCTATTACATCATGTAATTATTTTTTGGGGGTGGGAACAGTTAAGATGTCCTCATGTTTATTATGGCATTATTCATAATAGGCAAGATATGTAAAAAACCTAAGTATCCCTCAATAGATGAATAGATAAAGAAGTTGTGGGATATATATACAGTGAAATATTATTCAGCCATGAGAAAGAAGGAAATCCTGTCATTTGCAAAAGAACCCTGAGGGCATTATACTGAGTAAAATACGTCAGACAATGACAAATATTGTATGAGATCACTTACATGTGGAATCTTAAAAAGCCAAAACAGAGTGTAGAATGATGGTTACCAGGGCCTAGGGGTGGGGGGAAGGAATCAGGGTTATGTTGTTTAAGGGTACAAACTTGCAACTAGTAGACAACTTGTAGATAAATATAATCTAATGCACAGCATAGCAATTTAAACAACTATACTGTAGTATGAATTTCAAAGTTGCTAAGAGACTAGATATGACTCTGGCTGTTGATGTTAGTCTGCAACGACTGTTTGTGTCATCTTCCTTGATTACCCCACTCTCAATTATGGAGCTTAATATTTTATCAGACTTTCTAGGCTGGTACACTGGCTTAAGTTTACCTCAGCCCAGCCAACAAAGAATTCCTCAGTTCCCTCAAGTATCCCATAAAACTGTGTGTTCTACTCTTTTCTCATAGAAACCATCTAGTATTATTATTTTGTTTTTACCAGGCAGAAAGCTCTTAAGCAATCTTGGCATCTTACTCATTTTGGTATCCTCAGGGCAAGATTTAGTGCCTGACATATAACAGTATTTGTTGAATGAGTTGGTGTGAATCTCCAATTTCTTATATATTCATCTCGTTATATCCACCCACGTTATCAGATTGCTTCAAATATAGTATGTCCTCAACAAGTATTTTTGAATTAAATGAATACTGTTGCTAATTTTCCTCTATCCTGATTGACTTGTTATATAGTGTTTGTAATTTTAAGTGAAAAAAGGGAGAAACATAAAGACATCTTTGAAAACAAGGAAATATTATGGTTTTGTCCTTCTAAATTCAGCTTCATGAACTCAATTTAGAAACTAAACTGGGAATATTTCTTTAATTAAAATTTGTGACTATGTGGGAAAGCATGCTGGAGTATTATTTCCCATGGCAAAAATAAAAAAAGCTCTCAAACAGGTGCATCAGAGAAGCAACAAAAAAAAGCAATTATTTTTAATCTCTTTAGAAAAATTCATTTACTTACAAAGGAATGTATTCCAAAAGTATTTAATTTAATGATAGTTTGAAGAAAACTATGATAACTTTTTTTTGACAGGATATTTATTTTTTATTTAATCACTTACTGCTTACCTTTTTCTAAAAAAAGATTGAAAGTAGGTTTCAAATAACATACAACGTAAGCAGATAAAGAAATGAGTTACTCAAGAAAAAGGGAAATCAGAGTTATGAAAAATGAGCTGAACTGCAGCATGGGGTCAGCATTCAAGTTTACCTTGGCAACTAAGAGAACATAAATAATAACTTATTTTTAGAAGCTGTGGATCCCTAGTAATATTGGTTTTGGGTATATCATAAATATCTGTGATAAATAACAAATGTAAAAGTCAGTTAAGTAATTTTTTAACTGGTCCTTCTTTCATTTACTTATCACATCTGCATCATTCACTCAATATTATATACTGACTGTACAGGTGTGATGTTTATCATACCACAAGAGAAAAAAAAAAAGCCTATTTAAGGCATAATTCCAAATAAGGATCTGGCTATCCAATTTAACCTTCTCTAGGCACCCAAGTTTTAAAATAATGAGGTGGGGGTCTGTATATAATTCAATTTCACTTATAATTTGAGAAATATATATTAAAATTACAATGGGATATTTTCACACATTAGTTGCAATACTTAAAGAGCATGAGAATAGCAGATGTTAGTGCTCATGCGGAGGAACTGATACTCTCACATATTGTTGGCACAGGTGTAAATTGCTAAAGCCATTCTGAAAAACAATTTGATAAATACACAGAAAAATTGAAAATGTATTTGTCCTGTAACACAGCAGATCCACTTGGGTAAATTTCTTTAAAAACAAAACAAAACAAAACAAAACAAAACCCTCTCAATCTATATATACAAAGAGACATGTCCATTGCAACATATCTTTGTATCAGCAAAAAGTTTTTAAAAAT
Source organism: Eidolon dupreanum (assembly GCA_028627145.1). Classification (NCBI taxonomy): domain Eukaryota; kingdom Metazoa; phylum Chordata; class Mammalia; order Chiroptera; family Pteropodidae; genus Eidolon; species Eidolon dupreanum. The sequence continues at coordinate 104,129,767 of CM053509.1, forward strand.
TGACCACTCCCTTAATTTATATTGGTAGGTAAGCAAATAAAAACATTGTGGTATATTTATATGATGATCTAGACAAGTTAAAATCATCATGAATGTATCTAAAAATAATATCAATAAGTGAAAGAAATTGCAAAATTATATGTTAACTTAAGAATATTTAAAAACACAAATAAGATGACAGCATATGGATATTCCTATATACTGGTAAAAGGATGAAAACTGATTTGGAAGTGTACATTCAAAACTTACTTTGGTCATAGTCCCTGGAAAAGGAGGAGAGTCTTAGAGGGTCATATTTAAAAAATATTTAGATTTATCTGTAAATTTTTATTTTTAAGAAAACACTAGCAGCAACAATGACAAGATATTAACAATTGTTAATTCAGGGTGGTGGTTATATAAGTAGTTGTCATATTATCCTTTGAATTTTCCTACATTTCTTCCATTTCTCCAATAACATCCACAAATGAGAGCAAATTAAAACTAATACTCAAACTACAACAGCAGGTAACCTCATCTGCCAGCTCAGGACCCTGGTCCAAATGCAAAAGTCACCAATGGGCATTCTTGGGTGTTTCTTTTGTCTGCAGGAGCGAGGCTACTCATGTTTTTCTCATGCAGCCTTGTTGTTTCAGTCCATTCAGGCTTCTATACCATCATATCATAGACTGGGAGGCTTATAAACAACAAAAATTTATTTCTCACAGTACTGAAGTCTGGAAAGTCCAAGATCAAGGTGTCTATAGATATGGTGTCTGGTGAGGGTTTGTTGCTGGTTCATAGACAGATGTCTTCTCATTGTATCCTCACATGGCAAAAGGGCAAAGGAGCTCTCTGGGGTCTCTTTTATAAGGGTACTGATCTATTTATGAGGGCTCCACTTTCATGACCTAATCATTTCCCAAAGGCCACTCCTCATTCCCCAATGATTCTATTTCCACACACTAATTTAGGGGAAGAAACAAATATTCAAGCACTTCTCATCGTATTTACTGCTTTTACTTTCTGGGACAGTGCTGCTTGGCTGGACACAGCTATCTGAGCCCTGATGGCTATAAAGCCACAGTGCAGTCTGAGGAAAAGTACAAGCATCTGTTCACACATATGTGGATGTATGTGCTTGTGTGTGCATGTTTGTGTACATGCATGTTGTGTGTGTGCACGTGCGTACATGCGCTCAAACATCGCATGCCAAGGAACTAGCTTTTTCCCAGTTCTGTGCCCTTCACCCCTTTAGCACCCAGGCTTCTCAACAGACAGCCTGTTGTCGCCCAGTGAAGAGCACAGATAATCTCTCATCGCTTTGGTTATCTGATACCTAAGGAGGTGCTAGGGGTTTAAGCACCATGAACCCCTAGCACACTATCCACCTCCTCACCTTTTCCATCTCTATAAGAGGTCCCAAGGTCTGAGGTCTGTGCCTTTGAAGGAAGAGAAAGAGGAGGAGAAAAAAGAGAGGAAGGAGGGGCAGGAGGGAATAGATTCCCCCTCCTACTTTAACCGCAAAACAAAAAAGTAAAACCCCAAGCATATCACTGTATGCAAATAGCCTACCCAATCTGCCAACAAGCAGACTCTTTGAAAGCTTGTCTAGGACAACTTGCAAACCACAGCTAGAAATATTACCTCAGAAAAGTGCAGGTAGCAACAAGAATTCCTATAAGACTGTGCCTCATGAGCCGGTGTACATTGCTTTTCATGAATATTTGTGTAACACATATAAAGTTTATTTTAGGAGCTCAGAAAATGGCCTCCATCCCATCCCCCTCATCACAAGAGAGCTCCCATGACCAGCATGCCTGAAAGGAGACAGGCTTTGTGCCAGCGTACACTGGCTTTTCTCCTGTCCCACCTTTTGCTGGTTTCATGTGGCCTCGTGTGCACTAGGCTCACATGACTGTCCAAAAATGACTACAGATGTCGCAGGACTTGTCTAGCCTGAGCTGGCATCTGTGTGCTAACCATCTGGAAGGCTCTGTGCTCCTTTCCTACACAACCTGTGTTCTGTGAGCTGTGGCTCTGGAAGGGGCTATTTGTACATTAGAGGAAAGAACGTCTTCCTGCATAGAGTCTGAGCTGAAAATATGCTTTCTATTTGTATCTTATAAAAACTACAACCCCTCCTAAGCAATAGCATTATATACCCCCAGGCAGCTCATTTCTGTTACCTCTCACTGGCAAAATGTGCTCTGCTGACACTAGTTCCAAAGGATGTTATGGTTGTTTTCTGAGGGGAAACACTAAGTCAGGAAGGGAGGTTTCTGTCTTCCAATAAGCTTGACAAACACAAGGTAAAACAAAATTTAAAAGTTTCTTTTTAACTGCAGGACTTTTCAGAGCCTTTAAATTATTTTGCATATTGTGAATTTTCAAGTAGTAATTATACCGTACTAAAGAAAAGGAGATATAATTACAAACTGCAACAAATGCTACAAAGAGGCAAAGAGGCACAGTGATGGAGAATAAAGGTATGTAGGAAGCAAGGGAACCTACTGTAGATGATCAGGGATAACCTCCCTAAGTGGGCAATATTTACATTAAGATGAAGAATGAGAATGAGTTGGCTTTGCAGTTAGGTGGAGGAGAGAAAAGGGGGTTGAGGGAATAGCATGTGGGTACATTCTGAAGTAGATAAGAGCTCAGGGCAATTGTGGTGTGAAAGCTGTCAATGGGACTGAAGAGGAATCTTGTTTGGATTTTATCCAAAGTACAACAGAACATCAGTGAAGGATTACACCAGACTCTGGAGTCTCATTGCTGTCCTCTCTTCATGGCCAGTACCTTATAAACCTCACTTGGGCTTGAAGAAGAGGCATTATCCTTGGCCACCAAAGTACAGAATGGCAGTTAGACATGAAAAGGAACAATTCCATGTGCTAAGAGCTTTGTAGACATAAAAACAAACGATGTGGAAGCGCAAGTTAAGGACACATAAACCCCTGCTTGAGGGTCCCTTCCAGAAGCACAGGCCTAGCTTGTTATATGAGTTATAGCCTGACTGCTCCCTGCTACCTTGCACATCTCTGTTGTCACGCTACAAAGGGATAATGCAATATTCACTGTCAGTACATGTAAAACATCAGCAAAGAGCTAACTTTCTTCTTGACTTCTCCTCAGACCCAACCTGTCCCCTGCTGCCACTGGCATTGTGATCTCTCTATGACACATGTTTGAGCATGTCACTCCTGAGGAGATCTTTTGTTAACAAGATTAGACTCAAGTTCCTCAGAATTGCAAATAAAGTCCTTCTTGGTCTGGGTCCCCTTATCTGCCTCTTCCCCCTCCACCCTCCATGAACATCACTCTCTGTAGACACCTGCTTTCCTTCTCTGTTCTCTAAACATATCACACTCCTTCTAGCCTCCATGTCTTTATTTCTCTTATGTGGGATGTCCTCTCCCCTCCTGCCCACCAAAGGGGACACTTACCTCATCAATGGAACCTTCCATGGCTCCTCAAGCAGAGATGATGCCTCCATCCACCTTATAAAAGCCCTGTTGTAAAAATGTTTGCAGGTCTGTTTGCATGCTAGACTGAGTTCCCTGATGTCAAGATTCTACAGTACAAGATAGTATAGTACAAGATCCAAATGAGCATTTAATAAATATTTGTTGAAGTAAAGATTAATCTTTGAAGGAAAAATCTCAGAAAGCACTTTTTAAAAGCCAAATTAAAATAATCTTCAACATTTACTGTTGTTTTAGATTATCTATGTCTTTAGTGTTCTTTATTAACATAGCTAATTGAGAGTTGTCTTTAGCCATAAGACAACTGGAAGAATGCACGAAAAGAGCTTTTCCCCCAAAAAATATTAAAAACATGAACATTACAGTAGTAGAAAGACTGTGGTTACAAACTACTATAAGAAAATCTTCTAAAATCCCTCTTCTAAAAGAAAAAATAAATAGATACCATCTAAAAACATACAGGGTCTTACAAAAATAACTGACACATATTATGTGCCAAATATTCTCCTAAGGGCTTTACTTGGATTAACTCCTTCAATACTCATTACAAGCATATGAGGCAAGTATTATGGCAACCATTTCACAGATGAGAAAACTGAGGCAGAAACTGAACAACTTGTCAATATCATATGACTAGGAAGCAGTAATACGAATCCTGTCAGTTCAGCTCCAGAGACTAAGCTCCTAGTCTATGTTATACTACTTTTTATTACTTCCTGTCATTAGTTTATATTGCTAGGATTTGTTTTCTTTTTTCATGAAATTGATTCCTTGATATGTATTTGCTTTATGCAAGTATCATTTCTTAAAATATTCAAATATTTCCGTGGTGGTTGGTAAGCAGACACTGAGATTCCTGAGTAACACACACACACACACACACACACACACACACACACACACACACGGATAAAGCCTGAAGTGACCCTGATTCCCATTCCAGGTCTATGGCCTCAGTGATACTTATGGCATGGTATTCACATAATTATGGTTGTTAAATATAGTAAATACCATCCCTAAGCCTAACAAAGTCAACGTATGAACCTCAATCTATAGATAGTGGTAAGGTAGGGGGAGAGGTTCAGTGAGTTCCTCAACAAGATGTAGGAAGGAGTCACAAACCTGTGACATCTTTGGGGTGTTGCATCCTGTGGACAGAACGTGGGCCTTGGATTAGCTAGATGTGTGTTTACTTCTCAGCTCCGCCATTTACAAAGTAGATGGCTTTCAGGCAAAGAATTAACCTTGTGGAACCTCAGTTTTTCACTTAGGGATGTTGCTAACCTTTCATGGGCAAGATGAGCATTAAATAATAAAAAGTACAAAAAGTGCTTAAATTAGTGTTTGGCACATAGCTGTTAAACAGAAGCTGTTAATGTGCTGGACATTATTGTTATTATGTAAAATAGGCACGGTACTACTGTCCACTTTATAGGATAGTTATAAGCATTAAATGAGTTAATAAAAGCAAAGCTATCAGAAATGTGCCAGATACATAATAAGCTCCAAAAATAAATGTTGGTTATTATTATTTTATTATAAGTCAATCTATTTAAAGTTTATAATTTATGTGCTATGTATTTTTGAGGACAGTCCTATTTTAAACCTTTTTCTCTTTAAAAGAATTCTTTCTAGGCTGAAACTGTGAAAAAAATTCTGTAGAAATACACTTTTTTTTGCCACCTTTGCAAAGGAAGTCAAATTCCAATAGAGCCGATATAACAGTTTGAACTATGTTTATACCTTCAGTTTGCACAGTTGAAAAAACTGTTTTCAGCTTAGGAAAAGCCAAGCAAAACACCTCACTTACAGAATTTGTCACAAATGTCTTTAAATATTTTTAATACTTTGAGGCAGTGGTGACTGAACTCTAATTTGCAAGAAAATTCTCCAAAAGAAAAAGAAAAACAATATTATTTAAATTTTTGTTTTCAATTGATATTGACAAAAAGAAAATGAACATTTAAATGAAAAATCAGAATGAGATCCTCAGGAGAATTTATTTTCCTTTTGGAACACTGAAGGGAGAATTTTAAGGAGTGGGATGAAGAGGAGATTAGGGAGCTAGTACTGTGGGTTCTCATGAAGGAGATGAAATTCCACTGAAACTTTAGTTGCTGTGGGCAACCAAAGAAACACTAACACTGCAAGAAAGTGTTTTCAGGTTTTAAAAGGATGTTTTATTACATATCATCTGAAAATACTTAATGAAGAGTCAGTTCTGCTTTTGCCATTGGTTAGAGCTGTGGCCTTAGGTAATTTATTTAACCTCTCTGGCTCTCAGAACCATGATGTGTAATGTTTGTTGGTTGGGCTTGGTGTTTTTTAACCTCCATTTTAAGCTCCTCTAAATTTAAGCTTCGAGTAAGCAAACGTAGGAGGTAACAAGTGTCTAAAACATTTCTAACACTGCATGTGCTAGGCTTCATGGGGAGCAGATGGTTTAATTCAATTAACTCATATTTATTAAACACCTACTTAGTGCTACATAGATATAAAATATAAATATAAAATGCAATGATACAGATATAAAAGGCAATATCGATATGAAAATGCGAAGAAAAATCATGTTGTCTCCAGGAGTTCCCATTCTATTAGAAGAGGCAGTAGTATAAATAATCTACAAGATTGTGGGATTAAATACAGCAAAAGATATTGCTAGTTATGTGGGCAAGGTCAAAGATGATTTGGGTAGTGCTCAGAATGAAATTTTAAGGACAAATATTGAGCATTTAGACTATTCTACAATCAATAAACTCACATATAAATGAACTAGTTGTCTCTCTATTGCTGGTCTCATATATGTCAGTGTGAAGTGGGCCCTTAGGAAATAAGGCAACCAGTTGGGTGGGTATTGGATATTTAAGTATTGTTGCTACTCAGTTAGTAGTTCAGAGCTCTCTTCAGGCAATTCTGGCAGGGCCATATTTATAACATTTTGTAAACAAGAGGACAAGCCTCCCACTGCCATCATAGCCTTGCCTGCACAGGACTCAGTTCCTGTCCGCTCCCACCAGGCAGAAATAGGGCAGATCCAACGCTATTTTCAGCTAGCAGCACCTCTTAGGTGAGTTACCAGGCAAGCTAGAGGAGATATTTCAAAGGAACACAGTCAGGAGAGCAAACAATTCTCATGTGGTGTTCTGTAAAGAGCAAAATTGATTCAAAGACTTCACTGACATCATTTAAAATTTCCAAAGGTGTTGTTTCTTGCACCCCAGAAAGCTAATCTTCTCTTAAAGCAGCCAGCCCCTTCAACCCAAACTTTGGTCATTGGTTTTGGTCTCAAATAATTAAAATTTTAAAAAAAAATAGATTCTTTAAAAGATGACTTCCTTTCAAGCAGTTATCCTGGGAGAAAATTGGAACCCCAGGAGGATCTATTATGATCTGTTTCCTCCCAAGTGGGAGATGACTGATAATAATTACTACCACTTTTAAAGTCCTACTCTGAGTCAGCTTTTTTCATAGACATTAAATAGCTAAATCCTCTTGGTTATCTGCAATGGCAGATACCTTCAATGATGAGCCAATATTCTAGTAAGGTGGCTGTCATTTTCCCTATTGTTCTCAACGTTGACATGGAAATATAGAGAAAAAGAAGTTTGGATTCTGGACATAACCAAAGGATACTTAAGGTTATAGCATACTTTTGAAGAGCTTTCTTAAAAACATTTTGTTGTTTCAAATAAAATACAATACTTGATTATAAAAGATTTAAGTGTTCTTTATAGCACATTAGCTGCATAGATCCCAGCAATGACAAGAGGTCACGGGTACTCTCAGTGAAACGAAGTACTGAGATCTATCAGCAAAGTCTTCAGGGAGTGTGGTGGCACATGAGCCATGTAACTGCTAGCCATGCTTTAAGACACATTAATGGATCTTGAGAAGTGGTGTCTCTTTTGTTTACCATGAATTGTCACTAGAAAACTCTGCTCAAGTGAGAACTTTATTCATTCATCTAATAATTAACACACTTAGATGGTGTATTTTGTTATTTATTGCTACAAAGGTCTTCTTATGTCTTAAGAGTGCAAAACAACACTTCCAAGTGGTAACATCTGATTAGTCAAGCCTCAGTCATATGTGCAAGCTACCAGGTGGTTATTTAGAAAAGAAACATCTAGGCCAGGGTACCTATCTCTTACGAAGGCACATACAGGGCTGGGGAAGAGTGTTCTCCAAGATTAAATGAGGTTTCGATTGCTGGCTAGCCAAAAATAACAGCAAGTGTATGCTATACACAATTTTACTAGCAATGACCTAATTTTCCCACTCTATTTGAAGTTCCAGATAGAATAAACCATTCTCATTGGAAATACGTAATGGTTTGAGGTAAGGATGCTTAGAGTAGTACCTGGCCAAGCTCAGGATAATTTGTTAGTACAGTCCACATTCTAAGGCTTAGTCTCTGTCTTTTGCAGCTGGTAAATGAAAGAAAGAGAAAGAGAAGATGGAAAAGCGGGTGGAAGGCTTGGACTTCTTCCTGTGCTCATGACAGTAATGTCTGTGTTTACCTATCAATGTAAAACAATCAGCAAAGATGGTGGTGTGAAAGTCGATATTACATTAACCCTCTTTGAGGCCAAGATTGCAATGGAATATTCTAAGTAATAATTGCATTTTTCAGAACAACATGCAAGAAAAGCTATCAATGAATTCCCCACATGGCATCCTTAGCACATTATGAGAGTCTGATGTGTGTAGTCTAGCAAGTGATGCTCTGTAGACTATACAAGAATGCTTGGAAGGGACGGGAGCAGAGAGCAGGACAATGGTTTTAGGGGCTTTGAGATTTTAGTCAGAGGAAGGCAATAAATATATATTGATTTTTTTGTTTTATAAAACCAACAGGGAATTCAAGAAGTGAGTCCATAAGAAAGAATTCCAGGGTCAAGATTAAGTTGAGAGGGGGATTACTCAAAGGAGATTATGAGTGAAATTGGCTAAAACAGAGATAAAAACTAAATCAGACAACAAGCCAAGGTTTTGTTAGCAGAGAGAAGCTAGACTTGGCATTGAGCTAAAGGAATATGATGGAAAGAGCAGAACGAATGACTAGGCTCGATTACAAGGGAAAAGAAGGACTAGAGTAAGGAACTAGTTATAGGATAAATATGGAAGGGTGGTACAGGAACATAAATTTTTCAAAATTATGTAAGATCACCTAGTACATCCTGTCTGGATGGGATCAAGTCCTTAAAAGGACAAAACAGGTTGAAATCAAGCATTTTCTATTTGTTGTCTCATGCCAGCCAAATGTTCCTCCCTATTTTACAGCCTCCATTTTAAGGCTGAGAGATATTAAATCATTTGCACCAAAAACTTACATTTAGCAGTGGACTAGCCAGGATTTAAGCCCAAATCTGTGTGTTTCAAAAGCCCAGGCTCTTTTCACTTTATGATAATAACTCTTAAATTCAGAAATTTTAAATTCCAAAGTTATTGTCTTGTATTTATTTCCAACCTAAGCATTAAGTAGAAGAGAGAGGCCACTCTTGAGATTCTCAGTACATTTTAAAGGAAACGAAGAATATATGAGCATCATTTTGGTGGGGAAAGATGTAAAATTAGGGAGACCAACAAGTACAGCCCTTTCAATTCCCCTTCCCTCCACATATTTGTGATCTATTCATATTTTAAGACATTTTGTGATTATTCAACTCATGCTGATGTGGGAAAGACTGCTGGCTGCCCTCCAGATTGGTGCTCCTTTTCATGGTGTAGGGTTGTTGCTGGGGTGAGGCTGCCCAACCAGGGACTACTGGTTCCAGCTCCTCTTTTATCTAAATAGAGCCATGTGACTAGTTAATTCCAGGCCAGGATCATTAAGAATCAGGTGTGCCTTCTTCACTATTTCTTTTTCTATCTTTTCCAACTAGACATTTGGACCCTTAGAAGCCACCTTGTGGAAGACAACAGAGCCTCGGTCAGCCTGGCTCTCCCCAAATGTGAAGATCAGTATTAGACTATCACTTGAGTAAAAAATAAAGTTTTATTTGGTGCTAAACCATTAATAGGGGCTTATTATAGCAGCTGGCATTTCTTGAACTAACACAGTTGAATTAAATTCTCCAGGCTCTTTAATGCTCTTACTTCTCCTTCTTTCTTATTTCACTTTCAATGCCTTCTTCTAGAATTTGCTCAATTATTTGAACTTAAATCATGAACCTGAGATTCTTCAGGCCATAGCTCACTGTTTTGTGGCAGAGTTAGTCACTAGTTACTCGCTGAGCAAGTATTTAATAAACTTCATAACTTGTGCTATATGGAAGTGCCATATGGGAATACGAATAAAAATTTTTAGATATTCTTTTAGAAGTGACTAACACAATGATATTAACTATACAAGTAATTTGGGGCAACATTGTTCATAATAATAAAAGAAACAAAAATATATAAATGTTCAAGAATAGAAAAATGGATAAGTTTATGGTATATTTGTCTAATAAAGCATTAAGAATTATATTAAGGAGGACTGAGTTTGAACTTCATTTAGTAGAGAATTGGAGATCATTGAAACTTTTTGAGAAGATATCTGAAATGGTCAACTTGTACTTTAGCAAGAATAATCAGCCAGTAATATGTAAGGTCAATTGAATTAGTAAGAGAATTGTGGATAAGATGACCAGTTGTCCTCAATGTTTGTTCTATCCTTCCTTTATTAGCAAGAGAACTCCAGGGTATTAGCTGATCAAATGGCAATGCAGCTAAGGTCAATATTTCCCAAACTCCCTTGAGATAGGTGTGAGTATGCAACTAAGTTCTGCCCAGGGTAGGGTTTGCTTTAACAAGAGATAAGACTGGGGTGTCACACCTACCTTTCTCAAATACCTCCAATTAAGACATCTTGGACAGAAGATCAGAGCCAGCCCATTGGCAGAGTGAGCAGTCTTCATATCCAAGCCTCCTGTTTGAATGACCATGAGATAAGTTGATAAAGAAGAAAGAATAAGCAGAAAGCAGAGGCCAATAATGACCAGAGTTTTCAAGCACAAAGTTTGTTCTAGAGCTACAACTAGGCTGTACAGTCTTGACACTGCCATGCCTTTTCTTTTTCTGGATGATCTTGATATTCCCTCAGTCAGTTACAATGCCCTGCGGGCATTCTTCTATGGACAGGATCCCCTTTTAAATGAACAGATAGCCAGTTCCCATTGAAGTTTGTTAGAAATTAAGAGCCTCAATGTTGGGAAGTTTGAGTCCTCACAAAGAAATCTTCTCACAAAATATCTATTGTTCTCCACTCTATCTGCTCTTTTATATCCTCATGTGAAGGAGAGAGTTCAAAAGTTCTGTCAATATTTACAGACATGATCAGTACATCTCTCAACTAACAATGAGATATAGCATCTATTACCTTGCCTTAGCTGAAACTGAGACAAGTTCCATTGCCACCCATAACCCCACAAGCAACAGAAAGCCACAAGCTAGAGAAAGCAAACAAAGAAAAAATCAAGAAATTTTCTTGAAAGGATATGAGAATAAAAAAGGTGTCTTATAGGATCCATCAGCAGGAATACAGCCAGACTTCAGGAACCGAAAGGAACCTGGTGCTGGGAAGCCAGAAAGCATGGATACTGGCTCTAGTTTCTGAGTTGCTGGCTCCTACTTCTCTCTGAATGACCATTTAATATTTTTACTTTTAGTACATTTGCTTTTTGGCTATTCACTCTGTCTGGTTGAAGGTGGATGTCTCAGAACTCTATGGTTGTTACATACCCTATATCTGAGGAATTAATCTAAAGTAAGTTAGAATTTGTCTGTCCTAATTCCCAATTCCTGAAAGATAGAATGTAATTTCCCCAGCTTTAATCTGTCCAATCAACTATAGATACAGAGTCAGGGCATAAACATAGCTTCCTGAAACCCATCCTATGAGTGAAGAAATAAAGATCATGGGCCATTTTGAGCTGTATAGGTACCCCAAAAGTATCTCCTTTATAGAGTAGCAGTAGATTGTGGGAAATTAAGAGGTATTGTGGAGATAGAGTCAACGGACCTTGGAAGCCAATTGAATGTAATAAGAAAGGAGAGGAGTCAAAGATACTGAAGGCAGAGTCAGAAAAACTTGAAGGAGAGCAGGGATAATTTAGTCAAATAGGGAACAAAAGTGAAGGATAATGGTTCTGTTTGGATGTATATTGAGTTTAAGGTTCTGAGGTGACATCTGAATGGCAGTTGGTAAAATGGGCTAGAATTCAGGGGAGAGGTGAGAATGGAGATTTTAATTTTTTCATTTGTTTAACTGAAGAATTGATCTGAGTTCCTTTATTGTGGCAGATACTCTTTTAGGTCTTGGCAATATAGCAATAACCAAGACAGACAAGTGGTCTTAAGTCAGGTAATTGTATCCTCCATGGTTTCATTAATAGGCTTAAAAAATCTATGAACCGCTTCAAATAATAAAAAAATTCCTATTATTATGGTCTGAATGTTTGTGTCCTCTCAAAATTCATATGTTGAAATCCTAACCCCTAATGTGATTGTATTTGGAGGTGGGGTTTTGGGAAGGTAATTAGATCATGAGGGTGGAGCACACAGGAATAGGAATAGTGCTCTTTAAAAGAGACCCTAGAGAGCTCCCTCGCCTTTTCTGCCATGTGAGGACATAGTGAGAAAACAGTGATCTGTGAACCAGGAAGCAGGTCCCCATCAGACACAGAATTTACCAACAACAAATCTTAGACTTCCTAACCTCCAGAACTGTAAGAAATAAATATTTGCCATTTAAGCTACTCAGTCTGTGGTTTTTTATTATAGAAGCCCAAATAGGCTAAGGCAATATGTATAAGCTTAAGTGTATTTACTGGGAAAAGAATTCTCTGGCTATCAACAGACTCTCAAAAGAGTACATGACTCCAAAGGAGTGAGGAATTACAAGTACAAAACTATCTTTAGGCAGTAAAAGAAAATATATAGAAAGAACAGAGGCTGTTCATTGTCAATTTCTCAATTAACACCAGTGCCTACAGTATGGGAAAATGAAGAAAAACCAGAAAAGAAGCAGCCAAAGACAATTGAACAGAATAAGATTTTGAAGCATTTCCCAATGTATGATATTCTTCCTTCTTGCCAATTCCTACTTATGCACAATTGACTATAAACCCTGAAGCCGATTCTTAATGTGATAAGAAAACAAAGAATAAAGTGGGGAGAAATCTCAGCAAGAAAAAGAGATTACTCTTTTTGAGTTCCAAAAGAGGTCCTTGAAAACCAGGGATAGATACACTAACTTTGAAAAAGAAAACTTTTTTAAAAACACTCCCAACACACACACACAGCTAAGAGTCTGGTGGTCTCAGAGCACTTCCTTCTTTCAGCTATAGAATCTCTAAGAATTTATGATCATTTAAGAGATGATTTTGTATCATAGAGAGAGAGAGAAGTGGGAATCCTTTCTGGGCTTAGGAAAAGAGAAGCCTAGAAAGGAACAGAAAAGGAGAGCAAGGGATGCTAGTGAGCTCTTGTCTCAGGGTCAAAATCTGTGTGAATGATTGAGATGTCCAGTTGGGTTTGGGGACTGAGAAAAAAGGGCCCTGTGCTTCTTTTTCAAACTTTGGGAGGAGATAGATTTTCCACAGGTCTTCTGTCGACATGGAGTAATAAGAGGAAAGTAGAAATATTTCCTGGGCAGGTGTAGGCAGAGCATGGATTGAGATGGCTTCTCCTGGCTCTCTCCACCCACCTTTCAGACTTTAGATTTCTTTCAGAAATATAAGAGATCCCAAGACATTCTGTGTGTCTAATGAAACATCAGAAATAGCTGACAGTTGAGCAGTAGTCTTCTGGCAAGAGGTTACCACAAAAAATAACAGATCAAAATGATGTTACAAAAGAATAAAATGAGGCCAAGAGAGCCTTTTGCAGAAGCTTCAGGGTGGCCATCAAAAACTGTAAATGAAAGGAGGATGTGACTAAGTCTGAAAGGATCACAGTGCCAACCATCATGAGGTAAGGGTGAGTCAGCACAGGCAGACCACCGAGTTTCCAGAAACAGTCACATCTACTTGCAGAGCAAGAGAACAGGAGTGTCATCAAAAGCGAATTCCAGCAGAGACACCCTCTTCCATGTGAGAAGCAAAGGTAAGCCCCTCAGAGTTTAGATCCATCTGAGGAGAGGGAAAAAAAGAATGCAGAGGCAAGAATTAAGAGATTTGTGCTTTAATACAGAAAAGTTTCGGTGATCCTAATTTGGTAAATTAAGTTTTTCACCATTAATGGATGTATGTCATTAGAAATAAAATAAAATTTCATCTTCATTTGCTTAAGCTACATGATATATAAAATTTATACCTGCTACCATAGAAGTTAAATCAGGAATGATTTATCTTTTGTCTTCCAGTTGGATTCAGTCAATGGGAGGTACCAGGAGACCAAGATGAGGGTATTTATTCCTTATTCCCTTCCTTTGGTGCTATGGTTACAACTTCTTTCCTCTGTTGATTACAGCTCCAGTCAGACAGCCCCTCTTTTATGGCTCTAGTTTTTTTAGCTCCTATAACATTACTTCCTCTCCTATAGGTCTAGGGATGGAATCAATTCTCAATATTGCTTGTTGAATTCCTTGACTATTCTACTCTATAAATAATTTTTTAATTAAAATCACTTCATCTAAAAAATCTGAGAGGAAATCTGTTTCCTACTGGGATCCTGACTGACACATTTGGGAATGAAAGACATGATTGAAAGTCAAAACATGAGATTTGAGAGAAGAGACCCTCAGATGTAAGAATGAGAGGCACCATCTGGGAAAAGTTAAAGAGTTGATTCCTAGGAAGGGAAATGAGCTTGAAAGAAGAAAGTGATGAGCTAAAGCATATAAATCAACCAAAACCAGAAAATTTCCCTCGGGATATTACACTAACGGTTCTGTACATACTAATCGGCTTTTTCTGGTTCTTGGAATCCAAAATTTTACTGAATCTTTGGAACATGACATTTTCACATCCTATAACAAAGTCACTCTTTTCCATCCTCCTCACCATTATTTTCTTTTAAACTTCAGGCCAGAGCTTTGCCACCTACTACTCAGTGAGGCTCTTCTGACCATGCTCTCTCAGGTAGAGAATGCTTCATTATTATAGATATCAGCTCACTGTTCGTGCTCTTTACAAAATTAATAACAATTTGCAGTTATTTTATGCATGTTTGTTTACTCTTTTATTTATCACACCAGAATGTAAGTTTCATGAGGATAGGAACTATGTCTGATTTGTTCAACATTATATCCCTAGAGCCTAGAATAGAGCCTGGAAGATGAAATATAATCAGTAAATATTCACTGAATAAGTTAATTAATGAATAAATGTCAGAGATTAATGACATGCATACTATATTTTTACCTCTAAGTACTTGTAGCAGGCTATTTAAGACATTACTCTCTGAAACTATCACATGCTCAAAAAAAAAAAAATTCATTCTGCAATACAGGAAATAATAGCTGGAAACACTTGAGCTAAGGCCCTGGTTCAAAGAATGTCTTGGGTGCAGTGAAAAAAAAACATAGACTTTGGAACCAACAGTCATTTGGTAAATCTCAAGTCCTGTAGTCTGTTGCTCTTTGGCCTTGGCCAAGTTATTTATTATTTCTGAACCTCAGTTTGTTTATTCATACACAGGGATAATAATTCTAACTTGTTTATTGATAGACAAGGCACTTGACAACAATGTGGACTCAGTAGATACTACTATTAATGACAATATAATTATTCTTTAATAAAATGTTTACATTTTCATTGGTCAACAATCTTAACTGTCTTATTTGGTTTTATTTATTGTGCCTATAATACTGCCTGACACTTTCAGATTCTTGGTATTTGCAAATGAATGTTAAATGAATGCATATTTGCACTTTAAGAATAATAATTAAAATAAGATTTATTCATACATTCTTATGAACACTACATATACGTCATCTCATTTTATATCTGCATGAAGTGGATACTATTATTTTTCCCATTTATAAGTAAAAGAACTGAAGTTAAAGAGAAAAAATAAGTTATCAAGTAAAGACTATAAATGCCTCCCTCTCCGATCCCATCAACTCAAACCCCGTATGAGAAGAACGAGTATCATCAGTAGCTTGGCACACACCTTCCAGAGGGTTGCCAAGTCATAAGCTTAGTGTTTTAAAACTTATTTGAGGATTTTCAAAAGTCCTAAATATAATGTCTTATATTGCTTTTCCAAGACCGTTTAGTGCAATTATGCACCTCCTATCCAAACCTACATATTATAACATGTAAGAACTTTGAACAATAATGTAGTTGCTAAAAGACTACATCTGCAAAGTGAATAAATTATTAACTTCACTTAAAATACATTAAAAATGTATTATAATGAGAATTCCCCAATACCTATATTTGATGGCTCAGCTACATCTCTGATACATAACCAGCATCATTAAAGAAGAGGAGACTCGAAGTTAGATAGAACTGGATTTGTAGCCTGGCCCCTCCACATATTAAACAA
Source organism: Eidolon dupreanum (assembly GCA_028627145.1). Classification (NCBI taxonomy): domain Eukaryota; kingdom Metazoa; phylum Chordata; class Mammalia; order Chiroptera; family Pteropodidae; genus Eidolon; species Eidolon dupreanum. The sequence continues at coordinate 104,145,711 of CM053509.1, forward strand.
GTGATCTTGTCCAAATTTTTAGGCTCTCTGAGTCCCAGATTTTAGTTTGCAAACTAGAGTTAATAGTGTCAGTCTCACCCAGTAACTACAATATTAAATAGATAATCTACATGATAGTCATTTGCTCAGAGTCTAGCAAATGGTGAAGTTCTATGTAAATGCTCAATTTTCTTTCCTTTCAGTATTTCCTTTGCTATCCTAACAATGAAGTAAATATTTTGTATTCCATCTTTTTTTTTTTACCAGTTTTTTTTATTTAGTCTTCAAGGTCAAGGTAAAATACTTTAATTTAGCAGTTTAAGAGAAAGTTCTACTGCCACTGTTTTTATCATGTCTTTTTCTTAATAAACTACAAAATTTGGCCTTCAGATTTACACATCAGAGTTTTGCAAACAAAGCATTTGTATATTAATATAATAATGAAATAATTAGAATATTTGATATTCGTCTTTCAGCATGTTATGTGTAGGTAGAAACTCCTTGGATCTGCTAAAATATTTAGAGGGTTTGAGTTGGTTGGTTTTTTCCCCCTCGCAAGGCCAGAGGTGGAGGATTGCATTATCTAAAACCAACAAGAAATGATTCAGATCAGGGCAATCTCTAATACCTCAGGTTTAGGACCTTTTATCAGAAGGTGTTTCCTTTGTTGATTCATTTGTTCAAATATGTGTTAACCATCAATTATGTATGTGCTCTGTGCAAGGCACTGAGGTGAGCAGTCCATGCCCTCAGGGAATCTCTAATCTGGAAGGGTGAAAAAGGTCTGTGAAGGTAAATAGTCATAATGCAGTATAAACTTTAGTAAGTATTACAGGGATGTTGATGTAAAGAATTATGACATTTCAAAGGAAAGAGAAATTATTTCCCATTGAGAGGAAATGAAGAGTTTTATATGTTTGGTGCAGGGTAAAGAAAGAGCTCAGAAGATGTTACCATTAGGTCAGACTCTGGAAATGCATTAGTGATCTAGAATCTCAGTCAGAGGAAAAAGAGCTTAGTTGAGTAGGGTACTTTGGTTCTGGAAGCCTCAAAGGCTCCAAGTACAATGTCAATCACAGGTTGATATGGGAGAGCACTTCCATGCACTTGGTCCATCCTCAGTTGTGGCGTGAGTCACATTGTATTCTAGCCATTAATTTTTCTGACTTTCTGGCTAGCTGATGAACACCTGGAGGACAGAGACCATGCCTTTCTTTTCTAATAAATAGCCAGGCTCTAGAAAATTATAGATATTCAATGCATAACTGTGTTAAAGACCTACCAAACCAGAGAAGCCAAGAAGAAGAATGGATTTGAATGTTGCCTGTGTAAACTCCCCACAGCTAGAAGTTTTGGGGATTTGGCAAGGATAGTGCTCTCAGGTCATGCAGGCAAGAGACTGTGGATGAATCACTTTCAGAAAAGGCCAGGGCTGGCTGGGCTACAGTGACACACTGAGCCCTTGGGAAGGTGAGACTGTGGCATTACTCAGCCTTGTTCAGTGAAGAAAGCTCTATTCTTGTCTAGCCTCTGGCCTGAGGTTAGTGGTAGTGACGAGAGACTTAAATTCAGGCAAGTAAGGTAAAGATACCTAAATGAGAATAAATGTTTTGAAGTGAAAAATTAACTCAAGAGTAATAGCTTAGAGAATTAGTTTCATTTATCTCCCAGATCTTCTGACTGTATATTCTACTAAAGGAGTAAGTGGTAATTCTGAAATTATCTGAAATTCTAAAGGGATAAACAGATAATTCTTTAAAGATAATAGAGAAGATAATTTGGAGAACCTCTGGGCCCTTTTTTGTCTTCCAAAAAGTCATTGACAAAAATATATCATTGCCCCCCTAACTTGCTGTAAGAATTCAGAGTCTTTTCTGGAAAAGGGTTCAGAAATCTGCATTTTAAGCACACACTTCAGATGATTCTGGTGTACACTAAAACGTGTAAATCGTTGCTACATTCTGCAGCCTTTAAGAACCAAAGAGGGCCTCTCCTTACGTTTGAAGATTAAGCTACTAAACCTATGTTTTGTGAGGCCTCTTTCTGCTATCAGCCTAGAGTTGAGAACTGGAGGAAGAGCAGGCAAGGCCGAAGGTGACAAAATAAGCATCAAAGGCTGGCACACGGAGAGGTGTTGGAGTTATCCTAGGAGCTAAATAAAAGAGATAGAACAAGCTGGAAATCATCATTTTGGCAGAGAGAGAAAAAGAGGAGAACGCAGTTGCCAAATGGCTAATCAATATATGTGGTTAAAACTCCCAGTTAAAAATGAGGAACCAGATTTGCAAAAACTAAAGAGGACCAGGCAAATCAGGGAAGTGGTAGACAAGAGCTGGGATGGTTACAAAATGCAGGATAGGGTCTAACTACAAAACTAACTTTTTCTTCAGACAACAGCCTTTAAATATTTTCTGTAATAACAAGAACCAGTAGAATATACAGTAATAAGCAGCCATGGATTCCCTCCCAAGAAACAATGTCCAATCTGAGTTCTCAAGTGCAGTAGAATTGCTTGAATAATAGTTAACATTCGTTAAATATTTCTATGCAATAGGCACAGTTTTAAATATCATTTAATCCTCACGACAATTGAAATAGGTACTTATTAGTATAGCTATTCTAAAGATGAGAAAAAGAGGTTAAGCAACTTGCTCAAGTTTATGTAGGGCAGAGCCAGGATTTGAACCCAGGCAGTCTAGATCTAGAGTGTGAAGTTTTAACCATTATTTTATACTGTCAGATGCAGAATAGATATGTTTATGGCTATTACACATAAATTGATTCAGTTACAATAAATTATTGACTCGATTTTATTATTTCTGTTACAATGTCTGTAAAATTAGGAGAGAATTTAGAAGTTCTCTGCACAGAATGATGTACTATTTATGTTTAAAATACATTTGACATTATAAATATCATATCTGTGATATAATGTCATTTTCATTAAAAACAATGCTAACATAATTTTCATAATAAAAAAGTAACCAAAGAACCTCCAGAAACCCAACTGTATGTGTTGTGTATAATTGATTTCTACTGTTCTGCTCTGTATACACTCTTCATTCAATTTTGGCTCACAATTCGTGGACTTGTTCAAGCATTTTTTTAAATGTACTTGTGCACGCACATGGAAAAATCTGTTCTTTTATCTCACATCTCTAGAGTTTGGCTTCCTGCTGGAGACTGCAATGCACGCCATGGCCAGAAGGGAAAGGGGAAACGTAAATTAAGGAAGACCAGGTTGATTAATAAAAACATAATTTGAAAATAAAATGGAGCTAATCTGAAACTGAATAAAAAGTTAATGAAACAGAAGAAAATTTCTCAAAAATTTATTATGGTTTTATGACACAATTCTACTTATATTTATGGGTTACTTTTTCTTTTAAATGTCCAGCATTCGAGGCCGTCCCCAGTAAAATCTAACCTTTCAAAATGCACTTGATAATTGTTGGTGACTGGTCTATAGTTACCCTTAGCTAAAAGTTATGTTCTCATTCCTCATACGTAGTTGAAACCCTTTTTAAGAGAGCAGAAACTGAAAACACACACACACACACACACACACACACACACACACACACACACACACACACACTACTCCACATCAGAAGTCAGAGCAACAGAATCAGGGACAGAGACAAATTTGTAGAGAACAATGTGAATTTTGCATTTTCCTCCAGAATCTGGAGATAAAGACCAAGTCAGTGTGTGTTAATTTTATGTGAACACATTTAATTTTATACTTTCTTCTAACAAGCTGCAGATTATTGGTTTGGAAGGTTTCAATGTAGTCCAGTGTATGGTAAATACAACAGCAATTAATGAATGTGAAAATCCGTATAAACTAAATTATAACAGCAAAGAAAAATGTATAAAACATATGTGTTCTGATATAACTCTATCATAAGATCTACTTTTCTTTCACTTTCTGTTTTCTACTCTCTAATAAGTTGTTAAGAACCTCCTGTGCCCAGAAAGCTGTTTCAGCAGCTTAACAGCAAAACTGTGTTCAAATGCAGTTTTTACCCTACTTACCACAACACCACAAAGGCAGCTTTTTCTGATGATTTCTCTCGTGCTTGCTTGCTTACTTTCTCTCTCTCTCTCTCTTTTTCACACACACATACACAACAAATAAATTAATAAAATATATTTTCAGTTTGCTTGGTGAATTACAGAGAATACAATACATGATAAAAAAGAACCAAGATATAATTTATTAGACCAAATATGTTCTTAGTTAGCTCTTCCTATAACTTTTTGCAAAACAAAGCAAAACAAAACAAAACAAAACAGAAAGCAATGCTCTGAACACTATAGGAAGTTCCCTCACGATGATATCATGTAAAAAAAGTGGACTGTGTTTTATTTAAATTTCAACTCTCTTAGTCTTCACTTTATTTTTACTCTTAAAAAACACTTGTCAATATGAATTCCAAATTGTCAGGGAGAGAAGATGTGAATTAAAAGGAGGGATAGTCAGCACTCCTTTTTATGCTTTTCAGAATAAGCTGAAAATAAAGGGAACAGAGGAAGAAAGGTCAAATATTTAATAAATTATACCAAGCAAAAATACATGTGAATTAAATTATAGCTACACTTTAGAATATGTTAAAATCAGTATCGAATTTCATACCATAACATTCTTTCTAGATCATTTGGAATAGTTTTTCCCATAGACATAGCAACTGAGCTGAATTCTGACTGTATCAGCAATTCTATGTACACATTATAAGCTTAAATCAAGTATATATTCCTCTGGACATGTGTGTATGTGGGAAGATGTATGCGTGATCAAAAAAGGTGGAGGTAGGAAATGGTAATGATTCCTGCTTTCATACACAATCTTGAGTTGTTATTCTTTAAAGACGTGACCAGTGCTGCTGGTGACATTATTTGTGCAAGTGTTTACTTTGGTTGTTACTTATAAAACAACAGTGATCCAGCAAATGTCTCACGATGGGTGTGGATTGTCTGTGCTCAGGAGATGCCAGGACAGAAAATTTCTATCACCTTTCACGTTTCTTTCTTAAACTTCCTACCATCCAGCTTTGAGAGAAAATAAAGTTGTCAAGACAGTGATGGACTACTTTAAAGAAGATTCATAAAATATTCAAATTAATGAAAACACCTCTATATCATCACCCTAAGATATTTTATTTTTTCTTTTCTTTGCATTTTTTTTGTATATTCCTTTCTTCTTTCTTTACTTGATTTTTCTTTTCTGTTCTTTTCCTTTTAATTTTCCTATTCTGCCTGACCTCCTAAATATCCAAGATTTGTAAATTAGATAGATAACTTTTACCTATCATAGTCTATGCATCAGGCTGTACAAACAGTTCCCAGAAAGTCACATACAGAACTAGGTGAGGAGAGGAGACCTGAAATGTAAACCATGTTGGCAACTAAAGTACTATTCCACAGTTCACGTAAGACATAATTTTTAATTGAATAGTGGTAATATCATTTGGAAGCTCCACTCACCTGATATTTAAATGGATGGTTTCTTTAGAAATAAAGAGCCTCTAATTGAAATTATTTAATGTGTCTGAGTCAGGTCTACTTTTGGAAATAATAAACAAAAATAATCTAAAATTTATTTGCTCTTGGGGTTCTGGAGAAAGATTAGAAACACATGAGTTGAAAGAAACTAGAACCAGCTCTCATTTTCTCTTACAAACGCTCTTCAAATTGGAATTTTTCCTTGTTTAAGATAATTACCTTTTTTTTTTTAAAGATTCAGTGACTTCCATGTTGGCATTTGTAATTTTGTACATGATAAACCATGAGTTTCTATTCTGTTATGGAAAACAAATCAGGTATATAAGAAATAATCTCTTTTGCCATCCTTCTCTAAAATTAAATTTCTCAGCATTGTAAAGGTTTAAGAATACACATCTTGAAAATCAAAAAATAATTATACAAAAAAATGGAATTATTATGTTATTAAAACAAATTTATAAAAGTTTATTTTACTTACTATTAAAAGCAGTGTTGTCCCAAGAAACATGAATATTTCACAGAGTTCAGTGGTCAGAATCTGCCCTGTGCGAGAAAGATGAATCAGCTAATTCTCTAGAAACAATTGGTTTACTCTTTTTATTTGAATTTTTTTTTTTTTTTTTTGGAATATTTCCTCAGCATCACACGTAAACCATTTCTTCTGGCATTAAATGACACTGTGCTATGCTGTAACAAACCCTATCTCTATACTTAGTTAACTCAATAAATACCTTCATTTTTTCTCTGATTCTTTTGGATTATTACTTAGCACATCTGAAGCATTGATGTCACTCACACCTCAGTGCCCAGTCATTTATCAATGTGATTATTCCCTCCTTGTTCCAGTGAAATTTAGGATTGGTGCAGCAAAACAGGCAAACTAGACCTAGTGTTTAGGTTGGCAAGTATTTCTCAGTGTTTAAAGAGATTCCAATGCATTTTATGAATACAGAGAGTTTTATTATTCTCTGTATGACCAGTACCTTACACAATACTAGCCACATGTTTGATTCTTAAGAATGTTTGTTGAATAAATGAATAAAATTCAGCCATTATTTATTTTTCTATTCATATATCAGCCTGATGTGCTATTTGGTGTTAATGCCAATTTAGGACGCCTGCATTCACATGCGCAAATGCTTTTACACAGATACACAAATACTTTCACTCAGAAACCACAGTCTTTCTTAGTCTGAGACAGGAGTGAGAGGCAGAGTAGAGACTGGGAGCATTAACCCAGCATCTCCTGGGTGCTGGCTCTAGGATCTGGACTTTATATATGCTATGGCATTTGGTCCTAGAGAAGCACTGCAAGAAGAGCTTTATTATCTCCATTTTACAGATAAAAAAATAGGTTCAGAATTATTTGATCCCAAAATCTTTTCTATAGACAACTGGGTTAAGATTAGAATTTAAACAAAAGTTATAATGTATAACAAGTTGGTATCATATGATCGTGGCTGAGAAGTTACCATGTAACAGAGAAGAAAGAATTATATGAATCTTATTAATTTACTTTCTATTTAAGGAAACAGACACATTATAAAATATTTAGACAAGTCTTGGAATTCAGTCTTCGCAGGCCCCAACACATACCCTCAATTACATTTTTAAGTCCTAAGTTTTATTAGAGAAATAAGACTTCCTGAGTTTTCCTGGCTTATTTCTAACTGCATTCCAAAAGATTTACATAAGATTTATTTAGGGTGAAGCTCACAAAAGTTTCTTATTTATTTATTTATTTATTTTGGTTATAGTTGACATACAACATTATATTAGTTTTAGGTGTACAACACAGTAGTTAGATTTTTATATTATGAAACAATCACCTCAATAAATCCAGTACCCTCTTACACCATACATAGTTATTACAATACTACTCACTATATTCTCCACGCTATACTCTACATCCCCATGTCCTTTTTATTTTTTTTAAGCTCATGTCAAACTGAAAGAGAAGTCAGAAGAGACTTCTATTTTTTTCTATAGTAGCACTCAAATGGTATGTACAGACAGAGCTGTAGTTTTTATCTATATTTTTTTAATCACAAACAAAATTAAAAGTTTTAAATAGATTAGGACAAATATTTGTGAGAGTTATGACAAACTAGGGGTTAAAATCCTTATATATAAAAGAGTTTTGTATGTTAATAAGAAAATCAGTAAGACCACTATGCATAGGAAAAAGATAATTGCAATTTACACAAAAGGAAAGTTAAGTGGCTTAATATTTTTAAATATTTAACATTGCTAGTAATTAAAAATGAAAACTAAAACAATAATTCAATTTTACATTCTATTAATCAGCATGCTGATTATTTATTTTTTAGAATGTGCGATGCAGGTAGAAGTATAAATTTAGTCAACCACTTTGTAAAACAATTTGTAAATATGGATTAAAGAAGCTAGGGTTCTACTCTGAAGAAATATTCTGAAATGCAAGCAAATATTTAAATATAAAGATTTTCTTTTATAAAGTGAAAAACTAGAAATCTTAAATGTCTTCATACAAGAAGCACGTATAATGTATTTATGACACTGGAAAATAAATTATGACCTAATAACAATGTGGAAAAAAACAGGCTACAATACTACATTATAGTATGATCTCATGTATAAAAAATAATTCTTAGAGAAAGTGTAAATAGCAGTGATAACAGTTGCTATCTCTGTTTATTTGAATTATTTCTTTGTTTTGCTATATTTTTCTGTATTTTACAAGTTTATTATTAGAAAAAAATTACAAGAAAAAAGAGGAAAAATAGAATGAAAGCAAAACTCTTTAATCACATAAGCTGAATAAGACGCAGAAAGAGAAGAGAAATTTAATCTTGAAGATCTCAATTTGACCTGAGATTTCTTTACAGTCCAGCTAGGGTCGACAATCCAAACCAAATCAGGTATGTTTTAGTTGACCACAGGGTCTATATGATAGAACACCATGACATAGTGACCATCCAAGCAAATGCACTATTAGGATGCATTAGTCCAATGTCCAGAATAAAGAAAGGGAGAGCATTGCCCCCTCTACACTCACCAAATTCTGTCTGGAGCATGTGCTTAGTGCTATGCAGCACATCTGAAGTGGAATGGTAAATTACTAGAGTTTGTCTAAAAGAGGTGGTCTGTTCAGGATGCTATAACAAAATATCATAAATCGGGTGGCTTATAAACAGAAATTTATTTCTTTTAGCTATGAAGGCTGGGAAGTCCAAGATCAAGTTGCTGGCAGAGAACCCTCCTTCTGGCTTGTAGATAGCCAGTCTCCTTGCTGTATTCTCACATGACCAAAGGGGTAAGGGAGCTTTCTGGGCTCTTTTATAAGGGCACTAATTCCATTTGTGGAGCCCCTTCCCCCATGACCGAATCACCTCCCCAGGGCCTCACCTTCTAATACCATCAACATAAGGGTTAGGATTAAACTTATGAATTTGGGGGCAACACGAATATTCAGTATATAAGATAATATATTCCCAGAATGTAGTACAGGTCTGGCTTTACATAATTAATTAACTAATTAATTATGTAAAGCCCATTCGTTCATATGTTTTTGTGACTATCTTCCATTCTCACACCTTAATTTCTCCTTAATGCTTAGAAAATGAGATTCTTAATTGGAAAAAGAGAAGACACGTAGGAGAGGAGGGAATATGATAGCTTCCTATCACATAAACATTCTGTGCATCTCCATTAGTTAAAACTAAGGCTAGTTACAGTTTTTAAATCATAAGGAAGAACTTTCTGGAAATTAAACTAGCACCCTGTGTGATAATGAACTTTCTTTATGAAGTGTGTGCCAGTCAGTTTGAATGTAAGCATGAGATGGAGTTGTTGTAAAGGAGATTTCTATATCAGGTAGTTAGACTTGATGACTTTTAGGATCATTTCAAAGTATATGAGTCTATGTCCTAGCAATCTCTTTGGCTGTAGAGGTACTACACATCAGGCAGAGAAGATTTAAGACCTAACAGGGTATGGAGCTAAACAAAGAAAACTTGGGGAAGGAAAAGAAATGTAACACTGTCTCAGAACGTTTGATCACAATCATTTCGAACCTTCTCTGAGGTTGAAACTCCTCCCAGAGAAACCAAATCAAAGCAACCTAACGGCATCACAGAACGAAGGGGGACCAAAGCTGGAAGACTGAAGAGAAAGCCCTGCCCTTCAATATTCAGTCACTGAGGAAGGGTGGGGAGTGAAATGCAAGTTTTCTCTTCAGGGTCCCTTTCAATTGAGTTAAAGGCACACCTCTGAAATGAACATCCTTCATAGAGAGAGGGCAGTTCCCTGAATACAGAAGTCTGTGTATTAATGAGCATGACTACAGGAATGACTATAAATGTCAGTACAATTGCATTCTGTACCTGCACTATCCTTAACCCAAACTGTGTCATCATTCTGGAATGAGTAAGGCCTGCTCAACAAACCTAGCTTTGATCAACTCCTTTGTATTTGCTTATTCACAGCTCAGAAATTACTCAATAGCCTTCTTACTCTCTAATCAAAGGAATAAATATTGTTGTGGAAAGAAAAACAACTTCCACTTGGTTTGAGAAAAAGACCCACATGATGTCTTTTTTGAGGTATGAAGGATGAAAACTGAGCTATAATGTGTACCTTCACCTTACTAAATGGTGATATTTTTCCAACTAAAGTATGGACATTCCTCATGAGGTAGAACATAAATTTTTTATTTTAACTGCTGCTAAAAATTTTTAATGTGTAGTAGGTGCTAATTATGTTCCAGCAATGTGCTGAGTGTTTTGTATACTTTATCTCCTGAATTCTAACAACATTCTGGAAATAGATGCAATTATAGTCCCTAAATCTGAAGACTATGTGCTCTTTATTACTATAAGAATTGGGGAAATGTGATAGTATCTGAATTAGAATATATAATATTACATTTAGTTTAACTTTATTATAAATTTCAATATACTACAAAGTAGACAGAATATTGTTATAAAGTCCTACATATCAATCACCTAGACTTAATGATTATCATTTTTACCATATTTCCTTCATTTATTCTCTTTGCTCAATTATTTTAAAGTAAACCTCATATATAATGGCCTTTAGCCTCTAAATGTTTCAGTATGCATCCTAAAATTTAAAGATATTTTCTTACATACTATTATCATTCCTAATAAAATAAACAGTAGTTGTTTTTTTTAACCAACTCATACCCACTGTATATTCAAATTTTTCATATTATCCTCAATTTTACCATTGGTTTTCATAATTGTTAAATTAAGTTCATCATAATATTAATAAAGGAAAGAAAACTTGCTTCTACAGGCAAAACCAACATGGAAAGAATCTGAAAGGATAGCAAAGTGGAATAAATACCTGCTTGTCCTGGGATTACTTCAGGCATTCTGTAAACTCAGCCTAAGTCACTAACACTACTCTTAGACTCCACCCATATCTGAGCTTAAATTAAAAATCATGGCACAAGGGTTAAGAGCATGGACTCTGGAATCAGACTGTCCAAATTCATCACTTACTAGGTAAGCAACCTTGAACAAGTTCACTTCTTTGTGCTTTAGTTTCATTGTATGAAAATAGAAATATTAATAACATCTTCTTCATTGAGTTGTTGGAAGAATTAAAGAAAATAATATGGGTTAAATGACACTGAGCAGTGTCAAGCATGTAGGTGCTCCATAAATGTTAGCTATTGTCATCGTATTCATCGTCGTTGTCATCATCATCTTTGTTGTCATCGTCATCGTCATCATCATCATCATCATCATCATAGTTATCCTGATGGAAACTAGCTCTGGGTTCAAAACTGACCCTGCAGTTAATCAGGATACTAGAATGATAGGAATTGAGAATTAAAATAATGATTGGATATCAGTGACTAAACAATTCTTTTTCCAAATTCCCTTTTTATGTATCATATGATCCTTTACACGAAAAGTTATTTTAAGTCCACCTACTTAAGGCTGGTGAAAACAAACATCCAAACAAGCAACCTACTGTCTTGAGCTAGCTGTGTGGACCCCCTCCAACCCAGTCTCCACCACTGGCCTCTGCAGAGGAGAACTTTCAAAGCCAAGGTCCTCATGCACTCTATAACTCCCACCTTGTTCCTTCAGTGTTTCTAACTTGTCTAGACCACGAATCTTAAACCTCATGTCCTATCACTTTTAACCTTGCCTTTTCACCTGTCCATCAATTCTGGTTCTCTTACTTTGAACTTGGACCACCCTTCTTTTACTGTCTTATTTCCTTACTGTATCTCAGCAGAAGCAAGTCATTCAACAAACCATATAAAACAACCTCCTTTGTGACAGGCACTATGGTCAGTATTGGTAATACAGAAATGAGCAATGCAATGTGTCTGCTCTAAGGAGCTTAGCATCTAATGGACCACAGAGAAACCTTCAACAATCTTCCAACTTCCTATAATATACAGCCTGTGTGTTACCCTCCAGATAGTCACTTACCTGGTCTTTTCTTGCTTTATAGGTGTGCCAGCAACAACGAGACATGAGAGTCTGTATTTTTTATCATTGTTAGAAGAGTTACCTTTTACTGAATTGTACATTTGGTCAGCTATTTAAAAAATATTTCCGTTTAGTCAACTAATATTTATGACTGTCATAAAAATAATTTTTGACAGTTTATGTTATAGGAAAAACCAAACTCAGTGTTATAGGATATTAAGCTGAACTGGAAGAGTGATAAATAGTTCTAAATTAGAACTGTTCCATGCCTAGCAGTCACAAAGTAAGGGAAGCTTTCCAATTATAGACGTGGCCTTCAATTCTACAGAGTTCCTGTAAAAATCAATTGATTTATCGTTCTTCTCGACACCTATTTCTGAACTTTTGTTGGATGCGCTGTTCCAGAAGTACTTTGCCAAATTGGAAGACTGTCTACATTTTCAGCAAATGCATAACTGAAGGCAATTTAGAATGAAGCTTCATAAAGAGAGGAACAGAGAACTAAATCTGTCATGCAAACCTCAAAGAAGATTCCAGTTCTTTGGGTATAACTAGTCCTCTACATCCCCAGATGCCTTCATTAAACATCTAGTCTAGCTTCCCTGCCTTCCAGCTCAGGAAGTTGGTTTTTTTTTTACCTCTACTATGCAACTTTTTTTCATATTTGAGAGTATAACAGACTGCCTAAGTTTGTGTTCTTTTCTAGTCAATGGCTCTGGATAAGCTACTTAAATATCCATACCTCAATTTCCTCATCAAAAAATGGGTATAACAGTTACACCTACAGCACAGAGTAGTTGTGAGGCTTACTTGTTGTGACTATAGGTAAAGCTCTTAAATATGGCAAGGGCTCATTTATTAGCTGTTAAAATCTAGGAAAATAGAAGTCTACAATCTGCAGCCATACTTTCCATTGCAAGAAGAAAGTCATTCTATAGTAAGAAAGAATAAAGTTAATGCATGGACAGAGCCAGAAGGAGAGGGAAAGAGAAAGTCTCCATCTGAGCATTTGAGTTCTTGACCTCAGTTATCTCTGAGGTCAGCTCTACCCTTGCCCATGTAATTTTCTTAGATGAAACAAAATATTGTTTACTTTTCTTAAGATACTTTTAGTTAGGTTTCTGTAAATTGCAGCCAAAGAATTCTGATTTATAATATCTACTTAGTGAGAGACAGAGGGCTAATCTTTGAATAAATATTACATCTTATAGTTCTCAAATTATTTCAACATAGACGGGACAACTGCAGCTGAGAGATCTCTCTGCCATACTGTTACCTATTAGGAAGGCAGCACAGAGCAGTGGTTAATGGACACTCTGGAGACTTAATTGAAACTCTTGCTCTATTACTTACTAGTTGGACAACCTTGGACTATTTACTTAACTTCTATGGGTTTTCCTTCCCTCATCTGTAAAGGGGAGATATTAATGGGCCAATAATGTGAGGATTTTATGACAATTATATGTAAAGTACTCAGCACATACTGAGAACTCTGTAAATATTAACTATTATTATCAGAGATACCTTTCCTAATACTTTATAAAACTTTATCATTCTCTGACCCCTCGTCCAGCTTTATTTTTCTTCTTGGATTTATCACACAACATTGTACATGTTTATTTATCTGTTTATTGTTACCCTTCCTTAACTGAAATGTAAGCTTTTGTTTGCTTCTTAGCACTGACACCTAAAAATGTAGCTGAGATATATAGTAAGCACCCAATATCCATCCGATGACTTGATTAATGAACTTGTCAAGGTCCTGTTGCTAAGTTGAACAGGATTCCAGTTCAGGGCTGTTTGGCTCCAACTCAAGCACTTTCTACTATCAAATTTGTAGATTATTAATATGTGAAGCATATCATTTTAAGTATGAAAGTACTACCATAAATTGGTTTAAAGATAAGAACAATGAGCCTAGAGACATGGAGTCTTATCAGTTTTTAGCTATATGATCATGGGCAACTTATTGCATCTCATTGGACTTTATTTCCTCATCTGTAAAATGAGAATATTAAATAAAATTATTTCTATGATTCCTCTCAGTTCAATTATCTCTGATTCTATTCCAAAGAATTAAATGAACCAAATTCATTAGCAAATGGTTTTGTACCATGGTGTATTTTTGTATTCAAAGCATTTCTCTCTGTATTTTTTCCTTCTACAATGGATAAAGAGGAAAGGTATAAAAGAAATTACAAAGAATTTTGTAACAGCTTGCCACCTGATTGTGCTGTAAGCTACATTGATTTTTCTCACTGAAATCACCCTCTTAAATTTAAGTTATTTCAGAAAAAATCACTTTTTGTGTATTTGGCTGCGATTACAAGGGCCCATATTGCAAATGAGTACTATCACTGGTGACAGAGAGAAGTGTCTGGGGGAAAAGCCAAGTAGAAATCTAAACCTGCTCCCAAAGGTCACCGGTCTTCTTCGCTCATTTCACTAAACTTTTCTTACTCCTAAGATCTTTAACATAAAATAAAACACTGTCAACCATTGTTTACACCTAGGATACATGTGTCTGCCACCTAGAAACAAAGTTATCGAGCAGTCCTAGCTTACATTTCTGTATTCTTAACCAGTGTCTAGAGCAGGGCAGGATTCATATTCGATGACCAGTGAGTCATTCATCAGTAATGGACTGTTCTCATCTCTGAGGCTCCTTTTGAGCTACCAATTGCACACCATTTTCCATTCTACTTTTTATGATATTTTGTTCTGTTTTCTTTTCCTTTGGTTTTTACCTTACATACAGCACTAAGCAAAGTTCACTCCTCTAGTCCTGACCACTGCCTCTCATGTTTCCAGAAACAATCCCACCTCTGTTAATGGCAACACTGTCCTAGTTCTTGCCTTTTTAATTCTTATTTTCTGAAGGAAAACATTTATATTTCAGATTTTGAGAAAGGAGGTGGCTTGAGTGTTGTTGGTGGTAAAGAGGTAAATACTGAACAACATAATTCGAAATGCAATACTACACAAGTAGATTTGTTTTTAAGTCCTATTTCCCAGTTTACTACTTGGATTTTCTCCCATTCTCTTACTTTATCATTGAAAAGCTTGGCAATACTCTTATTCCCTCATTTCATATCAGCAAAAAGTTTGTTTCTGCGGAAGAAGAATGTATGCATGCAGTTCAATTATGGAGTGATATTTCGATTATATATGGTAAAAATTATACCTGAACAGCAGAAAAGAAAATAGAAAAAGATACAATTATGAGAGCTGTTAGAATTGAGCATAAGTTTTAAAACATGGAAATAAATGAGGAAATAGAGGTAAATGATATTTTCTATACAGAGAAATCTCATTAGGTAAGTTTGGTGTTAGATAGTCTGTTTGGGCCCATTTTCTCTCTAATTTTCCAGTATTACAGGATTAGAGCTCCTTAACATTGAACTTGTACTGTAAAGGTGTCTTAATAGATTTTATTTTAAATAAGCTGACAAGGCAAAATGTGAAAAGAACATATTTCTGAGAAGGCATTTAGCTTAGAAAACCAGTTTTTCATATGCAGTAGAGAAAAAGAATGATGTCATACCAATTTAGCAAGTTATACTTTTCCTAAATACCTAAGATGGCAAAATCTTAACAAGAATGTAGAATTAGTTAACTAATACAAGTCAGTGATTTAATCTAGTTTGAGCAAAGCTTTAACATAGTAATTCCAAGATATTACAAAGGTACAAAAAACACTAATATTCATTATATATTAATAATTACTTTTTTGTTGCTCAGATGCACTTACATAAAATAATAAATTTAGAACTAATTTGCCTAGTAGGATTTCATTTTAGGAACTCTCTTCCATTCTTTTCCTTAGTTTTGCTATAAGCCAAAACAGAAAATTCTTCTTTTAGAAAATACAAATAACTTAATCAATATGTCCAGTTTTCTCCTTAAATTCTTTTGGAAGCATTATAGGTATTTGTACACAACCATATTAGCATATATCAATTTCAAGAGCGTAAATATAAGAAAATAAGAAATATTACAAAAAGTGGGTGGATACTTTCAGCTCAGTGCTTTGCCTTTCTTTGTGATATCTTTGTTGTTATTCTTAAAACTGGAAAAGTCCCCCAAATATCTCTAGGTTCCATTATAGTTCACTTTAAATTTATAAATCCAATTAAATCACTTTTGAAACACTCATTTTCAGATTGTATCTACTGAACTTTTTAAGATTTCAAAAGTTTATGTATAAAGAAAAACATCTTTCCATCCATCCTAAAAACTACAATAAAAGATAGTTTATCTAATATTCAGTGAAAGTGCATATATTCAGTATTCTGTTAACTAGAATTTACTTAGAAACACTAATGGCCATGCATGGTAAAAAATATTCAGTTGCCAAAATGACACTTCTATGGCATTTAACATTTGAAAAGAGATAATAAATTATGGTTAACATTAATAAATCATTTTATTTCTTTGAAAACTAGTGAGTTTTACATATTATAATTATTATTATCACACTTATATATTTATTTCTGACTTTATCCACAAATAGCTTTTTTGGGGGGTCTTTTCTCAAGTCTTATGGATTCTGGGATTCAGGGAACAAGTTCACACCCTTTGTTGTTTTATAAATATTAATCATCTTCTGTCACAACTATTCTTTCCCTTTCTCTTCTTAGATCTGTCTTTTTATATCAGAGTGAAAACTATGCCTGTTATACAAACTGTATGCATGCATACATACACATACATACATGCACAAACACTCACATATATTTTTGTCTTTATATTTTTCCATTCTCATAAAAGTTTTCATTTTCTGTTTTTCCTCTATATCTTGCTTTCATTTCCCATTCTGTTTAAGAAAACAGTCTAAAGTGATCAGTAGAGGGAAAGGGTGAAACATCAGTTCATTGGAGAGCACAGAAGATATGACTGCTCCAAGGATAGTTCACTTTTTAACCTAAAAGTGAATACTTACATGCACATCTATAAATTTAGCACTAGTTCTTAAGAGAAAGTAAACACAGACAAACAAGGTGAAGTCTTGCATTGGGATTATACATACATCTGTTTGGAAGTATGTGCCATTTTGGATGAAAAGGCCTAAATTGCTTTGAATTCATATTAGACGATAAAAGTTTATTCTGATCTTAGAAATAGAACATGTAATGAATTATACTAGCCTTTTAAGGAAGATTTGCTTTATAAATAGTAGGACACATTCCAACTTTAGAATCAATTCAAGTGAATAGTGTCTTATAATGTAATAGTTATATAGTGAATTACATGTAGATTGCATCTCAATTGTTTTTTTTTTACACTGATTTGTTTGATCTGTGGTGATATAAGATGATACTGAGTATTGATTTCAGAGACTTTAGAAAATGTGATTAATTCGTTAGCAAAGATGGACTGGTAGTTTTTGGAACTTGGAGCCTTTGAGCTAACGTGCTGACCTAGCCATCAACTTAGTCAAGCTACCTAACTTACTTGAGTCACAATTCCCTTATTAAAATGAGAATTGTGATTCTTCCTTATAGCATTGTTGTGAGGTTCACATGTGAATAGATCTTGAACACTGCCTGAAAGAAAGTGAGATAGTTTCAATGTATATTTCAGATGATAAAAACATATTTTTAAAGGATCATGTTTTACATAAGCAAAACAATGTTTTTATAACTTTGGAGCAAACAGGATACAAATAAATTTATTTTTTATACATCAATTAGGAAAGAAAGACACTCTGTATTATTATTTTTCTTTTTAAGTTAAAGATGTTCAAAAACATTTTTCTCACAATTTTCATGGTTATATAAATTGCATATTCAATGAAAAATTGCTAAGGAAAAGTTTTTAGCAAAGCAGTTTCCAAAAGTTAGAAAATACCTTCAAAAGACAAAGAGAAGCAAAAGCATTTCGTGATATCACATCCTGGCTGCTCATCCTTTTAAGAGATGCCCAAGTTTAACCTCCTTTTCCCTTATTTTCTCTTTTTGCCCATTGCTTAAAACCTAACTATAGATCAAGGTTGGTGTTTAAGTTGGATAAATAGAAATATTCACGATTTCATTCTAATTTGCCTTTTGATCACTTAAGAAATTTGATAGCAGAATAAAAGTCTTGCTCCTGGCCCTATCTTCAGGGCCTAGCAAATGGTAGGCACTCAGAAAGAAGATAGTGATTATAGGGCTGATATGCATCTGGCATGCACTGATATGACCAGGTTTGTAAAATATCGATATAGCTCTGTACTAGTAACAAACAGCTACTATCCTATGGACCCTTCAGTACCCCTCCTAAAGCCCTGGTCCCTTACCTGAGGATGTCCCCCTACCCTTTGATTCAGCAATTAATGGGTTAAGTCCTGACAGATAGAGCTTTCTAGACTCTCTCCAGGGCTCTAGCAGCCTTCAGCTCTGATTGGCCAGTGCCCATGCCATACTAGCTGTGATGTATTTTTATTATATTCTATTAAATCAACATTCTATGTGTTGATTTAGCAATATCTACCAGCCCTGATGCAACAAAAAGCAGAAAAAGTACAGTGCTCTGAGGAGCAGAAGAGGGTATAAGAGAAGGAGAAGCAACAACTGAGGAAAGGTTGGAGAGGCAGGAAGGTGAAAAGGAAGCAGGAGGAAAACTGAATATATAAGAAGATCCCCACCTGCTGGGATTTATTTCATACAATTACCTTTCTCATGTGCATTCCATCAATTCAGACTGTCTTCCCAGGATGGTCAGTGAAAGCTCTTTGAAAAGTATACGATGCATGTCTAGAACCAGAGCTGTAATTACTGTGTTTGCTATACTTACACCATTGTCTGACAAAATATTTTGCCAAACATTTTCCTTCTTTTGTCCTTTGTGCTGGCTTACTCTGGGTAAAATAACATTAGTCAGATTCATATCCAACCCAGGTGAAATCCTGTTATAATGCACTCCAAGGGGGAGGGGGGCGTCAAAATTGTTTCATTGTGCTGGGGTTTCATTCTACTAAATATTGAGAATCTGGTACTTGTAAATCTTTTGGTGTTCGGTTGAAAAGGTATTATGCACTTTAATTTATAAAGCATTAAAAAACTATTGCTGAAAGGGTGAATTGCTTTTGTTGGAATTACAGCTGAGTTTTGCAAACTGTCATGCTAAGCTCCAAAAAAGTGAAAGTAGCTTGAATGGTCAAAAATGTTTAGGAAATACAATGTGTATTAGAATATTAAAGGCTCTGAGAAGTCATGTATTTTTTAAAAAATTTTTTAACTTTTAAAACCCCAGCTTTCTCAAACTTCTCTCCCCATCCCCTCTAGTTTTTTTTCATGGAACACCTAATGTGGGATACCAAGTTTGAGAAATACAGATGCTGGATCAGGGTATTCATTCTTGTATTTATAAAGGACCTACCATGTTTTTGGAAGTGGGCCAGGCTGACAAAACAAAGACAAATAAGGCACAATGTTTGTCCCTAAAAGGCAAGCAAGGAAGATGCAGTGCAAATGATATTACAGAGTTGTTTTGTTTTGTTATTTCAATTATGGAAAAACAGCAGACAAAGCAACTGAGAAGGAAAGAAGGCAGGTTAGGACCATGTCTGGGAAACTTCCCTGATGATAAAGTCTCACTGGAACAATATATTCATGCAAGTGTCAGGTGCTAGATTTCTAAAATAGCCAGCAGGGGAAAAGAGACCCTCTCATACATCCTCTTTTAAAACCATTTAAGATATACCCTAGCAACATAAATGCCTCCTACCTCTGGACATTGCGGCTATCCACATGTCTCCCTTAAGAGAGCCAGCTCTCATTTCAGATAGTTTCATGGAGAGTAAGTAGTGGCTATGTAGATAATCTGTATTTTTTTATCATTTAATACACATACACATCAACAGTTTGTGTCTCAATCTGACATTTGCTGAGATCCCAGCTCTCTTCTCATAGCTGGACAGGGATTTAAGGAATGTGCCAGGTTCCCTGGCTGTGAACTTGTTTTTTCTTGTATCTAACATGCATACTTGCATGGCCTTTATTAACTAGTCATTCATTGGATCAGAAGTAGGAATGAATTGGAATCCTTGATGTGGTTCCAAACATTACTGGCTTTTTCAGCCTTGAAACCAACAGCCAGAGACATCTGAAGGTCTTTGATGTGTTCCATACAGCACCTAAACACATGAGGTGCGCAGCAGCACCATTATAGAGGACTGGAGAGGAAATGGAAGTGGTGTCTTCTTCCTCCTCCTTCTTTCTTCTTCTCCTTCTTTTCCTTCTCCTTCTCCTCTTTTCCGTCTTCTTTTTCTTCTTCATTTTCTTCTCTTCCTCCCTCCTTCTCCTCTCAGATGGTGTGCCCTTCATTCTGACACTCAATTCATGTACCTTATTTTTTAATTTTTACAGTGATCATATGAAGCGGATATTACAGTATTTTTGCCATTTTTACTGGTATGCAAACTGAGGAATAAACATGTTGGGGATTTATCCAAGGTAAGAGGCAGAGTGAGGAAGAAAACAGGAGATTCACTTCATTCCAAAGCCTAAATACATTTTCCACTGCACCAACTACAAAGCCAGAATACAGGAACGACTAATACATATTTTGTGCTACTCTAAAATAATTCTAATTTAGTGTGCTAAGCTGATGACAAGAATTCTTCAGACAAGATTTACTAGCATTTTCTTTTCCCGATGAAAGTAGCTTACCACTACATTTTTCAAAATGGGTCAAATGGAGTCCATCATTTCTTTGCTTTTCTCTCTTTCTCTAGTAAATACATTCCTTGAAGGAATTAGTACAATTCTTTTTGAGAAAGATATCACCAGGGTGTTTGGTAAGAGAGAGTAAATTTATCTTTTCCCTTAGGATAAGACCAACAATGATGTGACTTTTGTATTAAATAGTTCTTGATCTGCTTCTGTGGTACTTAGCATTTTGGTGTGTCTATAAGTTCTGAGGTGGATTACAAGTAATATATGTGAATAATTTATCTCTTTAAATTAGAGCAAATTTGAGATTATCTCTATAAAAACATTGCTTTTACTTGCTCTCAAGAGAGAAGCAAGAGACGGAATCCAAGCTAGCAAGTACTGAGGATTACACTATTACAACCTAATAACTAATACCAAGCCTATGTAGATATACCTATATTATCTGTGTGAACTGCTGCTCACCCTTATAGGTAACACTGCCATCTTTTGATTCTTCAAAGCATGAATGGGTCAAAGATGAACAAGGCCACTGATTAGAAAGATATATTTATTTCTGAGCTAGAGATTAACTTTGTATATGTTATAAGCTCATGAAATTTTTTTAGCAGTTGGTGTTACTGATTACATTTTTAATTAAGAAAAGTTGTGTGAAAGTTCCTAAAATGGGGGTTGAATGGGCAAAGTTAAAAATTTATGAAAATTAATTTAGCATTTAATAAATGTATGCATATCTAATGGCAATTGTTCAATCCAAAAATATATCATTTCATGTTTAAATGAATGAAAACCATGGCTTTCTATAAATATTCTTATAAAAAACCATGTAAGGAACAAAATTGGATATGGCTGATTTTTTCATACCCAGTTTATTTCAGAAATATCAATATTTCCTTCACTATTTCTACTTTATGAAAATTGGATGAAATAAAATGTGTTTTTCACTAATTTTTTAAAGAAAATAGCACTATTATGAAAAATACCATTCCAAATTCAGAATGGAATAAAAGATATAACATCA
This sequence comes from Eidolon dupreanum, assembly GCA_028627145.1. Lineage (NCBI taxonomy): Eukaryota > Metazoa > Chordata > Mammalia > Chiroptera > Pteropodidae > Eidolon > Eidolon dupreanum. The sequence continues at coordinate 104,167,328 of CM053509.1, forward strand.
TATACATTTTCAGCTTGTTCCTGTTTCAACTACAATATTTACTTTGAAAAGCACGACATTGTTTCTTTTAGAAATAATCATTTCCCCTTTTCTACATGCACTAAAAATGATTCCTTCCCATCTCTCTCTACACATAGAACTCATATTCAGAAAATACCTGGCATGAGATTTCAGAACCAAAAAAAAAAAAAAATAAGAAAACTAAAGCATTAAAAGTTGTGTAAGGACAAATAGGGAATCACAAATAATTTTTAAATTACTTCAATGTTTTACTTACCATTGTTATATTTTCTTATTTATTTCAGTTTTTATTCTTAAATTATGAAACACTTTAAAATACTGTCAGTCATATATCGACCATCTAGTTTTAACAGATGTTAACATTTTGCATAGCTATCTGTTCCAGTGTCTTTTTAGCAAGATTTTTTTTTCACTAAAAAGAAGACATTAAAAATATTTGTCAATGTCATCAGAGAAATGATCACTTAAACTGAAATTATCTGATAACTTCCACATTAAATCTCATCAGAATTTTAAAGAATGACAGAAAGGCCTCTAAGAAATTCTTTTCCATGCCTCTTCCATGTTCAAAAACAATACCAATAATGATCACCGGGATTTGGATTTTCTTATTGGGGAAAAAACTTTCTAAATAAATTAACTAAAAATTGAATAGAAGTACATTTTGTAGACTTTCTGTTAATGATTTGTTTCATAATTACTGTAAATACTTATTTTGGAAAAAGGTATTTTAGTTCTTCTGCTCCCATTTGTCCTGCACTTCATTTAGCAGGGAGGTGGAAGGTGGGTGTCGTGTGAAATATATGTATATGTGTCAGTCTGTGTATTTAAACTTTAAATGAAAGAAAAATTCTATGCTTTCTTCTGAAAGTCCTTGATTGTCAGAGAATGTGTAAAGATATAGGTAATATAGGACAGCTTTAAGGTACAGCAATTATTAATAACTGAAACATTAAGTAAACCTTCATAAGTCATATATTTAGAAATTATTTAGATGCTGGGAGAGATTTTGGTTTATTTTTAGGTACAGTTAGAAAGCAAATAGTAGTTCATCTTTCCTTTGCAAGTAAAGATTAAGAAGAAAATTCTCAAATTTCAGACAATGCTATCATTATTATGGAATAAAATGTGAACAGCGTTGTACGTGAAGTACATTGGGCCAGCCATTTTGATAGTTTAAGTTGAAGGCACTTATGTGATTTGCAGTGTGGGCCATTTATGGCTGTTCTACTAACTCCGGATTTACTGTGATATGTGTATTTGTCTCAGGGCAAACAGCTTGTTTGCCTCAAATAAAAGTCTTAAAGATAATTCTCTGTGAGTTTAAGCTAGTTTTTGTTTGGGTTGATATTTACTATTTGAGGTAAATTATCCCTTCTTTGGCTCTTTTCATATTATGTTATATAATTTTGATTAAGCAATTGTATAATATTTTCTATAACTTATTCTGGGCTTTGGTATATAAGTTTAAAAATATATTCCACAAATTAAATGCTTATACTTGCTTATTTGATTGCTTTTCCTATTGGACTTTGGATAAAGTTGCCTTATGGAACTCACTTACAATGAAATTATTTTTTCCCTTTTACCTGTTATGTTTAAAACAGCTATTTAAGTTTGACGACGCTATTTTTTTCACTTCAAATAGTGCTTTTAAATTCGAGTTTTCTATGAATAGGTTTACTAACTATATATATATATATATATTTTGAAAACTTATTTTTCAAAAGTATCAGGAATATTTTGTTGGCAATAACCTTGTTAATTTTTGTTCTTTATATCTTGGTCAAAATGGCTTGAGATTTCTCAGTTCTTTGAGTTCATGAATTCAACCTGTTTTAAGCTGAAATGAGATGAGTTCTTTGAATACCATTAACCATTAAATACTACTGACCTCTCAACTCAAAACATGCACTTAAATGTAAGAAAGGACAAATAGTATATAAGCATATTTTCTTCAACTATATTTTATACAGAAAATTTTAAATTTTAATCTTTCATACAGTCCACGAGCTCGTGTTCATGCAAATGTGACATGCAATACATCAACTGCCATTTGACTCCTACAGCTGGCTAAAGAAAGGAGCCTTTAGGAAGTGCCAAATGAATAGGGAACATCCGATGACGGTTTTTAAATTTTGATTATATATTTTACATGGATATATTCCACCATCAATAAAATACCCCCGTGAACTTTGCCTCGCTAATCACCACCATCACTTCCCCCCTACACCGGAATTTTTCTTCATGACAATTACACTGACCTTTGCCAAAAACTACACACACAGAAACACCATTCCAGGCCTCCCACCCCCCGCCCACCTCGTACATCCAGGTGCAAGGAATCATGCCGGGCTTTCCAGAGGATATAAATAAGTGGGACAGCCCTAATTTTCAGCTAGGTCATCTGGTGCGATCATTCCGCCACGTACCACGTAGTATTTACCTGAAAACCTCAGAGATGAGCAATTTATAGCCTCTGACTTAAAGGAATTAAACCTAAGTGGAAAGGATTAGGAAAGCATAAATCTCTGTGCCTGTATACGATAGTACTGAATATGAATCCACACACTACAGTAAAAATAGCTAATGTGTTGTGAGATGGCCCATTGCATTTTACAAAGCGCTCTCCTGCAAAGAAAGGGTCGGTGGAGAGGTTCAGAACTCCCTGGCGGTCCAAAAAGGGGCGAAATCAAATATGGGCGCGGGTGGGCAACTGGAAAAATTTCATTGTGGAGTCTGCATCTGAGACAGGCCTCAAAACACCCACTGGGTTGCAGATACAGGAGAGGCCACTCCAGATGGAAGGACACTCCCCCACCCCACCCTTCTCTTGCTCGAATGCCAGTTATACCAGAGGGCCCCTGCTCCCAGCTACGTTTTTAGGAGACACCTACAAACGCAGGGGTTCGACATAGAAGACACTTCCGCTGTGCAGTTTGCTAAATTTGGACAGGGAGAGTGCACCGGGTAGATCGGCTCACGCAGGTGAGCCCCCTCTCAGTTCCTTAGCTCTGACTCTGCAAGACGCTCCCACCCGTAAAAGGCTACCGCGGCCATAGGAACTGACTGTCGTGGCTGCTGCTTCTCCCACCAAATTCCGGCGCTCTGGAGCGGCGGGCGCCGCAGTGGAGAGACCTGGGTTCCTCCCAGGCGCGAGGGAGGAGGCACACAGCACCGCAGATCGCGCTCCGGAACCCGGGAGCCTCTTTTCTCCTCCTCCTGCCCGCGGCGGCGGCGGCGGCGGCGGCGGCGGCTGGAGCTGGGGGCGGGCGAGGGGCGGAGCCGGGGCGGAGCCGGGCCGCGGCGGCCCCAGCGGCGGCAGGTGTGGATGAAGCGAAGGTGCACGGCGCCCCACTCTCTCCCTTGAATGCCAGGGGTGGCACTCGAGGGCTGGGACCGTCCTTCCGGAGGAGCTTCGCGAGCGGTTTCGACCTTCGCGCAACTTGGGGCGCGGCCCCAGGCGGCAGGTTGCACGTCCGGCGCCCGGAGGAGAAAGACGCGCGTCCCCGAGGAAGGAGGTGGCGTCCGGAGAGCGGCCGGGGCTGGAGGGTGGGAGGGATGCAGCCGCTGCCCCGGCGCCCTGGCGCGGCCAGGCGACACCTCTGCCCTCCGACTGGACCCGCAGGTAAGCGAGGAGGCGCGGAGAGCCGGGCGGGGGCGCGTTCCTCGCGGAGTTGAGAAAGGGCTTCGCGGCCTGGGCACAAGGCGGTCTGCGCCGGGTTGGCGGGCCGTGGGCGCCCGCGGGCACTGCAGCGGGGATGCTGCGGCGGAGTCTGGCGCATCCCGGGGCACCACGGCCCTGGCTCTGCGCAGAACCGCCTACTTCTCTAGCCCTAAGTCTGTGGTGGTTTCCCTGGCTGGATCTCCAAAGTCACAGGTCCGCTCTCTTCCCCTAAAACGGAGAAGAAACTGTGTGTGTCCAGGAGCGTGTTGGAGGCAAGCGCTTTCAATTACCGATGTTCGAAATGAGCCCATTTATTATATATTACTGTCACTTTACCACTTCTTCTGCTATCCCCTCTTAGAGTGAAGAGAAGTGAGGCGTGTGTCTTAAATATCCACCGAGTAAGATTACAGTTTGTTTTCGCCTTGTGCAGGTGGGAAAACTGTGCTCTGTAAAATCATGGTTTTTCCAACAATACTCCGCTTAAAATTAGAACATCTGATCCTACAGCAAGACAGTGGCAGTCGTGAAAAACACAACAGAAATGTTCACTTAGCGCCGCTTTGGCACGGGAAAAGTTAAGGAAAATTTATGCATATATAACTCCGTAGTCGGTTTCCTGCAGGACCGTCTTTGGCCCTGCACAAGTGGTATTAGGACTGAGAATGACAAACAGCTCAGGACCTATACCTGGATTGCAGCTGAGGCTATGGCCAGACACCCCCAGTCGCCCGGGGACCTCTAGTTTCTGGAATCGGACCTTTCAGCTTCCTTCACTAAAACCGTGGCAATTTTGAAGTGAAATTAGGAAAATGGTCCTATTTTTTTTTCTCTGGAGTTTATTACCCCTTCGTTAAAATGTTTCTTTCGTGGACAGAAATTTAAGCAGTATTTTATTTTATACTTTGTTTTAAAGAAATTTGGCTTGTATTGATTTAAAAATGATTTTAAAATGACAGCCAAGTTAAGGTTTGTTATGGAGTTTTGTGATTGGTTGAGGGAGGAACTGACTTTTAAGTTATTTTTCAGGTCTAATCCTGGTTATTTCTCATTGCCTCTTTACACTAATCCTTAAGTGAAGGCCTTTATCTTGATTTTAAGGGACAGGTGTAAAAATAACAGTGACCTAAGTCCATCCATAGGAACTATAGCCACCTTTATTTCCTTAACTTGTGATAGTCTCATGAAAACTGGGCTTTCTTAATTTTAGGATGTAAAAAACACTTTAAGTTGAATTTTAGGACCCAAAATGAAAAAAATTTTGTGTGTTTATTTTCATAGAATTATCAGACTTTATGGAATTATCATCTTGTGATGTTTATTTCTTTATTTATGCCATATGTGACCTTACTGTTCATGTGGATATTGCTTACATGATAGGTAAATGTGAGTCGAAGTTAAGAAGCTCTTTTAAAAAGTACAGTTATTCTCTGGATGAAATTTTATCGGTCTGAAAAAGCGTATATCAGAGATAAAGCTCTTGACGATAACGTGGACTGTTGACTCCTTTTGAAATTTCAAATAGGTGATTAAAAAGGGAGGAATAAAAGGCTTTATACTTGAGCATCATTTTTTTTAAATGCAAAATGGAAAAAAGTTAAGGATATCATGTTTGTACAAAGTAATAACTAGATAGCTATTCTAGAAGCTATAAAAATGCTTGAGGAAGTAAAATAAAAAGGTAGCTTAAAATTATGTATTATACTTTTAGAATTTTAAGGAGAATGCACACTTGTAAATCTCAGGTTCTCAAGTGAACAGTGTTAAACTGGATGAAATAGAAGAATTTTACTACATATAATTTTTTCTCGGATTAAAAGATATTTATTTTGGTTTGCCTTAAAATTGAAGTTATAAATTCTGTTAGTAGCTATATAGGATAATTCAGAGTACTTTTAATTATTTAATTTAAAAATTCTTTATAGGTTTGTAAGATGTCTTTTGCTTGGAACATTGACATTAGACACTAAGTGTCATAAAACTTTTTGTATAGTTGTCACTATTTTTCTTTATTTAGTGTATCTAGGTAGTTATAACATATTAACACCGTGGGGTCTCTTAACAAATTTAAACTGTAAAAAAGCAATAGATTAAATCCTTGATTATTAACATTTCAGGGATGGAATCTACCTTTAAGATAAAATGTCTTTTGAAGACATTTTAGAATTCATATAATGGTACAATTCTTAAAGAGTAATGTTTTTGATAGTTCTTTTCCAATTTTTTGAAATCGTAAATTAACAAAAGAATCAATAATTATGTTTTAACAGTTTCTTGATGTATTTAACAGACTGTTTCCTTAGGTATAAACTCCAAAAATTCAAAAATTTTTATAGGCTTGAGAAAGTTTATTTTCTGTTAAAACATATTTCTATAGACTAGAAAAAAAACTTGTTGAATCTAGACTAGGTCAATCTTAAATAACAATGAAATTTGATCTTTATATTGTGAAATGTATTTTTACCGAGACTTTTTGACTGTCCTCTTTTTAGAAACATAAGTGTATAGAGAGTAAATCAGTTATTTCGTTGGTACAATATAAGTGCTCTAATGTGCTTGCTTTATTCATGGATCTAGAGAGTTACCCCCACCCCCACTCTATATTTCATGTAAGGAGAGGAGTCCAGAAAATGGTCAAAATAATTTTGAAGATGATTGAGATGAAGGGAAAAAAATCCAAGCATGATTATGGTGTATATGTGTGTTGGTTTGCAACAGGGAAAGAATGAAAAACAAAAGTTTGGGATCAGAATTTATCCTCATTAATCATATTCCGTAGCACTTTCTACTTTATTGTGAAATTAACTTTTTAGCCAGTATGTAGTTATTGAGTGTATTAAAATATAGCAGACACAGAAAAATAAATCTCTTTGGAAAATTCTTAATCATGGCTTTATCAAATATACAACCTACTCTATATTGTCTAAATACCATCTTCCAAGCTAGTCAACATTTGAGACCAATTTATAAATTAAATGTATTATAAAAGTTAATTAAATAAGTAATTTCCATTTTAAGAGAAATGCCTTTTTTTTTTTGAGAAACTATTTTTTAACATCACAAATAGCTCCAGTCCTTTGAGTAAAATAAGAATGGTTATATTTATTACAAATTATAGCAAGGGGAAAATGCAATTTTTATTGGCCTTGGGGGCATTTATGTTAAGTAGTTTGCGGCCTAGTTTCCATTTCTGAATCTGACAAAGGACTGGGTACTAAGAGATGAAAGACTGTGAGGAGAAAATTAATAAAACAAGCTACGTGGTTGATCATAGTTCTGCGGCTTGAATTCAGAACCAGACAAATTCTGAGAGCCTGATTCCTCACAGCCCTTTTCTACTGGTTTCAGTGAGTTAGCACTGGCATTGTAGGGAGGAGTGTCTCTGCCATTTGCAAAGCCGACTTCATGATCCACAGCAAATCAAACCCATGAAATCTTTTAGTCTTGTCCAATTCAGCTCCACTTCCTTGCCAGGGGCATAACAGCTGGAGTTAAAAGACATACACAAATGAGAAAATTAGTGCCATTTGTGTATGGGCAGTAGCCTTATTCAAACTGCTTTCAACCTAATTGACAAAAAAAAAAAAAAAAGACTAACTATGATTTGATTATAAGTTCTCCAGGGTGGGTAGCATGTAAGAGACTGGCTCAAAGATGCATTTAGGTTTTTCACTTACTTCGAATTACTTATAGTTTGCACTGTAGTTCTCTGGTTCAGTTGTGTGGTGGGGGGTTGTGAGGGTTACTTCAGACTCTGCAATTTGGAAGGGGCAAAAAGTAAAATAAAATGGTAAACTTTTAAATGATCAAGATGATATAGCATTTGTAGTGTTAAATTTCTTCCATCACTGCTGAGGTAGCAGTAGTTAGATTTTCTCTGTTGGATTTTCTTCCTGATATTGTAAATCTAACTTCTTTGCTTAGAAGTAATCCTGATTCTGAGAAGTGTATCAGAAAAAAGAAAAGAACTGTTTTTAAAAATGATGGCATCTGACAGCCGACATTTTAAGTATCTCTGTTGAATTTCAGGTGCACTTTGGCCACATTAGTCAATTGGATATGTATAAAATAAAGAAATCAGCTCAGAAAAGTCTGCTTCAGAAACTGGTGGTATGTATGCTTTTCTAACTGATCTCATGTGACATGTAATGATAAATCAAGACCAATATTTATTATACAGTTGAGGTAAAACTATTTTGATGTCCAGAGTTTGATGCAAGCAAAGGATTGGGCCCTCAAAAATCAAATTAATAAGGTCTTACTTAAATCACCTGAGATTTTTGAGTTACAGTGTACACTCAAGTGGGTATTCAAGTCATAAAGTCATTATTTAAGAACGCGTGTGGGATTCTGGTAATGTTTTCCTTCTTTAAACTTCATTAACTTAATTTTTAAAAAGTCTCACATAAGAAACAATTGACTAAAGCAATAAAAGTGTGAGCTCTCTGTGGTAAAATCATGTAGTGAGTGAAGTCTTTTAAATTAGGATTTAACTGGCTTTCAACCTGAGTGGGTTTTCAGGTAAACTAATTGGTAATATTGTCACTTGACATTTTCTTTTCATATTCCGTGCTGTGACTCAAAACTGATTACTATTTTATGAGTAAGAGTAGAACTATATGAAATTAAAAAGCAAAACAATTTACAGCTTATAGCCTGTCTTTAATAGTTTTATAAGATGCTGCTGCATCTTTGCCAGCAGCTTAATAATAAGATTCTAGTTTGCTTTATTATTTATTTTTGGTTTTGGAATTGAGATTAGGATGATTTTTTAAATGAAAAGAGTAACCCTAATTTTCCTTTAAAATGAATATCTATGCATATTAACTGTTAGTTATGACAAACAGTAGTTAGAATGGTAATTTGAAGTAAAAATAATACATTAGTACCTTGACTAAAGGTATAGTAAGTAGCATTCGAATTACTTCTAATAATCGAACAATTGAAATTTTATCATAGATTTTTAGTATCTGGAAACAAATTTCTAGTTTCATATAAAAGGAAAAATATACTAAGATATTTTAATCTTATTAAATATTAAATCAAATTAGCCAAAAGATGATTTTTTTTAGTGAGTGGTTTTTCAACCGAAAGTACTAAAATATCTTTATAGACAAAAGAAGACTATATGAAACAAGATCATAAAAGGAAATATAAAAAACTAACTAGATTTTTTAAAAGAACTAATTCTTTAATATAATTTTATCTTTGGTGCCTATAATTTTTCAAATTCTGGAGAAATGGCAGTAAATCATATGGAATGACAAAAGTGCTCAAAAGATTTAACAAAACTCATTCTTTCAAAATAAACATATTTACCAATTGGCAAAAGCTAATGTTCTATATTTTCCTTTTTTAATTAACACATCATAAAAAAAACAGTAAAAATAAAAATCTAATTGTAAATCAGTTAAAAATAACTTAAAATACAAATTTGTTTGAAAAGTAGGTCTTCCTTCTAAAGGTAAAGTTCTTCACACTAATCATAGTGTTGGTAGAATTTTTTGCAAAATTCATTAAAGTAGATATAAGACATCTACATATTTAAGAATAATAGACAAGTTACTATGTGTTAGCTCTTAGCTAACCGAAAAACATAATTTATACTGGCAATATTAAAATGTAAATGGAACAGTTTAATTTATTATTATCTACTTTTATTTCAGAACACATACTCATTATTATGAAGAACTAACAGAACTGTTTTCCAAAACTGGTAGGACATCAACTATCTAGATTTTTTTTTTCAAAAGCAAATATTAAAATTAAATGTGTTCGACTCTTCCAATTGCCAGAGCAATAATAGTGACAATTAGATTTCTCTCTATTGATCATTTTCTGTGTGCCATGCTTTATTTCATGTGCTTTATCTGTATTACCTCCAATAACCTTCCCAGCAACCTTATAATCTAGGCTCCATGATTGTTCCTGTTTTAAAACAAGAAAACTGTGGCGGGGTGAGATTAAAGGGATCTAACAGCTGGTAAACGGTGTGGCTCTGGGATTCAAACATTAAGTCTTTCCTATTCCCACGTCTCTATTCTTGATTACTTTGTTATACCTTGTAGTAATTAAGCAGAATGTTTGTGAAACTCTTGTAAAAGAACTGTTTGCGAGTCATTTGCATACCATTTTGAATGTCCATTAGAGCATATTTTTTTTTCTTTGATTTTTAGAGCTAGTTCAAAGCTTTTCATATGCAAGTCTGGCAAAAGACTTACATGGTGTAAACAGTAATGTTTGTGACCAAAAGAAATATCTATTGTCTTTAATGTATTAAACCTAATATTTCAGATAGACTGTAAATTTTCTCTGAAGATCATTCCAAAAGGATTATCTAGACAGTTTGTGTCTGTGTGTGTTTTGGAACTATGGCACTGGAATTGGAATGTAGTTAAAGCCTTTGGGACACCTAACCAATAATAGGTGGTCAGTGAATATTTTTTAAGACAGTGAATGAGGGAATAAAAAGAAGATAACATGTCTTTGCCTATGAAAGTTCTAATACACGTCTGTGTGTTGAAGTGTAATAGCAAGTGTGGATAGCATACCACTATATGTGCACCTGTGGACAAGTTACTGCACTTTTCTTCAACCCCGGTTTCCTCTTCTGTGAAATGGGAATAGTTATATCTCCCTCAGTTGTTGTGAAGTTTAAATAAATGATAATTCCATTTTTTTATTGTCACATCTGACCTTTGTGTGTGTATAAAGCCTATTTGAATTTTAAGGATTGAAGGATAGCTGTCAGAGCCAACCATAATGAAGGTGTTGAGACAGAAGTTCATGTAACTGATTCCACCAGAGAAAGAGTAAAAGTCAAGGAATAAGGTGAAAATGGTGCTTTACTGGTTCTATAGTTAAGGGTATGAGCCCAGGCAGAGAAGAGCAGAGGAAGGGACCTCTGTTCCAACCTCTCTAGTGTTGACTTCTGGCTTTAGACAAGTTGCCTGGGCTTGTTTCTGTGTAAAGTGAGGGTACACTTCAGCGCTACCTAGGAGTCTTTCAAGTGTGATCCATCTTAGGGGACTTAAGGAAACTCCAGTTCCATATACACACACTCTCAACTAACTCTATATCTCCATCCCCCTCCCTCCCTCCTCTTCCATATCGAGGTTGCAACTTCTTGGACCTAAACTTTCCCTTTAGCACTATTCTCCCTTCCCTGCAGCCTCTTTCACTGCTCTCTGATGGCAAAGGAGGTATGAAATAGATTTTATTTTGTAGAGATTAAAGACCTTGCACTCCTGTGCAGGATAATGGCAAAGTACCCTTTCAGGGCTCGTATGTTGCAGTGTCTGAAATTTGGCATAGAGACACAGAAAAAGGGCAAAAGCAGAAAGTTAAAGAGTAGACTGATTCAGTTTGTAGGCTGGACAAAACAAGGATTAAAATGCAGAAAGATGAAAGAAACTTTAATAGAAAAAAATATGTATATATATTTCAAAATGAATTCAAAGGTCAAAGCAAAAATGTCAAAAATAAAATTAGACAAATTTACATGAGAAGAAAGTAAAACTAAAAAACTAATTTCATAATGGAAAAATGACTTTAAAAGAGTGAAAGCAATTAAAGCTTTAGGTTCTTTTTCATCAGAATTCCTCTTTTGAGGCCCATCGGAGCAGAGTAGTTATATTCCCGGAAAGCAAAGCTTTTATGCGAATGGAGAAAGAGGTTAGGAGGAGGATGATATAAATCAATATTCCAGAACACCACCAAAAAGCAAGCAAATCCAAGCATTATGAAAGAGATTTTTGACAAAAGGATATTCTGAAGTCTTTGAAAATAAGAAGCCATTCTCTCTCGTGTCTGAAATGGAAAACAGGGACTAGAGAGATTAAAAGTCACCTGAAATTTAAAGCATTTAAAGAAAATCCAAATGGACAAGTTTTTCATTAGATGTGTCAAAAAAATCATTGGGATTAAAAAAGCTAATAAAATAGAAACAATATGACAAACATAAAAGACACTTCCAGAAATAAAAGCAAATGAATTCTGTTTGTGTCAGAGGGACCTGATATAGTTACTGAAACCTGTGGCATTCTGGAAAATGACGCTAGTTTATGGGCAATAGTGTTTACAAGTGAACAAGGAAGAAATGAGCTAATCTTGCTTATCAGGTACCAGGTCCGGCTCAATCTAGAAGTAATTTAGTTAAGTAGGTTGCTGTGGATAGAAGATACTTAACATTCGCTTTTTGTTGTCTCTCTCTCTCCATCCCAACATTACCAATCCTACATGGGTGTCATGAACTGCGTATGGACTTTAACATAGGAAACCTTGTATTTGAGTCTCAGCTCAGCACTTCTGGCTGTGTGATTTGGACAGGTCTTCTAAAAGTTGTCTCACTTTCCACATTTGTTAAATGAAGTTAATGGTAATCTAATAACTTTCTCACAGGGGTGTTGTGAAAATCAGATGAGCTCATGTATGCAAAAGTATTTTTAAGTGTACCCAGCTGTTTTTACCGTAACAGAGAGAGAGATCTTTATTTCCAATGAGAAGAAAACATTAAACAATGTGATGAGGTCATTTTTTCTTCTTTTTTATCTAAGTTCTTGAGGCTTTAGGAAATCACTAAATGTAGGGCTTCGTAACCTGGAGTCCATGGATCACAAAAGGGCCCATGGATAGAATTCGGAGGATTATGAGCTTGGGTTGGCAAAAAAAATTTTTTTGACTTGTATTATATTTGCACTAACCTCTAATTCAAATTTAGTATTTCCAGTATAAATGGAGGCAATAAGTCGCAGTAGTATTTAATCAGGGTCTTCGACTTTGTCATCAATAGAAATCACACATACTTTCATATCATATTACAGTCATCAATCTAGACATCAATCTAGAAATATTGTTTATGTGTGACACAGCTTTGACATGCTGGTATTTATTAGACATAGTGCTAGATCTTTTTATTTAATATGTTAAAAATCATATATTGCTATATTAAAATGTGTATTTTAATATTTAGATATTCGATATAATTGATTTCTTTTGTAACCTGGTATACTTTCATGCATTTCACCTGAGAAGGAGTCCATAGATGCACAAACAATGTTGTCATCATCATCATAATTGTTGTTGTTTTTGAGGTTATTAATCTGACAGAGGACCTATGGGCTTCACCAGGTACTGATTTTGCAAGCAGGATTACCTTCACACTGCCTACTCAAATAGTCATGGCTGATAATGCAGCCCAGTATCTTATAGTTATTATATAATGAAACAGTGCTCTGGACAATGCAAGCACAAATCCCTTCATTCACTGCCACCTCTGTCATATATGACAGATTCAGGCCAGACCATACCGATGTACTCAGAGGAGTGAAGATCACAGTGACTGAAAAACAGCATACATATCTTCCATTTTAGGGTCCCTTCCTGACACCTATAGATGATGCCTGAACAACAGGCAATAAGGATGTTTGTATGGAAACCCAAACAAGGACATAAATATTTACATTTCATTTTTAGATTTTATTTTGTATTTTTGCCATTGTGCTTTTGACTTATTAAAAAATTGCCATAACTAAGATTACTCTGCACCTGTGGATCTTTGGTCAAACCTCTGTCAGAACATTCACCTGATGCCTGTTATAGTGCACTTTTCTCCCCAAATAGAGTTTTAGTTCCTTGAGATAGAAGTCTTATCTTGTCATGTTCTCCTTAGGTTTTATTTGATGCCTAATGGGATAATTGAGTAGATAATAATGGTGTACACTTTGAGTAGTTGAGACCTGTTTTTTATCATCTCCATATTCTCTGCTAGCCCCACTCTGCTTGAAAAATGAGGCTGCATTTGTAGAAACAACAGCAACAAATAAGCTGGCATTTATTGTGTACATCATGTTCATCTGGATTTCCCAGTGTTGGTTATTTGAGATCCTTACATAACAGGAATTTGGAGGACATGATTTTCCTGGGTTTTGTCACAGCTTTTGATTTTGCTTGATCATGATGTCCTTCTTAACTGATAATGCATGACTTTCACTAGTGATATTCAGCTTGCAGGAGCATCAGAGAATCAGAGCCTTTCAGAACTGGAAGGGCCCAAATTCTCTTGCATTGATGATCACAGAGGCCAAGAAAGATGAGGGGACTTACCCAGGCTTCAGAGCAGGTAAGTAGGAGACTTGAGAGCTGAATCCTGTCTGTAGATTCTCAATACATCACCCTTTCACTGCACCACCTTCTCCCTAAAGAGTGTTTGATCTAGCAAGATTCTGCATGGGATTCTTACATTAGGTCAGTTGTGAAAATTCAGCATGCTTTTTTTTTTTTTTTTTTTTGCTTATTAAAGATTCTGAGAAGTTCTGCAATATAGAAATTTGTTTGATTTTAGTCCACCATTTCCAAGTTAATTTGACCACAGAATCTGTTTTTCCACCTTAGAATCCACCTAATAAGGAGTCATACTTTGGGAAATATTGCCCTGCACAGTGGTGAGCTTTGATGATGATGGTGGTGGTGGTAGTGGTGGCGGTAGTGGTTGTGGTTGTGGTGATGGTGATGATGGTGGTGGTGATAGTGGTGGTAATGATGGTGGTGATAACAAAAACAACAGTAACATTTACTGAGCACTTACTGTGTTGTTATAGGCACTGTTCTAAATGCTTTACATAATAAGACTCATGTAATCCTCACAACAACCCAATGAAGCAGGTACTATTATCATCTCTATTTTACAGATGAGGAGAATGAGACCAGAGAGGCATCACCCCATAAATCAGGGTTTCTCAACCTTGGCACTATTGACATTTTGGCCATATAATTTGTTGTTGGAGGAGGCTGTCCTGTGTGTTGTAGAATATTTAGCAGTATCCTTGGCCTTTTCCCAATTATTTCAACCAAAAATGTCTCCAGACATTGGCAAATGTTCCCTAAATTGCTCCTAGTTGAGAACCACTGTTGTAAACTTATAACAGAAATATCGAATAATTTTCATGGTAACTTTTTTATAGTGACTCATGATAATGATTGGGCAAATTACACATTGTAGGTTCTGTGACTATATCAAGCTATGTATACTTGTGTGGGGTGGATGTGAGTTAAACTTGACCCACACTGCTCTTTTCTACTCCATTTCCTTACACTGCTTCTGGTAAGAGCCAAGAGGCCAAAATTGTTGATTCTGCCCACAACTTCTTTTAACTGCCCTACATACACCCCCAGTTCATATATTGTTTCCATTTTATACTTCCCCTTAGACTCGAACCACAAAAACACACATACACACACATGCATACGTGCACACAGTCTTGTTTTTCTGTGTAATATAGGACTTAACATATTTGAATTACTGTACAGTAAAAATTCATATCTGAGCCAAGATTAACAGCTTCCAAGGAAAACATACCCAGCAATGAATAACTCACAAAGATTTGGCAAAGAAAAAATAAATTTATTTGATGAAATATGTTACTAAGGTATTGGGTTTTATTTTTCCAGTGTGATAAATTCATACACTTCAAATGGATTCAAGGCTTCTGGTCATTGTTGTTTTGGAACTTAACATGCCATTCTCGGGAGCAGCTAAGGAATAATAAAAAGAGCATTGAAATATCTAGGTTTCAGTTCTGGCTCTGCCAAACATTTACTAACTGTGTGACCTCACCATCCTTTTTAAGGGTTTGTTTCCCCACCAATAAGATGGGGTAATGATATGAAACCAGTCATATTGTTGAAAAGTTGAAGTGAGAAAATATATGCACCAGTGTCCAGCCCAGGCCCTAGCACGTCAGTTTTCCTCCTTCCTTCCAGGACCAGTTTATCAAGGAATTCTACTATGGTTGTCAACTTTATGACCTTTTTCAATAATTCTTTAAATGTAAACCAGTCATCTTTGAAAGTAACAGATACTTTCATCAAGTAGCCTAGTGCAGAAAACTCATTATAAGATGGAGTTTGGAAAGAAGGGAGGGTACATGCAGTACTCAGAACCATTGAATCTTGAAAGCTTTACATTTTGAAAGATAACAAGGTAGCCAAGAGAAAGAGAGAAAGGATTCACAGAGGAACTTTAGGAACCAAAGCTTACCCTTTAATCTTAGTGGCCATTTACTGATTCAACTTTTCAGTGGATATTTGTGTGACTACTGTGTGCCAGAAACTAAGCAAGCACTAGGAATACAAAGAGAACTAATGATAAAAATAGCTACTCTACCTCTGCACCCTGTCCTCTTAGAACTTGTATAGTGACTATGCCTTGTCTTTGTCCCAATTCCAATTGATATTTGCTGACTAGAATGCTAATTCAAAGGGTCCTGAGAATTGGCTGAACTCATCGAAAATAATGCCGTGACGCACTAATATTGTCTGTCTTGGTCAGTGACAGGACAGGATTTGACAGTCTTTTAGCGCAGGGGTTTTCAAGTGCGGGCCTAACCCATTAATGTATCATGAAATCAATTTTGTTGATCACCATAAGCATTATTTAAGAAAGGAAATAGAGAAATAACAGAGTATATTGCACATAGCGATGATAAATATTGCTTTGTAAAACTTTTGTGCTACATACGTATTGTGTGACAGGTCATGGTGTAAAATGCAGTTCCTACAATGGGCCCCCTAAAAAATAGGATTCTAGTGGTTACTTGAACTACTACTCCTTTTTCTCTAGGTTCATACTGTTTTTGTTTTTTTTCTGAAATTATATGATGTGTTCGATAGTTTGTCCTCTATTAATCAAAAATGTAGAACAACTCCTATATTCTAGGAGTCATTCTTCGATATATGACATGTTTATCCTTTGAGTCTACTTTCATTAGAGTCTTCATATTTTGTCTGAGGTGGTTAATAATTTTATTTATCGTCAGTTCTAATGAGAGGAAAAATAGCCAAGTAGTTAGAAGTGTAGGCTTGCTTTATGATATAAATCATGTTGCTTTAGTGCTGTTACCTGGAAAAGCTACTTAAAACCTGGATTTTGTGACTATCATACATCATATTTATTTTTATACATACTTGCAGAAGATCTTGTTTCAGAATTCTTTGGTTACTACTTAGGCCCACATAGCTATATGCTCTCCTATCTCATGGCAGATCATCATATCACATGACAGGAGTTCACAGAAACAGTGTTATAGTTAAACATGCGAAGTAAAATATGCTGCTACATATTATGTGTTGGAGCATGAATGGTACTACTAGTACCATTTCAGTACTTGACCCAGCATCTGTTGGTTCTGTTTAATTCTGAAAGTATAGGAAGAGAAATGAAACTGTAGTAAGGATAAGAGAAGAGTCCATAGGATGAAGAGAATATTTGGAAACCATGAGGAGAGAAGTTTGGGAAGAAGAAGGTAAGAATAAGGATAATAAGAAAGACCACACTTTTCCTTTATTCTGATACTGGTTTCAGGCAGAAAATGATCACTTAAAAGTCCCACAATGATGTTTTATAATTAGGGAAAGCTCTGCTGCATGGCTTGCCTGCCTGCTCCTTGAATAGGAATTGGACAACTTAAACCTGCTTTTAAGACTTGATAAATTGAAAGCATCTTGAGTTTGGAGCAAGACAGCCTGGGTTGGAATCTCAGGTCTGTCATTTCCTAGCACTGTGGCCCTAAGCATATCACTTCACCTTCTGGAACCTCAGTTCTCTCTCATGTGAAATGGATGTAATACTATATTTCACAGGGTAATGACCAAGAATAACTGACAGCTTCTATGTAAAATCCCAAGCGCGTGATAAGTGGCCAAAAAAGTTCTCCCCAACTTCCTACTCAATAGGAAAAAGTTAGATTTGGAATGTTTTTTTTGGTTGTTTTTGTTTTTGTTTTGTTTTGTGTTTTGTTTGTTTGTTTTTTAAAGAAAGAAACAAAAACAGTTTCCATGTGGAAACATTAGGAACAAGAACAGCGTTTGAGAACATAAAGAAAATTTTTCAAAAGGGCTTTTAATTGCAAAGTAATTTAGTCTCCTACACCCTACTTGTGTAAATGTGGCTATCTGCTTTGCCTTGGTTCCAGGAACAAAAGAAAAGAGCACACCAAGGCCCCTTCCACAGCCTGGCTTACTCTCCATTGCATTTCATACAACAGACCTAATAAGCAATGGTGTATCATGCACATTTAATGTGAAATGGTGTTTCTTGTAGTTAATAGGTGTTAAAGACAACTTGCTTTTACTTCTTTAAATTGATTAAACAAGACAAATAGACTATCCATTCTAGTCTAATAAAGGTTTCATCCAAACTTTCACATCCTAAGATTCTTTCACATCCTAACATTCCCTTCAATTGAATTGTGATCTACAGTATCCCGGTTAAATTTTCTTCTAGTTTATTATCTTGAAGACTTCTCAGTTTCCAGATTTTTTTGGTGGTAACTATAACTATGATTAGAACATTAACAAAAATAGCTATTCCATCCTCGACTCTTCCAATCCCCACCTCCTAAAAGTCCTTGTTTGTATAGAATAGTCGCCCCTCATCCACCGGGGATACTGTCCAAAACACCCAGTGAATGCCTGAAACCACAGATAGTACTGAACCTTATATATACTGTGTTTTTCCCTGCACATACATATCTATGATAAAGTTTCATTTATAAATTAGGCACAGTAAGGTATTAATAACAATACCTAATAATAAAATAGAATAATTATATGACCTCTCTTCAGCATATCCGAATTGCCAGCATCATGACTCTTGGGCTTTGGGACCATTATTAAGTAAAATAAGAGTTATTTGAATACAAGCACTGTGATACTGGGACAGTTGATCTGATAATTGAGGTGCCTAGTGGGCAGGTAGTGTATACGGTTTGAATACACTGGACAAAGGGGTGATTCACATCCCAGGTGGAACAGAGCAAGATGGCATGGAATTTCATCACACTACTCAGAATGGCATGCAATTTTAAATTTCTGAATTGTTTATTTCTGGAATTTTCCATTTAATATTTTCGGACCACTGAAACCATGGAAAGTAAAACTTTCCATGGATATAAGAGTACTACTGTATCGCAATAATTGCTGCAAGCAGGACTTCCTTTTCAAGAAGTACTCTACTAAGTACCAAGTGACACGCTATACTTGTATATGAGTGCAAAGAGATGTTATGTCTGTCAAAACAGGCACTTGTTATGCATGTACGTTACAAAAACGCCTAGAAAAAATGAACCTCAGTGAATGAGAACTTTAAAAACTATGCATTCACTTGGTTTACTGGAAAGGAACAATCCAGAGCTTGCTTGCCCAGGCAAAATATGCTACACCATGATTTCTCTCACCATTCCAAGAGCTTTCTTCTCTCTATCTACGAATGACTTTGGTGCATGTTTTCTTGTCTCCTGGCACTCTAAAGATTGGCATTAACATGTTCAACCATTTGTAGCTTTGCTGTATTTTTTATATAAAAATGTTCTTCTGCTTGCTTACTTAGGAGTTTAAAAGACGTGAGAGTAGTGACTTTATGAGAGGTTTTGAAATTGCCACCCTGCATATTGTAGAACACTTCATCACCACAGTTAAAATTCTAATAGCTACTAATTGAGGAAGAAACTAAATGTTATTCCCATAACACAGAAGACAGCTATTTTATCATCTTCCTTAATTTGGGATATTTTTATTAATTTCAAATCTTCAGTATTTTAAATTATTGAAATACATAAATTAGTTTAATGTTACCTTTTAAGATTTACTAATTCAGAAGCATGATCTTTATGAATTCTAAAGGATTAAATAGTTTTTAATATTTTATTCACTTAGCCAGCTTAGTTCCGCTTTTGCACTCTTAACATTATTTCTCTCAGATCATTACAAGCAATGTGCTTTACTTTGAATTTTTGATAGTTTTAGGAAATACCTGATAGATACAGACAAAAACTAAATGAATGTTAATATGCAAAAATGAACATTTTTTAAAAATTTAGCTAAGAATTTAAAATGTAATTTACTTGAAAGAGTTGGTCATCCTTTAAATTTTTTTAAAAAAATTTTGACACATCATCAAAGTGAGAGGAAAATTAAACAATTCAGTTTCTGCTTTTGTGAGTAGGCATTTTATGCTAATCAAGTTAGTAAGCTGAAAGGCTGTGAAGGGTTTGACAAGCTGAGTGCAATGAGCCATTTTCTCCGAAGCCAAGCATCCTGATTCTCTAGAGATAGGATTTTTCTGATGTGTTCAGCCTGGACAATGCTTCTCACTTCCTCTGTAAGTGCCCTGACTTCCATAAACAACCACTGTATTCTCATTTGATAAATATATATGTGCTGTATGGAAGGCCACACATTGCAAAGGCTTAATATACAGAGATACTGGCAGGTAGGGGAACATCTGACCTCAGCCTCACGACAGTTTATAATTACCTACTAGGAAATCACTGGTTTCTTCTAGACTCTTAGACTTAGGTTCTCACTATTGGATCCACTAAGAGTTTGACTCTTGAGAGATTATCTTTTTAAAAGGTCTTTTAAAGTGTCAATAAATTAATTAGATAATAGATTAAATTTTCACAGCCAGTATGAACCATGGTGTTTGACAGTTTAATAACACAGATAAAGAGGCTGATTTCCAACACTTGGTTATTTGGGATAGCACAGATGCAGGGCTGAGGCTGAGTGGAGGGTGTCTCTTTAGAGAATATAATCCATCCCTCTTGGTTTGGTAGTTAGGAGAATTATGGTCACGTTCATAGGGCCTTGAGAGTCAGAGTTGGTTTTAAAATTGGTCAGTTTCCTTTTCACTGCCTTATGGTACAGTGCTTCTTTCATGTCCAGAATAGTGCTTTTAAATGTGCTCAGTGCCTAAAAGTTGTGGAGAGTAAAATGTGATGTGAAAAGTGCATTTTTTTTGCCTGACTTTCTTTGCATTTACTTGAAAGAAAATACAAACTACATCCTTTTATCTGCATTCCTCCTGACTTCGGAGGCTACTGAAGCATGGATTAAAAAAATAATAAAGATGCACAAAAAAATATAGAATGGTAGTACCTGTGATGTTATTTTAAAAAAATAATAATTATTGCTCTTGACACATTCTATCTTCAAAATGTTTGGCGAATATTAATTAACTTTTTAAAACTTTAAAGGAATGCAAATCAGCTTGCTTTTTCATAGAGAATATCCTATTGAAGTCAGGTGGTATAAGATAGAGCTATAATTGAGCTATAATAGAATTATTAAAAGATTCTTAGTAGGATGCCTGGGCTTCAAAGAACAGAGATCTAAGTGGAGTAAAGCAACATACATCTAAGATGGTAATTTGGTTCATGCTGGAAAAAAACTGAATTTATAGGCTTGGCCAAAACTCATGCCCAAATAAAATCTCTTAATGGTAAGAAATGAACTGGGTTTAATTTGATTTCTTCTCTATCTGGGAGGCTATAGAGTGATTTGGAGTGATATCTACGTTAAACATTTGTTGATTTTGGTCCATGTAGGGATATTTTTGAAGACTTACATTTTCATACTGGAGAAGTAGCAAAAAATTAAGCCCATATTAACTCATTTGAATAAAAATAAGTGTCCTAAAATGGTTATCATTGAAAAATATTTTCAGAACAGTGAAGTTATCAATAGTGATGATAAATTCTACTAGATTCAGAGCTTTGAACGTATTGTTGTTTTAAAATAATTTAATGCCTATGTTGAACTTGTTAAAGGTTTGCTTTTACTAAGGGTTTTACCTTTAGATGATTATTCCAATATTGTCACACATTAGTTCCTGATTACTTACTCCCTAAACCACTTACATTTATGACATCCCATTCCTACCTGCCACTTACACACACATACACACACACACACCACAGAAAGGTATCAGCAGAGAGTTAATATTTAACTCTTGTGATAAGGAAGTGCTCTGGTGGGTAATTCAAAACCCTGGACACCAGTAGTTTATCTTAATCCTTTCTATGTAATGAGAACAACTGATAGAATATGATATTTAAAATGATTCACATAAACATAAGAATAACAAAAATAATTAACCACTCATAAGGGGGGTAATACTTTGGGATGTCTAAAGTAGCCCTTACTTGAGCCTCAGTTTTCTTATTTATAATATGATCTCAGTTTAAAAGACAAAACTAAAATGCTCAATCCTTGTCACATAGTATGTTTTTCATAAATGCTTACTCCCTGCTCGCAAAGTCCAGGTCCTTCCAAGTTTTTATTTTAGGAGAAAGAGAGCAGAGCTTAGTCTCTTTAGTTCTTGCTATTTATGCCTGAGATCATTTGCATGAACTTTTTCTCTCCTAGAAAAGTTCCATCCTGCTTTATCTGGTTTTTAGAATTCTGTTTAGTCTTCAAAATCCTGCTCAGTTTTAGTTTCTCTGTGAAGCTCCTCTATGACCTCCTTCCATATAAAATTCATCTATCCTTTCTCTGTATTTTTGAATCTTTAGATATTTCTGTTCACGCTTGTATCATAATGATGTGTTGTTTTTCATCTCTTCACTTTCTCCATTTGGTTATTAACTCATCAGTGCTGAACTGGTACAGGTTCATCTCTGTTCTTTATTCCCCGGTATATGAAGATTAAGCAATAAATCTTTGTTGAGATGAAATGAAGTGAAAATACTCACCATAATCACTAAAAGTACTTTAAGATTCAGTTTAAATGTAATGTAGTAACTTTTCTTTTTACTGTGCTCCATTTTTTAATGCGTCAGCTTCCCGGAGTGAAGAAAGCTGGAGAGTTAATTTAGGGGAGTAAACCCAGAAGAGAGCTGGCACACATATAAGTCACTTTACTCCATATTGAAAATTTGTTTCCAGAAAAAAGATGCTGTTTTAGGGCCTCAGATGTAGGCTCTAATCTGGGTATGAGTTGATTATATTTACTTTACAGATAATCTGAATTGATTCATAAGGGGGTGCAGTCTGGGGCAATGGTGAGAGGGGCTTCTCTTGCCTCCATCCTCCTGTATCAACATATAGAGCTTTCTCCAGTCATTATCAGTATACCATGGAGGCTTCCCCTTGTTTTTCTCTATTCAACATTACTGGCTCACCAGATCATTAACAACAATAAGCTGACTCTGATATAACCATCCATCTATCTCAAAGCCTTATATCTGTGGTTCTCTACCCTTTCTGCACATTATAATTGTCTGGGGAGCTTTTATAAACACACCAATGCTCAGGCCCTATGCCTAGAGATTCTGATATATTCACTGTGCTGTGGGGGCCTGGCATCAGTAGCTTTTAAAAGTTCAAAGGATTCCAGTGAATAGCAAGGGCTGACAACCATGTTCTGCTAGAGGCTCAGCAAGCACTAGAATCCCCAGGAAAGAAAGCACACTTAGCTCCAACCCCAGGCAGCAACTTGTACTCAGCAGTTCCTGTCACCCCCCTGGTCACTGATTGTGAAATTTGTAGAAAATGAAAAGTAAGCCTATCTGAAAGAAAATTGAAGTTTAATTTTGTGACATGGAAATTGAGACTCATAATTAATTTAAGTTGCTCATAATTATGCTGTTTTTAAGACATGTTATAAATCAGAAATAAACTAAATAATAAAACTATAGTGAGAAACAAATATCTGTGCTTACAAAATGTGATCAGAAACAGAGTTACATTTTCCCAAGATTCATCTATTGTTATTCCATCATACAGTTTAAGTGGTTAGTATATATTTTTTCATATATGAAAATGTAGTTCTCAACATTTAAGTTTACTGGGGAAAATATACATTTTAATTAGAGGTGGTCATATTTTTAATGTTTCTGAAATGGCTCAGAATCATCTTAAGTTGAATAAATTTTTAGTAGGATTTCTAGGCATAATTTAAAGAGAATAGTATTTCTAAAAAATGTACATTTCCTCATGTAATAAATATTATAAAGGTTTACATGAAAAACTATAATTTATTATATGAAGACATTTTCATTATTTGTTACCTAATGTTTTAAAAGAAGAGCAATGAGCTGTATTTTTTTTTTTTTTTGGTTTACATTTCTTTTTACCAACATTCTTATGAAATCTGTGTATCCTTTGTTCTATTCTGACCATTCCATCATGTTTGAAAGGTACCTTGTCACCTATTTGCTTCTTCCAAGTACAGTCCAGCCTGATTCTTTATTCCGGGTCTTTAAAAAGTCATTGTCCTTGCAGTAGCAGATACTTTGCAATGTAGTAAATGGAACAGTTTGCATTTTCTCATGGATGTCTAATGTGATAGAACCAAAGTTGAATTTGCCTAGTTAGAACATTCTCCATTCCTTTTAAAGTATTTTTTCTTGCTAAAAGTCCAATACAGGTTATGTCTATTGAAAACTAATTGCAAATTAATAAAGAAAGGATTCTTCCTATTTTATTGTCTTAAAAGTGTAACATGTGTTTATTTGCCTTAGAATGCCATGTACTAATTAAATCCATTCATGGCTGTTGTTGGGAAATGAAATTATTTTGATTTTCTGCTTCTTGCATTTCAGAGTGAACATTCTAGGCTGACATCGATAATCAAGACATGGAGTTTTTCGTAAAAGGTAATTCCTGTCAGTACAAGTAGAAACATAATTAGACATATGTAAATGGATCTTCACTACAATATAAAATAAACATATTTGTAGTAATATACCCAGTTCTGTGAAAAACAAAAATCTCAAGGGTAGGGGCTCCTTTACCATCTGGGAGAGATAAGCACTTTTTCCTTGTGGTTATATCAGATTACCAAGTGCCAGTAGAAAGAGTAGCATAAAAGGCTAGTGATGACAATTTGAATATAATGTTGTAACTGTGGCCCAGAGAGCAGCCCCTTCAGTACACTGCCAAGTTCATTACTGTCTGCCCTTTCCTCCTCTTCACTGAAGTCGGTCTTATGTATTTGGTTCTCCAGGGTTTTTTTGGTCTCCTTGTTTCTACTCTTCTGTTTCTTGAGTTTATTTGAGATATTTGTGGACATTTACTGGGAAAATGATTTATGTACTTTAAGAAGTATTTCCAGAGTACCTTGAGTTGTTTAAAGGAAACATCTAAAAAATGCACACATTTACTATCATTCTTGTTTAACATCTATTAATGTTTTTCCTTGGTGGGTATTAAAAGATTTTAGCTGTAGATGGGACTTTGGAAATATATTTAGTGAAAGGACAGCACAACTGGAAAAGATGCAAAGGAAAATCACGGTATTATTTTGTTTTTAAATAAAGCAGAACTTTTTATGATTCAGATTTGGGTTATAAAGCATCAATTCTGCATATTCTCTTAAAAGAGAATAAAATTGGAATGAAGGTTCTTACTTTGCAGGGCTTTTGAAGAGATTGGAAATAATCCAGTAACATATATAAAAGCTTTCACAGAGTAGAAACCAGTGACAGCCATTGTTGTTATCACTGCTTTTCTCTCCTGCAGACTGTCTGCTTCTCCACTGCTAACCCCAACTTACTTGTAGCCTGTGCACTGTGATTTTCACTTTAGTCTCCTTGATGTGGTCAGACCATATTCCTTCTTGAAGCTCCCTCTGGAATCTAGCTCTTCCTGGAGCCTTTGTAGCCTCTGGATCTGCAAACTGCAGTGGCTCAACGCACTAGATTTTAATTAGGACAAAAGCTACCAAAAAAGCATACAGAGATTGGGCCCAGTTTGCCAGTGTGTCTTCAGCAGTATTGCCAAAATCACCTGCAAGGGAAAATTAGAAACAAAAACAAAAACAAACACAACCTCCAGCAAATATAACTTAACATTCCTTCATCTGTCCCTTTGTTAGAATAGGGCATTTATCATCATCATCATCATTGTCACCATCGTTGTCATCATCATCATTATCATCATCTGAGTAGCTTCTTAAAGATGAATTCCAGTTTGCCAGGTAGACAAAGGGGCGTGTTAGGGAGAGAACAACTCTTGTAAAGGGCTTGAGACTTAGCATTCCAAGGGAATGACACTTAGAGGAGATGGAAATATTTGGGAGTCCTTGGTTTTGGATTATTTTGGAGATTCTCCTGCAGTGTGTGCTGTATGTCTGACGTTGGTGGTAGTTGGTTCACAGGAAACCATCTAACCTCGTAATAAAAATGTTTTATGTTTTAATTATGTATTTATAGTATTCCATAGATTACTGACAAATAGGAAAACTGAGTCATTTATAGTTTGTGAATCAACATGGTGGACCATTCAGAATGCTTCCTCTGGGATGGATCCTTTTAGAGTTATGAAACAGAATGACCATTTCGAGGAATGTTTCCGGAGCAGGAGAAATGCTATGAACAAGGTGGATCTGGCATGCTAGGGAGTTGGTGAGGGGATGAATCTACCCCCAAAAGAAGCCATGTTGGTGAGTAGAAGATTAGGCTGGTGAGGTTGGAAGTTAGGATGGGGCACAGATAGAGTACAGACTCTTAGGGAAGACAGGCTGAACTCCAACTCTAACAATTACTAGCCGCATGATCGTAAACTGATCACTTAACTTTTCTGAGGTTTTGTTTCCTCACGTATAAAATGGAGATAATTTTCCTCAACAATGCTTCCATTTGGAGTTAGGATTTAATAAAAGAATAGATATAAAATGCTTGACATTTAATGTGTTCTAAGTTCATCATCCCTTTGGTTCAAGCTTTGAAAGACCTAAAATATGAATTGAGTGGGAAACTCAGCCACTATGAAGATTTTATTTTTTAAGATAAGCACTGTGCTAGATCATTAAAGGTGATAAAAGAGTCCAGTGATGAATGGGGTTCCCTTGTGCTTGGTTTGGCTTTGAGAGGCACTATGTATTTCTGGTAAGTCACTCAGCTCCTCCTGTAACTCACAATAGCCCCACATTCTCTACGTTTTCACACATGAAGATATTGCTCACCTACCATCAGAATGCTTTGGTCTCTTTCCAGAAGCATTTATTAGTTTGCACAGATCTATCTCCAGTCTCTTACAACCCTGGCATCCCTGAAGCCAAGAGAACACATTTTTTAGGTGACTAGCTAGGATTGGGAGTTGGGCGATTGGGTTGTCCATGGCCATGAAATCCAACATATAATAATTCATACCCAAATAAAGTTATGACCCTGTTGTAAAATAAACATTTTAATTTAATGAAGGACATATTTTTAAGAGTTTGATTAAGGACTAAAATATTTAGGAAAAAATACTAGTTATCAACCCAAGCCAATGGTTTTATAATAACACAGACTGCATTGTGAAAACTGTATATGATCTTCAAAAGGATAATTCAATCATGACCTTAAATAACTGGAATTTAAAAAATAATTGCATTAGATGAAGTTCTAGGAATATGGAGTTTAAGATGAGTGTAAGGGAGCAAACTAAGAGTTCATACTTTGTGGGTATGGAATATTCTAAAGTTGAGTTCAATTTTTAGTCCATGGAAAATATGTTAAGCAGGAAAAGATTCATCTTTAATCTCTAAAATTGATTTTAAATGTGACACATACACTATTTTTCTTCTTAAGCTTAATTTCCTTTAAAGGCTCAATATAGTTCAAGAAGTTTTCATAACAGGCTGTATAATGCCTTCTAACAAAAATCTACCACAGCCTTCCTTCAGAACCTTTCAACCGTGTAAAGCAAATGAACTATTCCAGTGCAACAAGGTACAATTTAATATTCCAGGAACATCAATCTTCAAGTAAATCAATGCCACAGATTCTTTAAATTGAAGTTCCAGATGGTCGCTTTAGACTAGGATTAACTCAAGATCTCTCTAATCAGGAGTCTACATTTTTAAAATATTTGCCCTCTTCCAGAGTTCCCTATCTCAATGAAAGTTACCTATGTTCATCCAGGAGCACAAACCAGGAAACTGTTTTTTGTTGTTTTTTTTTTTTTTTTACTGGTTCTTCCAATCCTTAGGCCCTCAAATTCTCAACCAAGTTTTCTCTGCCTTTCCAATTTATCTTGAATCTGTATATTTTTCTCTTCTAATCCAAGCTGCCACCATCTCTTTCTGGACAGCGGAGGTGGCTCCTAGCTGATCTCTGTGCATTCATTCTGGCCCCTCCTGCCCCTTTACCACCAAAAGAGCAACCAGCATGATCTCGTCAGACACAAGTCTTGTCATGTTACTTCCTTATGGTTCTTGGACAGCTTCCCCTTGATCTTGGTAAAACTATTTGGGTAAAAACCCAAATATCTCAACAAATACTGATTAACCTTTCTGCTAAAAGCCTTTTATCACATTGTGTCCTGAGGGTGCAGAAATAAATGAAACGTGCCTCTTACCCTCAAGGAGCTCCCCAGTCTAGCAAAACAGTGTTTGATTAGTTAACTTATTCACTCATATTCACTGAAATCCTATAATTTACCAGCACATGGTGCCAGAAGGAACGTAGGTGTCAGTTGACTTTATTATGCCTTTAGTGCAATGAGTGGCATGAACAAACATGACCTACTTACCGCCATAATGATAATATTGATCTGATCAGCCTAAATCCAGAGTACATAGTCTTAATCATTATGCTTATGTCAGTGATCTTTCTACAATAATACTGCCTAGCAAACAACTAATGAAAAAACCAAAAGAGTTCAACAGGAATTGTTCATTTGCTTTCACACTGAGGTGGTCAGCTAAGCAGCTCTGTTAATTTTGGTTGGGCTTGCTCATGTGTAGGGGTTGGCTGGCTGTTGGCTGATCAAGGGTACCTTGTCTGGGATGACCAGGGAGATTTTGCTCTGGTACATGCAAATTATTATTTAGTAGAGTAGCTTGGGTATGTTCTCATAGTGATGACAAGGCTCAAGAGAGAGCAGGCAAGCCCAGTCTCAGAAGTGCTTTTTAAGCTCTGCTTACATCATATCTTGCTAAGATCACAAACTGACTAAAGCAAATTATGTAGCTAACTACAGAGAGTCAGAATGGATATGCAGTTACATGACCAGGATGTGGATACAGGAGAATTAAGGCCATAATTGTAATCCATCACAATACTATGTTTTCTCTTACTATAGTTTGTGCCTAACTTGATCCATAGGACTAACCAAATTAAGTGGAAATATATAATGTGTTAAAGGTTTGCTCCTACCCCAGTGCTTAACTTGGGAAATCCAGTATGGGCAGAGGCCCTGTCTTCAGCACAATGCTTGGCATGTAATAGATGTCCAACAAATGTTAAACTAACAGAATTATTATAGATTGCTGACCTTCTGCTATTTACTTTAGATTATTAAACTTTCTCAGTCTCAGCTTAATCATTGGTAAATAGGGAATAATAATACCTATAACTGTTTTGAGGGTTAAATGGGGGTAGGGAATGTAAAAGTACATACTATCTGCTCAAAAAAGAAAGTTGCTTCTCCCTTCTTCCCCTCCATCCCCACCTTCTTTTCTCACTGAGTTTATATGAATTTGAGAAAATAGCAAATAGCTTGATCTTGGCCTATTTTAAGCAAGAAGTTGTAGGATGGAGATACCCCAGTTAAAAATATCTTCTTCATCTTCTACTAACTAAAAACTAATTTTATATATAATACTCATCTAAAAAATTTAGGTCCCCTTGAAGGGTTAAGTCTATTAACCATTTACAGTTTGTCTTAAATTCCTATCACAAGGGGATAGATTTCTTCTTCCTCATCCCTAAGCGGTCCCCAACCTTTTTGGCATCAGAGACTGGTTCTTCTATGAGAATCAAATGCCTGATGATCTGAGGTGGAGCTAAGACGATGATGATAGCACTGGGGAGAGGCTGCAGATACAAATGGAACTTCACTCGCACACCTGCTATGTAGCCCAGTTCCTAACAGGCCATGGACGGGTACCAGTCTTCAGTCCAGGGGTTAGGGACCCCTCCATAGTATAGAGAACATATGCGAAGAGGAAAAGGGAGTTTAGAATGGGTAGAAGAGTGTGATTTGGGGAAATGGGGCTCTTTGAGGGTGAATAAGCCTGGTAGGTACCACAGTGTTATGTGTATGTGTGGTTAGAGAGTTTTGGACAGGAAGAGAGGACTATGAGGTCTTCCAACAGGAAAGACAGACTAGTGGGAAGGGCAAGAAATAAAATCTTAACCCTTTCTCCAGTTCCTCTTTGCTTTAGTGGTTGCAGCTTGGTTATTGTTTCTGATGCCTAATATAGATGTTCAGTTGTGTTTTATTAATATTCCTAAACTAAATTTTTATTTGGATACATATATTTATATATAGTTTTATTATATTCACTTTATATATATATTTATATGTATTTATATAATTATATATATAATTTTCTCCTTTCTCTCTTGCAGACCCCTAAATGTAAGGCAGACACACATCTGGCTTCTATCAGTTAGGGAGTAGCTTTAAGCACATCCTGTCAAATTGTCTGTTCCCAAAAGCAATACCAACACATTCAGTGAATGTTATTTTTTCCCCACAGTTATGTTCTTGATTGGACCACAAATTTTTCCATAATACTATACTTGAAAAATAGGACATTCTAGCTCTTTATACATAATCAGCCCCCCTACTTCCAGCCTTTTTTAGAAAACTTTTTTTTTTTTAATGAAGCATTAAGTAGATTGCATGTCAGCTCTGGAAAAACACATAGAGTATTAGTTACACCATTTTTTTAGTTGCTGTGATTAAGTTGTTCTCATTCTTTATGTCTGTGTACTAATTAGGGTTGGTATAGCTGACTACCTCCTCTCCCTCACATATCTTGGGACATGCTGGATTTGCTGCCAGAATACTTTTAAATCAATTATTCACAAAATGAAATCATATTATTCAGTTAACATGAATTTAAAGTTAGTTAAAATAATTCAAAAAATTCTAGACTTTGAACTTTCTTTTGTTAATTACACTGCTAAAGGTTTGAGACATAACAAAAAAATTTTTTAATTCTTTTAGAAAAAATTATAACTAGGCCCTGCATTTTCTTCAGGGCATTTTATTGACAATATTTTTCAAAGTTTAATACTTACTGCTAAAGGCTATAACCAGGTTTTCGTAATATTTTTTATGTTTTCTAGTTGTAACGTGATTCATGGTTAGGCTGTACTTTTGCAAGAAATTTGTTTGAGTTGTATGTAGTGAGGAGGTGCATTTCACCAGTGACCTGAAAGAAGCTAAATACATCAGAGAAATTAAAGAAAGGACCCAAATTTCAACAACTACAGCTTCTCTAATAGGGGAAGGGCAGGGTCTTCTTCTGCACTTTTAAATTATAAGTTGAGAAATAATTTGGTAACTTACAAAGTAAGTTTCTTCCATATATATATATGCAAGTATACAGGAAGAGGAAAGCAGTGCATGAGTTGATCGTATTATCTTTTTCGTTTAAGTGATTCTCTTATAAAATAGCTCATATGACTTCTTATCTGCTGCATCTGGGTGGTAAATCAGGCCATTGTTAGTATTTAGTTTTCTTTTGTGTGTGCAAAATGAATCTGAAAAAAAATCACAAGAAATTATTATTTTGAAATATGTAGTTTGTACCTTCTAAAATGATACAACTTATAGCTGCCTCAATTACAAATATTAGGAATATTTTTAAATGATCTTTGAAGAGGAATTTGATTCAATGAAATCTTTTTTCAATGATGTATTTTGTTACTTAACCTGTATTGTATTTACCATTAATTTTGATCTAGTGTTCTGTACTTGATGAACCAAAAATTCCTAAATACCTTGATATTAACAGATCATGTTAGTAAATTGAACTGTATTCTAGGAAGTCAGTATGATACCTGTTCCACCAGTCACCTTGACCCCAGGACAAGATTTTATAGGATCTTGTGCAATAGAACCCTCATAACCTCCTGCCCTCCCACAAGAAACATACCACATGCTGTGCATATATAAGTGAATGACTATATGTGTATATACCTAGTTCCAGACTTAGGAAACGTGAACTTTTGTTTCTGGCTAATGCAATGGATTATTTAGTCATGTTTAAGAGCATATGCTTCTTTGTTATCTGTACCTTGGTAGTAGTATGTAACTAAATGTTTTATCTTTATAGGTATATTTTAGGTTATTTTTCATAAATGATATTTATTAGTATTTTTATTAAAAACATATAGAAGAAAACAGAAATAATTTATAATATTATCTAATTATTTTAAAAATAATAAACCATAATTTAAAATAATAAATCACTCATGTGTTCTTCAAGAAAAAAATATATACATATACCCCAGGATATCTGTGTATATGCACACTTTTTCACTTACACAAAAGTTTTTATATATAGTGCCATTATTCTTATGCCTTGGTCTTTTGTAAGGATGACAAAATACTTTATTTTAAGATTATCATAATTTCTGGTCATAATTTAGCCAACATCAATCATATTGTTATACATTCAGGTTATTTTGAGTTCTTCGGCTATTAAAAACAGTGTTTCAGTGAACATTCTTGGATTTATAACTTGGTGCTTTTATAAAAAGATGCTTAGGGAGTAAATTCCTCACTGGGAATTATTGGCTCAAAGGAGCACTATTTTTAAGAGCATGTAAAGCAAGGAACTACACACTACAGGGCGACAGTTTGTTATTGTTTAAGTATATTTGAGTGGCAGAAATTGACCAATAGAATTATTAGAGTAAAATAAAACTACTTAGAGTCATTGGGATTTGTGGTGATAGATATGGTGGTAATAGCTTCTAATTAACTGTCATCATCTTTAGATTTACTGATTTAAAATTTTTGTCAGAATTTTTTTCCTGTCATTTCACAAGCAGTCAGTAAACATTCTCAGGGTTCATTTTAGATCAAAGACCATGAAAAAAGGAACTAGCCACAACCTTCCTGTGCTTAACTACATCTTCCAAATTGGATTCTCTAAGAATACTGTTACAAGGTTCAGAAATAAGCTTGCATTTTTAATTAATGAGTGTGTTTTCCCTCCCTCAGGTGGAAGGGGAGATTTTGGAAAAGTAAAACACCGAAGAGACATGATATTGCCCCCCGTAACTTGGAACTGGAGAGGAGGCAAGATGCTGGCATAGCTGTTGAACTGAGAACCTGCTATGCCAACATATTGCCATCTCTCTTGTCTGACAGCAGCCATGGCCACCTGCATGCCGCCCCTCCATGTATCGCTGTGGATGTGTGCCCTTCCTTGGATGTGGGTTTCCATGACATTTTGTCCTGCTCACCTCTCTGACCTCTTTTCACCATGCTCTGAGTCACTTCATTTTGGCCACATTGGCCTTTCCAGCTATTCCTTGAACACATCCACAATGTTCCTGCCTCCTGCCTGCATCTTTCCCCTCTTTTACTGGTCTCAGTAAAGACATCACCTCCTCAGAGAAGCCTTCCTTGACCACACTATCTAAAATAGCTGTCACATCCCCCAGTCACCCTTCACATCTGTACCCTGCTTTATTTTTTCAAAATGTCAGTCACTACCTAAAACACTTTCGTTGACTTATTTAGTATATTTATCTCCCACATTAGAATGTCAGCTTCTTGAGGGTTAGGGACCTTGTTTGTCTTGTTCAGTATCCCCAGGGCCTCACATATAGTAGACCCTCAATATGTATTTTCAAAAATCCACCCTGACTTTTGTGTGGAAGAGAGATGTCAATAATTACATTTTTCCCAATATAAATGGCTTTGGTGAAACCCTGACTCACAAGAAACAAAGAAAGAAACTGATGTTTAGTTCTGGGCCTTCAAACTGAACTCTTAAAGAAGTCACTACACACACACACGCACGCACACACGCACACACGCACACACATCCCATTGGAAAAATCATGGGCTTCAACATAAAACCTGTGTTTGAATCTCACCACTGGTGTTGCCTATCTGGGTGTTCTTAGACAAATCATTTAACTTTTGAGCCAAAGGTTTCTCAATTGTAAAATAAGGATAATACTAACTCCTCAGGATTCTTGAGACAAAGAAATAAGATGTTTTAGCCAGATGTTTCTTTAAGTATAAAAACTTAGTGTCTGTAAAATCCTTGACATGTGTATAGTAGTAGACACCTAACAAATTTTAATTAAAGTTAATTAAAAGTTAATTTTTCTTCAGTTGTGAACAAGTAATCTGACATGAAGTACGTGGAACTGCTATGCCAGAACTACATAGCACATGTGGAATTCTTTGTTGAGACAGATCTTGAGAGGCCAAGGAGTTAATTATCCAGTATCTCATATTCTTCTCATCTCCTAGTTCTCACTCCACCTTCCTTTTTTTTGTTAATCGCCTGTAGTTCTCTTAAAAGCAGTTTTCACAGATTCACTTTACAGCATAAAAATAGTTAATAAACTATTTGATTAACTATTTGATGTTCATGTTTTTAAGCTTTGAAGCTTTAAGAAAAAGTTTTGCTTTAATAAACAATTTTATTTTAATTTTGATGCTTTTTCAAGAAACAAAATAACAGTCACTGTTCTTGATTCATTATTTATTATTACTGATGGTATTATAACTATAACATTCAGGAAGTGTTATTGTACCTTATGCCATGCCCCTTTGACTATATTAATCTGAGCTGTTAATTTAATAAACATATGTAGCACAAAGGTATGTCAGTTTTAGTCCACAACTTTTATAAACATTCTGTTTATAACTGAGGATGTTTAGAGACAGCATGTAAAACTCAATATGATAAGTACCTTAAGCAATATTATGCTACTTTTCTAATCTGAAGTATCAACAGATTTATTGTCTCAATCAGAATGATTTGTGTATTCATCACTTTTTTGTTTCTTTCAATTATTGAAGTTATCAACCTGAAACAAATACACAGAACACCAGCCCTGGATGGTCATTACATAAGCTAATATTGCTCATGAAGACTTTTAAGGATCCACACAGTAGTTAGAGCTGAAAATTGAGATCCACATCACCTTATTGGTTCTCTGTCTTCTAGTAAAAATAACTGGTGCAAAATCAATAGGCCAGGACATAGAGCTTGTTATAAGAACTGTTACCTAATACTTCTTTAACCTATGACTTTGTTCTAAAAACGTATTTCATAAGCCCATTTGGGCTTCTTTTGCCTTTTTGTACCCTCATCTACATCAATTGATGGAATATATTCACTGCCCCTTGACCTCAGTACAGTTGATGAACTGGACCCCTAATGGAAATGAATACTGAGCTCACTTAGATTAGTCCTACATGTCTTAATGTGTTTTACTGTAATTTGCTAAATATCTGAATCTTTTTTTATTCCAAATGATTATAGGGAATGGGGCAGAGTAGAGGCAAAACTTAGGACATATTAACATCAAAATGAGAGGCTAAGAAAATATTCTAAAGTATCCAATAACTTTTCTGTCAGTGGTTTTCAAACTTAAGTGTTGCATTATCAATCACCTGGAGAACTTGTTTAAAAAATGCAGATTCCAAACCACCCCTGAGACATTTTGATTTAGTAAGTCTTGATTGTGACTCAAGAATATTCACTTTTAATAAGTACCTATTTTGATGCAGTTTCACAATATTGTACACTCTGAGAACACTTGTTTTAGTCAAGTCAGAGGGCAAGTTTTTAAAAATCTTTTACAATTCCCAGTATGGAACTTAGACATACTCTTGAAAGCAGCCTGCTTTCCCACTACATCTGTGCTTATGGAAAACTGGAGCAGTGTTTTGTAATTGTGCTTTATACTCTGAGGTTTCTTATATAAACAGCCCATATAACTACACACAGGAGCACCATAGGCTGCCCATGTGCTTCTGCAGAGTTGTTTTCACTTCAATCGTCTTTTCTCCACTGGTTCATATTACAGTTCCCAAGATATTTTCTTTTCTTTTCTGATTGACTTGATATTGACCCAAATCCTTTACTTCTAAGTACACATCCTTCTCTAGGACTTTTGTCAAATTGTAAATGATATATGAGTTCCTTGAGGCTAGAGACTAGGTCTAATTATGCAGAAGGGGAATTTTTAACACTTACAGGACTCCTACGGTGATAAATTGTAAATTGTTATCTAAAAGATCACATTTTAATTAATCTATTAAGTTTAGATTTTTTATTAAGTTTTTGCAGATTTTTTAAAATTGGGACATCTTTTCCTTTGTGAGACAGTATAGTGTATTAGAAAGAGCTTCAGAATGAAATGAAAAAACATCTAAGCTCTAGTCCCAGTGCTGTCACCTTCTAACTCTGTACATGACTTTGGGCAGATCATTTAATATTTCCTTATTTGTAAGTTAGGAATAATAATAGGAGAGACTATATGATATGATAGAAAGAAAATAAAGGAAGCAAAATACAACTGTGGGAATTAAGCATGTAGGCAAACTAGAAGGTAATCTACAGAAAAAAAATAGTTGGAGACTTTTAGTAGTAATTATATTTAAATTTTTTTCAGTGCTTTATTGCTTTGTGGTGTGATTGTATAATTTAAATACAAATTTAAATTTAAATGAGAAAAATAATGATTTCTGGGTAAAGGCAGAACTTTGTTCTCATCCAGCCTGAACCACTTATTGCTAACTAATTCCAGTCAAAAGAGAAGAAATATGATATTTTAGTTAGTTTTATCTTGAGAAAAGGTCCAGCTTCTCTTTTGCTGTTTAAAAAGTTATAAATAGCTTAGAGACCTTCAAATAATGATGATAATGAGTCTTTGATCGTATACTTCTTTCTAGCTCATTGGCTTATTATGAGATTCAAATTAGATAAGATACATGAAACTGCTTTGAAAATGATAAGCTATATGAAGTTCTAAGATACTGTTTATACACCCTTTCCAATCCAACCTCTATTTCTTCAGCCCTACAAGTTTGCCTTTGAAATAATTTAATAAAATTAAAATATTTTATTCTACACCTGGCCTTAAAGTTTTAACTCGTAAGGTTCTAATTATTTGCCATTATATTTGTAGCAGTTAGACTGACAGGAGAATGTATGAGCGGCCCATCTTCTTTCAGCTGCGCTCATCTAGGAATACAGAAGCAGAAAGTCAGGAAGCTGGGAACATCTACTACAGTGGATGATAATGATATTCCATAAACATGTGCCTCAAAACCACATTTAAACCAAAGTACTACTTTTTCACTGAAATGTAGATGATGTTTTGATTCCCATATAAATATTTTATGTATTTAATGTGTCTTAGAAAATGAACATTAGAGTTTCCTTTTAAAAATAAATTTGTTTTAGTGTTTTAACATTCAATTAATTTAAATAAAATGTTAATAAATTTATACTAAGTGAATATGACAAAAATTATGAAATTGCTGCCTGAATAGACTGGGAAATAGGAGTTTCAGGGAGCAAGAACCTGCTGCAGAGTAGAAAGGGAAAAGCTTTGTAGAATATGCTAAATGTTTCCTAAAGTTTCATCAATGCATGGTTCAAATTGAGAAGTTTGTACAGTACATTCTACTTGGATGAAGAAAGTTTTAGTTTTAAGTGAGGATTAATGGACTTTATCCATGCATTGCATATATGGTCATGTATTTAATTGCTGTTAAGAATTACTAATATTTCCTGGTATCTTTGTATTTTATGTCTTTGAAAGCAAAGCCAAGTTGGTAAATGACAAGAAAGTCCATTTATAGGTTCATTAGCCAATTTGAGCAAGAATGTAAGGATAGGCATATGTTCTTTTTTGGAGATAAGTGGGTCCTCAGTGCCCAATTATGGGATTTTCCTTTGACAGAACAGGCATATAATCTGTACATATGCAACAAAAGCAGATACTCTTTCTTAAAGTCTAAAAACTTTCGAAGTCTCAACTTATATCAAAATGGCAGTGGGAGCATTTGTCTTACAATGTCTATGTAATACCATGAGTAAAGCAAATTAGAAAAATGTCAGCAAAGGTAATTTGCCAAATTTGGAATTCAAAATTGAGAAGCCCAAAAAGATCTGTACTGAGGAGAATCATCAAGTAGGCATGAGGAAACAAAACTGGGAGAGCAATACAGGAAGATGATGTAATTACTGGGAAGTGGCCTCCTTCATAGTTTGCATACTTTGGAAATATGTTTTTTCTAATTACTTAACTTCGCAGAAAAATGAGTGATTTGACTTGCAAATTCCAAATTAATTATCTGGCCATTGAAAGAATTTACAGAAGAGTGATAATGGAATTTGTATGGCCCAAAATCATTTCTGCCAGGTTCTCACCTGCCTTTACACTGGCAAACTTTTCTTAATTCTTACAACTGTATGAGGGACCCATGTACTGGAATTTGGAGACAAGTCGTAAAAAATTAGGTTGGGTCTGTTGCTGGACAGTGGTGGGAGAGGGGTGAGAGGGGGGAGGGGGAGTGAGGAAGGGAGAGCAGGAAAGAGAAGGTTATCTTGAGAAAGATCAAGTGTACAACATAGTGGTTAGGCATTTATATAATTTACAAAATGATCTCCCGAATTAGTCTGGTACCCATCTGGCACTATACTTAATTATTACAATATTATTGACCATATTCCCTATACTGTACTTTACATCCCTGTGACTATTTTGTAACTACCAATTTGTACTTCTTAATTCCTTTACCATTTTCACCCAGTCCCCCAACCCTCATCCCATCTGGCAGTCACTAGTTCTCTGTATCTGAGTCTCATTTCATTTTGTTTGTTTATTTATTTTGTTCCTTAGATTCCAAATGTAAGTGAAATCATATGGTTTTTGTCTTTCTCTGTTTGACTTATTTCACTTAGCATAATACCCTCTGGGTCCATTCAGGTTGTTTCATATGATGAATTTCATTTTTTGATCGCTAGTAATATTCCATTGTGTG
The DNA here is from genome assembly GCA_028627145.1 of Eidolon dupreanum. NCBI lineage: Eukaryota > Metazoa > Chordata > Mammalia > Chiroptera > Pteropodidae > Eidolon > Eidolon dupreanum. Next base: position 104,205,552 of record CM053509.1, read on the forward strand.
CATGTACCATATTGTCTTTATCCAATCGTCTCCTGATGGGCAGTTAGGTTGCTTCCACATCTTGGTTGTTATAAATAGTGCTGCAATGAACATAAGGATATATATATCTTTTTGAGTAGTGTTTTGGTTCTCTTTGGATAAATACCCAGAAGTTCAATTGCTATATCAAATTATTTTTTAATTTTTTGAGGAACCTCCGAACTTTCCCATAGTGGCTATACCAATCTGCATTTCTACCAACAGTGCACAAGGGTTCGCTTTTCTTCACATCCTCACCAACACTTATTTTTTGATTATTATGATAGCCATTCTGACAGGTATGAGGTGAGGTCTGATTGTGGTTTTAATTTGCATTTTTCTGATGATTAATGATGTTGAGCATCTTTTCATATGTCTGTTGGCCATCTGTATATCCTCTTTGGAGAAATGCCTATTCAGGTCCTCTGCCCATTTTTAATTGGATCATCTGGGGTCTTTTTGGTGTTCAGTTTTATGAGTTCTTTATAAATTTTGGAGATTAACCCCTGATATATCATTGGCAAATATCTTCTCTCAAACAGTTGGTTATCTTTTTGTCTTGTTGATGGTTTCCTTTGCTATACAAAAACTTTTTAGTTTGATGTAATCCCATTTGCTTGTTTTTTCTTTTGTTTCCCTTGCCCAAGAAGATATATCAGAAAAAAAATATTACTCAGAGCAATGTAAGAGAGTTTACTGCCTATGTTTTCTTCTAGCAGTTTTATGGTCTCAGATCTAACATTTAAGTCTTGAGTCCATTTTGAATTTATTCTTGTAAATGGTGTAAGAAGGTAGTCCTGTTTCAATTTTTTTGCATGTGTATGTCCAGTTTTCCCAATACCATTTATTGAAGAGACTGTCTTTACCCCATTGTATATTGTTGCCTCCTTTGTCATATATTAAATGAGCATATAGTTGTGGATTTATTTCTGGGCTCTCTCTTCAGTTCCATTGATCTATGTGTCTGTTTTTATGCCAGTACCATGCTGTTTTGATTACTATAGCCTTGTTGTATAGTTTGAGATGAGATAGTGATATCTCCAACTTTGTTCTTCTTTCTCAAGATTGCTGTGGCTACTCGGTATCTTGTATGGTTCCATATAAATTTTTAGATTGTCTGTTCTAGTTCTCTGAAAAATGTCATTGGTATTCTGATAGCAATTGCATTGAATCTATAGATTGCTTTGGGTAGTATGGACATTTTAATGATGTTGATTCTTCCTATTCATGAGCACAATATATGCTTCTATTTATTTGTATCTTCTTCAATTTGTTTTTTCAATGATTTATAATTTTCAAAGTACAGGTATTTTATCTCCTTGGTTAAATTTATTTCTAGGTATTTTATTGTTTTTGATGCAATTGTAAAGGAGATATTTTTCTTAATTTCTCTTGCTGATAGTTCATTTTTGGTGTATAAAAATACAACTGATATCTGAATATTAATTTTTTATCTTGCTACTTTACTGAGAGTTCTAACAGTATTTTGGTGGAATCTTTAGAGTTCTCTATATATAGTATCATGTCATCTGCAAAAATGAGTTTTACTTATTTTTTTTCCAATTTGGATGCCTTTTTTTTCTTGTCTGATTGCTGTGGCTAGGACTTCCAATACCATGTTGAATAAAAGCGCTGAAAGTGGACATCTTTCTCTGTTCCCGATCTTAAGGAAAATGTGTTTACCTTTTTCTCATTGAGTATGTCATTTGTCATATATGATCTTTATTATGTTGAGATACGTTCCCTCTATTCCCACTTTGCTGAGAGTTTTTATCATAAATGGATGCTTTTTCTGCATCTATTGATATAATCATATGATTTTTATCTTTCAATTCATTAATGTGGTATATCACATTGATTGATTTGTGGATAGTGAACCAACTTCACATCCCAGGAATTAATCCCATTTGATCATGGTGTATGATCTTTATAAGGTATTGCTGAATTTGGCTTGCTAATATTTTGTTGAGGATTTTTGCATCTATGTTAATTAGGGATATTAGGCTGTAATTTTCTTTTATTGTATTTGTCTGGTTTTGGAATAAGAGTAATGGTGGACTTGGAAAATGAGTTTGAGAGGCTTCCCTTCTCTTGAATTTTTGGAATAGTTTGAGAAGAATAGGCATTAATTCTTCTTTGACAGTTTTGTAAAATTCATCTGTGAAGATATCCAGTCCAGGACTTTTGTTTGTTGAGAGTGTTTTGATTACCTATTCAATTTCATTAGTAGCAATCCGTTGGTTCAGATTTTTTGTTTCTGTTTCTGGGAGATTGTATGTTTCTAGGAATGTATCCATTTCTTCCAGATTGCCCAATTTGTTGGCATATAATTGTTCATAGTGTTTTCTTATAATCTTTTGTATTTCTGTGGTATCAGTTGTTACTTCTCTTTCATTTCTGATTTCATTTATTTGAGTCCTCTTTTTTTCTTAATAAGTCTGGTTAAAGGTTTATCAGTTTTGCTTATCTTTTCAAAGAACCAGCTATTAGTTTCATTAACAATTACTTTAAATGTAAATGGATTAAATGATAGGATGGCTGAAGGGATAAGAAAACAACAAGACCCTTAACATATGCTGCCCATGAGAGACTCACTTCAAATCAAAAGATGCACACAGATGAAAGTAAAGGAATGGAAAAAGATACTTTATGAAAATGAAAACAAAAACAAATAGCTGGGGTAGCAATACTTATACCAGACAAAATAGACTTTAAATAAAGGCTATAACAAGAGACAAAGAAGGACCCAGTAATTTCATTCTTGAGTATTTATCCAAAGAAACCCAAAACACTACTTCAAAGGGGCATGTGAATCCATATATGTTCATTGCAGCATTATTTATAATAGCCAAAATATAGAGGGAAACTGGATGCCCATCAGTGTATGAGTAGATAAAGAAGAGGTGGTACATATATACAATGGAATATTACTCAGCCAAAAAAAAGAATGAAATCTTGCCATCTGCAACAACATGGATGGGCCTATAGGGTATTGTGCTGAATGGAGTAAATCAGAAAGAAAAGAGAAAATGCCATATACTTTCATGTACATGTGGAATCTAAAGAACAAAATAAACAAAAAAGAAACAAATTTATAGATACAGAGAGCAGTTTGATGGTAGACAGATGGAAGGGGAGTTAGTAGAGGGTGAAATGGGGGAAAGGTTAAGTAAAAATTGGTAGTAACAAAATAGTTATAGGGATAAAAAGTATAGCATAAGGAATATAGTAAAAAATATTGTAATAACTGTATACTCTCAAATGGGTACTAGGTTAATCAGGGTGATGACTTCATAAGTTAATAAGTGTCTAATCACTATGTTTTACACCTGAAACTAATATATTGTATGCCAACCGTAATTGAAAAATTTTAAATTAATTTAAAAAAGAAAATTTTAAAAATGAGTAGAGCATATAGTTGAATATTTTCCTAAATTTAATGCATTCAAAATTATTATATAGCACTTATGATTATTTTGAATTATATGACTCTTTGCATCATTAGCTTCACTGAATATAAAAGCTCTATCAGTTTTTTGAAAATTATAGAAATGCTTTACCCAACTTTCTATGTAATGGCCTAGGTTCTTTTTCAGGTTTTTGTTCATCATTTAATATTTTTAAGCATGTATAATATACCAGGTACATAATCAGTGCCTTCCTATGGCTTGGCAGTTTAAGAAGATAAAGTTTGATTATGATAGGAGAGTACTTTTTTGTGTGTGGAAGCATAACAAGGGAACCTAATTTAGATAGAAAATGGTGAAGGACAATCATTCCAAGAAAGAGGCATTTTAAGTTTATTCAGATCCTCTTGTAAATGATTTGTGAGGGGAGAATACATGCCTTACTTCTTTGTATATCTTCACAGTACTTAACACAAAATCTTGCACACAAAATACATTTAATGAAAATGTCACAATGATTATTAATTGTTCTGTTGATGTACAGAGTACTTCCAAGGGGTCAGCTTTATTAAGTTGTAGTAACACACACATGAAATGATGCCGTTGCTATAGACCCTTTTGCTTAGTTGAAGGCTCATTTCCCTGCTCAGGCTTTCCAAGAGTGCGTATTATATAAGCTGTTGTGATTAAGCACTATTGACTTTAAGGATCAGAGACTTTTTCAGGTTACTTCAAGGGGGAAAGGTGCAGTGTAAGAATTCATTAAAGTAGATGATATCAAGAACCAAAACACCTCTAAGGGTATGCTCCTCTTATATGAAATATGTCCTTTCCTATATATCTGTTGCTCACTGCCTCCCTACTCCCCTCTGAGAGTCCGCTTCATTTTCTTCAGTTCACTTCTCTAGTCTTACTCATTTTTCTCTTACTCATTGCCTTGGCTTAGAAAGGGCTCTTATGGGTACCACCACCTGCTTTAATGGACTCTGTCTCTGCATCACTACCTTTCAGCTTTACCTCCAACTATTAATTGTAGCAGACTCTCCATGTATCCCAATTTTAATTCCCAAGAGTGAGAACCTGATGAGCCCAGATCTCCTTTTGTGCCAAATCACGTCAGAGGGTTCTAGCAGAGGCAGTCCTTGAATCGTGTACCACCTCTGGTTTAATCACCTCCAGCCTGCTACAAAATATGTCTGTCTAGGTAGTGGGAATTGTGCACAGGGGTCTCTCTTCCTAAGGGGTGTGGGCAGTGTCTGCCTTCACTCACCAAATGCCATCACAACATGCTTACTAATTTATAATTATTTTCCTATTATATATCCTAACCAAACTTCCACAAACACTAAAACAATTTCATTGATTAAAAACATAACACCGAGTTATTTTTTCCCTTCTTTTGTTTTTTCTTTTTCATAATGTTCTTTGTCCTAAAGACCATTCATTTACAGGACTTTCTCATAAGTCCTGTTAAGTATAATGATGTTCCATAAAGTCTTAAACCTTAGAGATTCCTTGTCTCTTCTCTTCCTCAGCTTTTCATAACAGAGCCTACATGAATTCACAATTTCTGGTGTTTACTCTTTCTTATACCATCCCTTATCATATTGCTTCCAAGAATATTAATTAAATTCTGGAGAACACGTGAGGCTGTCTCTTCATTTCGTGTTCTGTTTTGGACCAGTTTCTTTTAACACTTCCCCCACAAATGGATTTGATGTTTAGTGATATGCTGAGCAAATGAATTAGAAATGTCATGAGAAAAAATAAGGCCTTTCTAGATCAAAGGAATCAAGTCTAATATCTTGTGAAATTTCCAAGGTCTTTCAACTTTGATTTAATTCCAAAGTTACATAATACAAACTTCTCAGTAAATGACATTGGGCCCATTGCATAAATAGCCCAGGTTTCTAATTTAATCTCATTTTATACTTTTCTTCATGTGCTCCTGAAAACATCCTTTGATGGTTGAAGCCAGAATCAGAGGTAAGCATTTCTTTACTTTGGCCTTCTTTATTTTGAAACATTAATGGACTGGGTTTTTTAAAATAGTAATCAAGCAGTGCACCAATATGCAAAGTCTTCCATGGCACTTCTATTGCCTTCAGCTAATATTTGTAATTCTTTGTTAATGTGTTTTGGTATGCAGGTTTATTCTCCAGTTCTTCCTAGGAGATAATAAAATTACAAGAGAATTTAAAAACTAATGACATATTCTTTCTCCCAGGAAGGCCGAGAGGAGTGATAATTTAGAAAAACAGTGTAATGTCACAGTCAAAACCAATCTCTAAAGATTCAAATGAAAAATATCTAGACTTCACTGCTATCATTGCTAGGCACTCAGTAAATATTTGTTAAAATGACTGACAGAATTTTCATTGTTTAAATAAAATATATGGTCATTTCAAACCCTCACTCTCTAGATTTTAAAGGAATAACAAGTACACAAAAATCAAGTTTGCTTTGAGTGGAACATAAAGAGTAATTAATGACAGCACAGCCTTCCAGAAAGGTATCAAAAGTAATTATTGTAACACTTGCTGAAACTTCATCTTTTGAAAAGACTGCCAAAGATATGCATATTGCCTTATATGCAGTGTAGCCTTCTTTTCCACAGACCACATCTGGTGTCCTCATTTTTATTTGGGGCCCAGAAGCACACCTGGACTCTTTATTTATTTAAGCTTAAATTTGCTTCCCTGCCAATAGATCAATGCCCTTGATCTACTGATTTCTAAAATCTTTAAGGGAAAGAACATCTAGGAGTCAGTGTTATTAAAACACCATAAATTATTGTTATGACAACCTTAATTACATATTATGGGCAAATCAGATACCACTTTGAGAAGTCAGGATATATCATTGCCCATACTAATGGTTTAAGACCAATTTATGAGGAAAACATTTACAATTGAGAAAGCTCTATCCATTAACTTTATTAATATATGCTCTAGGAAATGCTTGCTATTATTTTAGCAGTAGATCGTCTAGCTTCAACTTGCAAAATCTTTGTTCCATAGTTATTTACCTCTTAATAATTTAAAAAATAACAAATCAGTCTAATATAAAGTCTAATGTAAAATTTTTAGACTTTCAAGAAATTTATCACTGCTTTTTTTATTTTAAAAAGTGGTTGTGCCTGTACTTCTATCTTGATAAATTCCAAAATGCCTTATACCTATTGCCAGTCTTTTAATGCCCATAGCTTCCTATCATCCTCCTTCCCTGCTATACATAAGTGCATTTTTTTCTTTTCACATCCGTGTGTGATTTTCTAATTGTGGTTAAATAGACATGAATTAGAGATGGGAAAAGTTTGATTTTGCTAAAATCTAAAATTAAGCACTATGGCATTGAAGCTCATACTGTCCTTTAAACTATCTGGGATGGTAATGTTAAAGTACAAAGAATATGGCATGAACTATGATTTAAAATTATACATTTTTTTGAAAGTCCACATGATGAATATAAAATGATGTGTCTTCTTAGTCTCTGAAATTCCAATAAATAACCTCAAAGTTTTGTAGTACTCCAAAGCTTTGTATTTGACACTCAATCACAAATAACAGCTGCCTGGCAACATTTGATAGTGTCTGTTTCCCCATTTCTATAATATAAGTTGTTTTCTTTTGTTTGTTTTTATTTTTATTTTATTAATTTTATTGGGAAGACATTGGTTAATAAAATTGTATAGGTTCCAAGTGTGTAATTCAATAGTACCTATGTATATTGCATTGTGTGTTCACCACCCGAAGTTAAATTACCTTCCATCACCTTATATTACACCCTTTTATCCTTATTTACCCCCACTTCCCTCAGGTAAAGAAAATATTATTTCTTTAAAAATAATATTTTCTGTTTTGTACATAAATATTATGCATGCTGATGGCTAAAAAAAAAAAAATTCTAAGGGCCTTATATACAGATATTAACTAAACCATCTTGGAAGTATCAGTATACCACCAGCCAGGGAGTCAGTTCATTTCAGGGTGATCTTAATCTTGTTCTGACCTTCAGGATAGGTGAGATGAGTAGGAAGAGGCTCAGTTTATATTTCCAAAGCTAATGAATGGTTTCATTATATGACCTGACTATATCTACTGCACAGTCACAGTGACAAAGAGGACATTTGTTTCTCTGTCTAAAGATTAAAAAAAAAAAAAAAAAAAAAAAACCCTTTATTCCTGCCCCAAAGAGAATAACTGTCACCACACAGGCTGCTTATCAAAGACAGTGTCATCATTCCAGCTTGCTCCACCCATGACCCAGTTGCTACCTGTTGTTGGGTGTATGTTACCATGTCCAAGCCATCTTCTGTTGAATTCCAAGAGGGGCCAGTCTCCCATTTTATGTCTTCAGAATGAACTCCCTCATCTTGCATTCACACGTGACCCATGGCAGCACAGATTGGGTTTCCTGGCTTCCTAGGTTATTCAGAATGAAGTTTAACACTGATACATGGGGTCAAACTAAGTTGCCCTCAGGAAGTTGATCATGAAGATAAATTGGCCCAATGTTAATAAGTGTAATTAAGCCCAGAAAAATTGAAATTGAATTTAAGTAAATCTGTTCAATAGTCCTCTATTATTGTGCTCCAGGCATAGATTTTCAGTCTTTATAAAGAATTTTACAGATCTACTACTATACCTTTAATAAGATTTTTTTAAGTAGCAATATCTTTTCTTAGTTTTTATTTTATTTATTTAGTAGAGCAGCTTATTTATTTGAAACAAATCTTACCTTAGCCCAGAGTATTTTTACCTGGAATTTAGGTGAACATGCATTCTTGGCATGGCAGTCTATAGGTCATTTGGATATCCTCCCACCTCACTGGTATTTTGATAATACTCACACTAATCTAAGCATTTCCTGGAACCCCTTTAGGCCACAGCCTCATCACAAATCATCCTTCCAGTCCTGGTTGTTGCCTGTGCCAAGAGAAATATGTGACCAGGTAGTCAGACTACGTTACTCAGCAAACTCATTAATCTCTGAGCCAGGTCAGGTATTAGTCTTCATATCTGCTTTCTGGTGGTTACACAAGGTAGCAGTATTGATTTTAGACAACTCTGTCACTTGATAATTGTTTAGAGCTTTGAAAACTTTAGGCCAGATTAAGAAGGCAAAGGGCAAAGATTCCAATTTCCTAGCTCCTTACATGCAGAATCAGAAACCAGAAGTCCCTTTTGTCTCTTAATCTAGAAGAGTTCCTGTAGCTTTCTTTGACTTTCACAACTTTGAAATATTACAGGGCAATTGTTTCGTAGAATGTTGCTTAATTTGGTTTTAAGCAATGGTCCCTCATTATTAGATTCAATTTATTACATTTCCCAGGAATGACACAGAATGAATGTTGAGTTTTTTGAGTTGCATCTTATCTGGTGGTCCATGATTTCAGTTTGTTCTATTATTGATGAGGTCTACTTTGATCACTTGAATAAGATTGTGGCTACTGGACTTTTTCACTGTAAAGGTACTCTTTTACTCCTTAAAACTAATAAGTGTTTTAGGAAACTATGTGAGGTAATAGATACTTTAATTAGCTTGACTATAGTAATTATTTCACGATGTGTATGTACATCAAAACATCACATTGTATACCTTAAATATATATAGCTTTTATAATTAAATAATAAAAATTTCAAGTATTTTATAGGTCAGACTTTGAAACTTTGTCCAAAGGAAACTTTTCTGTTCTTACCCCATTCAGGCTATGATTCTTCACAGCAGCTGCCCACCACCCTGCCCCTTCTAGAACACTCTGCTCACTCTGCTCAGGCTCCAACATCCCATGCCAGTTTATCTCTCTATATGGACATTTGCTCATGCCCCTTGAACTCTAGCATCCCATTCTGGACCACCATGGGTCCCTGCTTCTTCTAACACAATGCTTACTTTTTTCTGCCCACCTATTGGCTTTAGCACTAAATTTTCAGGAAGGGAAGGGGAAATAGAGATTAAATATCATTTAAAAATCACTCTAAACATTAGCATTTTATGATAAATAAATTAATATGGTTAAATATTGCAAGTTTATGCTCAGAAAATGTGTATAGAGGTGTGTCAAGATCACTAGGGAAATGACCATGCCTGAATAATCACTGAGGGCAAGGGCAAAGTGAGGCACTAGTAGTTTAAACTAGGGCTAACTATCACACTGGAGTCTAGCCAGAAACACAAGATCCAAGAGGAGGCAGAGAAGTCAGGGTATGTTTACCTATAGTCTCCAGAAAAGAGAGAGTTGATTACAGTGGATGGTCAGAAAGCAACAAACATCCCTTAAAGTAATCAAGGCAAAAAAGGGAAATAGTTAACGATACTACCAAGTATCTTAATATGAGTTAAACATTATGAGAACAATTCATTTAGTCAAAGCAATAATGTGTTGCTGACCACACATTATTAGACCACTAGATGGCATGAATCTTATTATTTCTCTTGGCAACGGTACAAGTTGATAACAGACTCTGACTAATTGATGTTATGCTGCCCTCCTTCGGTTGAATTTAAAATTCCTTCCTTAATAAGAACTATTTTGGTATATTTTTAACAAAGAGAGGTAGGTCATCAGGATTTCAATTACACATATTTTTTAGATTGACAGTAATGGTAAATAAATAATTTGTGGGGAAAATGGATAAACAGAATATACATTAACGTAATAAATTTAAAAGTCACTGGCAAAGCCCATTTTTGTCATAACTACTCAATCTTCTTATTGTAGCATGAAAGTAGACACCGTTGTATTCCAATAAAACTTTATTTGAAAAAACAGACAGTGGTCTGGATTTGATCCATAGACTGTAGTTTGCAAACTCCTACTTTAGATTATTAATGTTGAGAGAACTTCCACTTCTAGCCTTAATGGATGATCAGATTCATCCTCCCACTTTAAACAAACAAAAAATGAAATAAACATATGAAACAATAGTTGTCAGATCCTGGGAAACAGGTAGAATAGGATAATGATCCTTAAGAAAAAGGAAATAAATATAGTGAGCCCTGCAGTTGCTCCAGCTTACTGTGTGGAGAGAGTGTTTAGGCTACAGTGCAAGGAGGAGGCAGAAACCCAAACAAACCAGTGGTGGTCTCCTTGAGTTAATAAGTCAGAGATTGGAGTTGAGAGGAGTAGCTAGATATTGCAGGGCAAAATATTGGAGAGAAGAGGAAGAGAGAGACAGAGACGGAGAAAGAGATATCTGTAGAAAAGACTGCTGGAGTCAGTAGCTGATTTGTGACCTATAAATTACCCCAAGCTGGTAAAGAATATACAAAAAGGAGCAGACCAGCTACCCCCGGGACTGACAAAGAGCTGGAAGTGTTTCATTTTCCACCAGCCCAAATGCAAAAACTTCCTAATACAGAGAGCATTGAAGAGATTCCTACGAGGATATCCCATTGGTAGTGGGATGACATTGCCCTAGACTGTATAAAGTCTACTCCATCCAGTCTAACAAAGCTTAAAAGTAAGCACAAAAAGAACCAAACAGATTCCAGGTATCTTAACTATGTCCTAAAACAAAGCCCAACCATATACAAAGGACTAAATAAATCTAATACCCAGTAAAGTAAAACTTACAATGTTCAGAATCAAAAACTCAGGCATGCAAAGAAGCTATAAAATATAAACATAAGCAGTAGCAAAAATAACCAAGAAACCAGACCCAGAAATGACACAAATGATAGAATTAGCAGACAAGGAAGTTAAAACACATTATAGATATGCTCCATACATTTAAGAAGGTAGAAGAAAAGATGAACACGATAAAGAAATGAAAGAGATCAAAATGGAACAAATTGAACTTTTAGAAGATGAAGAATATAATACCTAAAGTGATAAATATATTGGATGGAATTAACATTAGATAAGATATTGCAGAAGAAAATATTAATGAGCTTGAAGATATAGCAGTAGTGGCCTGTGTGATAATATTGAATGGTCTGACATCTGTATTAGAGTCTCAGAAGATGAAAAATATTGAAAAAAATAAGGTCTAAAACTTTTCCAAATTTGATGAAAATTATAAAACCACAGATTCAAAAAGCTCAAGAAATTCCTAGTAGAATATACAAGAAGAAAATCACACCAAGACACATCATAATCAAACCACTGAAAAATAATGATAGGAAATCTTAAAAGTAGAGAAAAAAAGATACATTATGCACAGAGGAAAAAAATTAAGAATGACAGCAGTCTTCTCTTCAGAAATAATGCAAGCCAAAAGACAGTGGAGCAACATTTTTACAGAACTAAAAGAAAAAAATATATCTACTTTGAATTCTATACTCAACAAAAATATATTTCACAAATGAAGGCAAAATACCTTTTGAGATAAATGAAGCCAAGAGAATTGATTACCAGCAGACCTGAGATACAATAAATATTAAAGTAAGTTATTCAAGAAGGAAAATGATACCAGATAGAAATTTAGATCTACAGAAAGGAGTGATGAGCACCAGAAATAGTAACTATGTGGGTAAACATATGGTAATGGTAAGTATGGTTGGTTAAAATGGTAAATATGTGAGTAAATACAGAAGAAAGAGTTCCTCATTTAAAAAATCTCTTAAAATATAATTGACTAACAAATATATCAATGTATGTGGGGTTTCAAACATAAAAATATATGACAGCACAAAAGATGAGAGAGAGGAATAAAGTATATTGTTATAATATCCTTACACTATATGTGGCATATAATATTATTTGAAAGTAAACTATAATATGCTAAATAAAGGTATGTTTTAAATCCTAGAGCAAGTAGGATTTAAAAATAAAGTGGTATAGCTAATAAATAAATAGTGGAAGTAATGTGGAATAACTTTTTAAAAATCAATCCAAAATAAGGAAATAACAGTTTTAAAATATACGTAGCAAAAACTGATAGAACTGAAAAGGGAGATGAACAAAAACAAAGTTATAATTGAAGATTTCAGTGCTTCTTTCTTGGTGGTGGATGGAACAGATAGAAAACCAGAAAGAATATGGAAAATTTCAACAACATTGTCAACCAACTTGACCTAATTAACATTTATAAAACAGTCCAACCAACAAAAGCAAAATATTCTTTTGAGTTAACATGCAACAGTAACCAAGATAGACTATATTCTAAGCCTTGAAATAAGTCTCATTAAATTTATATTCTTTGACCACGACAGATTCAAATTAGAAAACAGTAACAGTATTTGGAAATTAAAAACACAATTTTACATTAATATTGCCAAATGGATGAAAATGACATCAAAGTCTTGACTTGCAGATGAGAGATTATTTTTATTTATCCTTATAAATAAGTGTTTTTCTGAAGCTCTGCATGAAAGATTTATAGATTTATGTTGCGACTAGTTCAAAATTTTATTGTTTAAATAGATTAAGCAGAATGTTATAGAAAAAAAGTGTTATTCCTTTTGTATATTAAAAATTGCCATAGACTTTTTCAGGAAGAAAGAGAGAGATTTCAAAAACATTATTGGAATTGATGCCACAATAAAAACTATTTAGCTATAAAGAGATCATACCCTTCCAGAAGCCAGAACAACTCAATTTATCCTAAAAAGAGCCACAAGAGATTAAAGCGTCTAATTTTTAATTCATATCTTCTATCTGTAATAATATTTTATCTACAAACCCTCAGGAAGAATGTGACTGATTTAGGCATTTATTAAGTGTAAACTAATATGAATCAGTTATTATGGTTTAGGCAGCAAAGTGGATTTTTACATAAAATCTTTTTATCTGCTAATCTGCTAAAGCGTTCTATAAATTAGAGTTTAGAGATGAAAAAACTGAGGCAGAAAGAGATTAAGTAACTTGCACAAAGTCACACAACCAGTAAATGGTAGAAAGAATACTCCAATCCAGGTCTTTATGATGTCGGTACCCAAATTCCAGGATAACATACAAAAGATTTCCTTCTTTTCCTCAATTTCATTAAACATTTAGTTTCTCTAGCAGCCAGTAGGAAAGAATAGAGCCCTTTGGTCACTGAATTACTTTGTAAAGTTACTGGTTCCCTAGATGGTATGAAAACATGAACGAGGTATCTAGGCATTTGTCATCCTGACTGACATTATCATCTCAAGTAGAGGAATGCTATGTGCAGATGTCAAATAACTGGGAACTCTAATAGAATTATGAGGTGGTTTTTGATCAAGGGAAAAGTTTAAAACTTGTCAAAGGAGATAATGCTTTACAGAATAATGTCCAGTACAAACCATGCATTACTTATACGTTTTTAGTCATGAGCACATGATATAGTCTACCTTTGAAAAGAGTTATCACTCAGGTCAATTAGGTATGAATTTTTCTTTCCAGCTCCCACTCCTTGACATCAGCTTAAAATCTGTATACCTTGTTAGTTCAGATAAGAGAGTTCTGTAGTTTGACTCTCATGGATCTGTAAGTTCAAATTCTACAACATCCAAGGTATTAGAAACCTTTTGATGAATGCAAATGAACTTTATAGGAAAAGACTCCTCCACGGAGCATGTTGACTCAGTTTGTCTCTACTTATTAATACCAGACTAAGTGACAGCAACATAGAGCTGACTTGTGGATAATGAGACCATACATGTTTACATTTTGTATCTGTGGTAGAGCACATTGATTCACTCCAAGCAAACATATGTTTTGTAAGCTCCTACTATAGTTATATAGACAGCAAACAAAAGTTGAGTGTTATTCTACACTATTAAGAGTTTTTAATGTTGGAAGGTTGTAAATAAGTAGTCATATATTAGAACAAAAAAGGTGCCTTAAAGATAGATTGGGGTCTTATTCAGGATAACTTAGAATATGGAACTGAGTATTTGGAATTCAAGAGGCATTATTAATGTAAAAATAGGCGCATTGATTTACCATAGTTACTGGTACCCTCGAGAATGTATAGACTGACCAACTGCCCCCAATCTCTTCTCACACATTATTTCATCATTTACAATGGTTACATAGCATTTCATTATATAAATTTACCAACATTTATTTAACCATTCCTCTCTTGTTGGACTTATAGGTTGTATCTAATATCCTGCAATTCCAATAAGTTTTAATGACCTTTTGCTCAGTTTTTTCTTTTTCACAATACTTCCATAAACTAGAATCTTAGATATTAAACTGCTTGGTTAAGATATAAAATAATTTAAGATCACTGGTACATATTTTAAGATTGATTTGCTCAGGCATTTGTGCAAGTTTACAGTTTCCTTTGAGGTTTTAAATTTAGTAGTCTGGGTTTAATTTTTGCTCTTGAGTGCTAAGTAGGTACTACTAAGCCTCTGATAAAATATCACTCTGTGAAAGACTTCCCCTTTAGAAATAATCTTCCTCTCAATAAAAGAACTTTAATACGCTTGACTAAATAGAAAGCATTTTGTGTTAAGTGAAACTTTGTATGTAATAAATAATGAGAGTAATAGCAGATCTTATCAGATGACGTCTGTAATTGTATCAAGAAAAGCATACAATGAAACTAGTTCTTTTGGTTACTTCCTCAAACAGCCAACACAATGGGGAAAGTGGAGGAAATGTCCTATGAACACTGTGAATAGGGAACCAAAAGCCTAAGGTGTAAACTTGGAGAATGACAGCTTTAAAAAAACAAACCAACTCAAAAGAACACTTTCCAGGACAACTTGAGATGCATAAAAGGCAAACGTTCACTAGAGTTGGAGCTTTACTAAGTCTGCACAGAGTTAAGTGGCATATTTGGCCTTTACTATGATTAGCAAGCACTTCTTCGAAGTTGTATTGGTGCTGCTGGCCTCTTCCACTGTCTTCTCCCTAGAACTGAAACTGGTTCTCTTCCAACAAAGAAGAGTGAACAGAGAAAATTTAAAACTCTTGAATAAATTGCAAACCTCATCAATTCATCAGTGTCTACCACACAGGAAAAACTTTCTGCTTCCCCAGACGTCTCTGAATCCTCACCAGTACCAGAAAGGACATGCACTGGCCATTCTTCATGAGACACTTCAGCAGATCTTCAGCCTCTTCAGAGCAAATATTTCTCTGGATGGTTGGGAGGAAAGCCACATGGAGAAGTTCCTCAGTGAACTTCATCAACAGCTGGAATACCTAGAAACGCTCATGAGACAGCAAGCAGAACAGAAAAGTGGCACCTTAAGTAGTGAGAACCTTAGGTTACAGGTTAAAATGTACTTCCAAAGGATCCGTGATTACCTGGAAAACCAGGAATACAGCCGCTGTGCCTGGACCATTGTCCAAGTAGAAATCAACCGGTGTCTTTTCTTTGTATTCCAACTCACAGGAAAGCTGAGCAAACAAGAAATGGACCCTTGAACCATGTGGAGCAAGAGGCAACCACAGGCTTTAAAAGCATAGGGTAGGTGGAGGGCTTCTCCAGACACTGTTACTTCTTTCTGTTGTAAAATAGTAGTATTGCTTTGGTTTTGTGTGTATACATATATATTAATCTGTACCTTAAGATTATGCATATTGAAATAATGGTTTTTTTGGTCACTATGTTTTCTATCTAAAATTTTTTAGTCAAAATTGATTCATTAATATTTCATAATTGGTTCTTTAAATGGGCATATTTTCATAAAAGTTCAGTAGATAAATATAATGAAATGCATCTCAACTGTAATCACCCTTTACTAAATATAGAACTTTCATGCTAATGATTTTCTTCTTTGCCAGAAATTGGTAGAAACAATGAGAAAAACTAGGAATAATTTGCATTGCAAGATTTTAAAATATTACTGAAATGTCATTGAATATTTCTACAAGTGACACGATAGAAATATAGCCAAAATATATGAACAAACAATCTGCAGAGGAAAAACATAAAAAGAGGTTTAACCTCACTCGTAATGAAGCACAAATTAAAAGTTAATAACATGCCATTTATAAGCTATCAGGTAGGTAAAAGCCCAAAATTTGATTAAAAAAAACAAAAAAACATTCTTGCAAAGATGTTGGGGAGGGATGCTTTAATAATTTTCTAGAGCACTGGAAATTAGTACAATCACTGTGGAGGCAATTTGGTGATATCTGTCAAAATTACAGATTCATATAGTCTGTGATCCATCAATTCCATGTCTATAAATGTATTCTTTTGCACAGGTGTGAAATGAGTTACATATAACAGTATTTGCTGCAGCATTATTTATAATATCAAAAGACAGGAAACACCCAAATCCTTCTAATTAGAGAATGGTAAGGTATATTCAAAGGAACACTATTCAGCTGGAAAAAAAGCATAAGGACGCTCATCCTATAAAAAATGTAGAGTAAAAAAATAGGCAAGATGCAGAACAGCATGTATAAAATGCTGTATTTGAGATTACAGTGTGAAATAAACTTTGTATTAGACCTTGTATATGAATAAATAAAGCATAAGAAATAAATTACAGTGATTACTTGTATGGGGGGAAGGAGGAAAGACTAAGGGAAGAAGACAGCGTAGGAGAGGTTTTACAGCATATTTTAATTTTTGATGTGAATTTTACCAACTAAAATCATAAAATGTATCTAATAAGTCATAGGTATTGGAAATATACATGAAGGAGTCTTGTTAGTTAAAGAAAGTGCTAAGTGTAAAGGTTAGAAGAATCAGGATTGAGCCAGCTGGCCCTTGGTCAGGGTGGCCGGAAGGAGGAGGGCTGGACAGAAGAGCACCCATTCCAAGTTAGAGGGTTCCTCCTCCTGGAGGGGCCAGTGGTGAAGGAGTCCAGCTTCCAGCCAGGAGCTCCCAGAAGTCATTATGGAACAAACATGGGACCAGAAACTGAAATTCACTGAGGCTTCTGACTTTCCCACAGTCACAGTGACTTTTGCCCAGTGTAAAAAGCAGAGCCATGGTCTCAAAATCTGCAGCTAGTTCTACTATTTTATCATGTTTTGCTTCAGATACATTGTCTACTGATAAAAGTTATTACTGAATGTAAAATCTTGCTGAGGAACAAAACATTTCATTTCAATTTAATTAGTGTGAGTGAGTGTATTAACTCTTGGCTGATACTTCCAGATTTGGCTTGAAGGGGAGGAGAAGGAACCAAGTAAGATTCTGGGAGTGAGGCAGGGTCAGCTGCAGTAGTGAAGGAGGCCAAGAAAGCAGAAGCTGGGCAGTCAGGAGGAAGTCTTTATAAGCTGCACATTTCAGCTCAGGGATTGACATATTTATCTTCAAGTTCACATGGAGGTAGGGAAGTGGAAAGAACAGAAATATTTACTAACACTCAACTGCAAATACAGGTCATTTGCTTCTCATGGTCTGTAGACTTTTCATTGTTTTCTTTAACCCAGGAAATTTATAGAATCAAATAATTCATTTAACATATTATTTAGTAATCAACTTAACATTGCAAGGCATTTTCATTGTTATCTTCTTTTCTCAGGTGAGAAGACTTTAAAGATTAAGTAACTTGCTCAAAATAACACACCAAGCCACAGAGGTAAGCTAGCAAATGCCAGAGCAAAGATTCCCTCCCAAATCTGCCTGACTCAAAAGCCAGCACTGCCTTCAAGACAGCACAATCCTTAACATCATACAATAGCACTGCAAACTAATGATAAGACTAATAATAATAATTAGCTCCCGTCATTTCTCATTCAAGTTCACATACTGTCTGCAGTCTTGAATTAAAGAAAGGACATTTTCTCTACATGGACATTTTTTTTTCCTAAGAACTGAGGAGAACAGAATGGAAGCGGTGCCACGTGGAAACTTATAGGAGATAATACTCATAATTAAAGCTAAAACCAATACCTTACATGCTAATGTATCTTCAAACTTTTATTAAGTTGACATCCTGCTTATATAATTATCTTAACTGCTTAATACAAAATAAAAATTGTTTGCTTTTAAATATATGTACCTTTTAAAACTTTAAAACCAGAGTTCTAAACTTGGAAATATCGAGAAAGAGAAATACTATAAAAGACTAGACTCCCTGCTAGCAGCGCATGGGTGGGTTCAGAGTATAAGAGTAAGTTCATTTGTACTCACAGTCTGGGTCATCTGAGTTATCCTTATTACATATACGTGTACTAGGATAAATTATTAAATCAACAAACAGTTTACAAAATATAGTATCATATTTTCTATAAATAAAACATGCATGAAAAATATCTGAAAAGAAATGCACAAAAATGTTCACAGTAGTACTATATAAATGATAGACTTTCCATTCTCTTAACACTTTTTGGATTAAATATTTCCTCTATGAATATGAATTCATTTAGAACCAGAAAAAAGATCAAATTATTTTATTTTTGAAATTTAAAAAGAGAACAAATATGGCGTCTTGTATAGATTTGTTTTAGAATGCTTATCACCTGCAGTAAATTAAGCCCCACATCCAGCATGCATCAGAAGCATCTGGAGGGCTTGTGAAAACACAGTTGGAATGGCTTCACCCCCAGTGTTTCTAATCCAGCAGATTTGTGATGGGGCTTGACTATTTGTATTTCTAACAATTTCTAGATGATACTGATGCTGCCAGTCTTTGACTAGACATTATAAACCACACCCTCATTTATTATGAGCTTTAGGAGACTTTTAACAGATGAAGGCATAGTCTCCTTGAGCTTACTGATCTCATATTTTCTCACAATGAGGGAAGTAAGCATCTTAGGAGAGAGTTGGTAAAGATGATTTCTTTCTATTGCTACCTTTTCACAGCAGCGGATTTGATGGTCTTTTTCCTTCTTAAAGGAGCTGTATGTAGAGACTCATATTCCAGGTTCACTCCATAACAATAACTGCCTTTTAAGGAAAATCATCCAAACCAACGTTTTTTTGTAAGGTTTTCTGGTCCTCACATCCCTGGTTAACTGAATTCAAAACTGCATTTATAGGAGTAACTGATTGGGAAAAGAATATGTTGTGGACACAAACTAAACCTCTGAAAGATAGAGGATTCCAAGATGAAAGATGGCAAACTAATTAGTCATCCCCCCTACTGAAACATATAGGTATTTGGTAAATAAAGAGATTGTAGGGTCATTCTTGGAATTGCTGAAATGAGTCATTTAGCCCAAGTTTTCTCTCCCTTCCTGGGGTCCAGTGACTGATGGGTATGGAGGTATAAAAGCTAAGCTCCTCATTCCACCTCTGAAAGGTCATCCCACATAGGGGCCCCCTTGTAAATTGGCCAAGGTCACTTCCTAACTGCACTGCAGCTCAACTTCCCCTCTGCTCAGTCCTCCTGCCTTCTCTTCCCTCAAATGTTGATCCCATAGCACTCCCTAGTAAACTGTTGGCATGGTAATTTTTACCTCAGAGTCTGCTTTCTTGGCATCTGACCTCCAATAGTATAGTATACAGACCTTTCATTTAGGGCCAACATGCTATCCTTGACCAAGTACATATTCTCTTCTTAATACGTGTTAATATATCATTCTTGCTATTTATGACTCATTTAAAAGTTTGCTCTTCACAGAAACCCTGTATAGTATGATTTGTCTGAATCTATTTACCTCTTATGTCACAAAACACATTGTACTGTAATGGATTACTTCTCTTTTTTATAACTAGAACATGACCTACTTCATGGTAGAGAAATGGCTTCTTAACTCTTTCACTAGCACATTCTTCAACACATAACAGGGTCAATCTAAATATTGAATGAATGAAGAAATTTAAAATGCAGCATTAAAAGAAAGAAAGGGTGTGTCAGTACCATATAGTCATGGTCAATTGTACATGTCAGGAGGGATTCAGGAGAGAAGGAAGTTTTGTTTACTATATGTGTCTGCTAAGAGGTTAATTTTTGACTTTCAGTTTTTCTGTTCTAATGAGCCATTTGTATAAGCTACTTGGAGTAAAAAATATTTTTCTCTGATGAAAGGGTGGTTTTTATCCTCGTAAGGACACTGTATAGTAAGGACATGATGTGTGGCACTGAAGTCCAGGTGAGAAACTTTATTCTGATTATTCTGATCACGTTACAAAATCTTTTCCTCATGGGCCTTTGGTCCTCGTCAGCCAGATGATTGTTAGCTATGCTTTCAACTGCTAAGTAAGATAGAAACCACTGGCGCCAACTTGAATGATTCCCATGGGATCTAACACATTGGATAAATTATTAAAGCAATACATGCAAATAGTGTAAACAGCTCAATTGTACTAAGTGTAATGCTTTTCCCATTGTTCTGTTTAAAAGACCACTTGTCTCATTATTGTCCAAAATGGGTAGCCACTGGATTCGTTTTTCTACTAGCTATCAGTAAAGACTTGATAGCAATTTTCCTCATTTCTTGGATTGTATATTTGAAACATTATGAGACAGTAGAAGATGACCAACATGTTGTGAGTGTTTAGTAGCCAGAGTCAACTTAGAGGTACGCAAGGAAGGAATCACAACATGAAAACAGTCCCCTGGATTTACCTTCAGTGAAAGAAGAATCCAGCTTCTTAGAAGTGTGGAAACCTGTTCAATCAAGTTTTTGTCACTGAAGGTAGACATGTGTTCCTCTTTGAAGGGGTGCATCAAAGCTTGAATTTAAAAAAAAAAGGCAAGAGTCCCTTGACCCATGAATTGTGTAACTTTTCCTACATAAGAGAGATAAGTGCACATTGTTTTAGTGAAATTTATTCCAAGTTAGTTTCAATATAAGGTACAGATCTCTGGGGAGAAATTTAGTTATTTTGAATAACAGAAATCCATTTGGGTTCATGCCAGATGAACAAAGTGGTTATCAATCTGATCAAAACAGTTAATTTGAGAGCATTTAGAATTGAATTCTTAAGACTATACTTTCAGGGATCATTTCTATAGTTTGTTACTAGAATTGGATTCTTAGCTGGTATATTATTCAGTATAGAAGACATTTTTTAGTAACAACTTCTGATTCTTAGGAGAATAGGTAGCTTTCTTGCATCTTTATTATGTTTTTTATTAAATTACTGGGATGACATTGGTTAATAAAATTATATAGGTTTCAAATACACAGTTCAATAATACATATGTATATTGCATTGTGTGTTCACCACTCAAAGTTAAATTTTCTTTTGTCACCACATATTTGATTCCCTTTACCTTTATCTTTTAAAGTATGTATTTCAATGTCAATTCAAAAATGTCCAATTAAAAACATTCAAAAATTTGAATGAGCGTTTCATAAAAGAGGATATTCAAATAATAAACCTTGGAAAAAAGTGTTCAACATCATTACCTTTCATGGGATGCAAATTAAAACCAAAATGACACACCACACCACCAGAATGGCTAAAACTAAAAAGATTAAATTAAAAAATTAAAAATGACTGACATACAATTATTGATAATGGGACTAAATTTTTCGAACTTTTGAAAAGTGTTTAGCAGTATCTATAAACATGTAAATATACACTCTGTGACAAAGCCAGTTCACTCCTAGGTCTATATCTAATAGAAATTATTACTTAGGTCCACCAAAGGAAATGTCCAAGTATAGTCACAGAAGCTTTAATCATAGTAGCCCCACACATGCCAAAGAAACAAAGCAAAAATACATTAATGCAAGAATTGACATATTTGATCTATTCAAACTACATATTCATAACATTGAAAATAATGAACTACTGATATATGAAACAATACGGATGATTTTACAGGCAGAACATTGAGTGAAAAAGCTAGATTAAAAA
Source organism: Eidolon dupreanum (assembly GCA_028627145.1). Taxonomy (NCBI): domain Eukaryota; kingdom Metazoa; phylum Chordata; class Mammalia; order Chiroptera; family Pteropodidae; genus Eidolon; species Eidolon dupreanum. Next base: position 104,227,570 of record CM053509.1, read on the forward strand.
TGTTCCTGAAGAGTCTTTTCATTTATAGGATGTTCAGAAACTTGCAAAACCAATCTATAGTTGTAGAGGATACAAGCGTGGTTAGGTTAATGGGGAGGTGGGGCGGTCATTAAGAAGGCACTAAGGGAGCCTTGCTTTTTACTTTAAGAAACCATATTATCTACATATTATAATAACTTTGATTCCTCTTGTGTGTCCTAGAACTTTTTAATTGTTTATTATCCCACCACACAATATTAAAAACTAGAGGGGAAAATAGGCATTGTTGCCTTTTACCTAATCTTTAAAAAGAATATTCTGGTTTATAATTTCTCTTGTTTAAAAAAAGGGCTTGATATTATTCAAATGTATTCCTTTATTTCTCATTAATTTGGAGTCTTAAAAGTTATGATGTATATTATTTTTTAATAAATATCACAAAAATATTGCAATTACAGTTTATTTTTCTTATATTAAATATTGATGCAAAGATTTTTTTTGAATTGTTCTCAGTAGTTGGATCTAAAATCCATGTTACTGATCACATTATCCATTGAGGAAACTAGCTTAGAAACAATTTGTTCAAAGATTTTCCAAATGTCATTAAACAGCAAGTGTACTTATGGAAATCTAGAATAAAATAATGCAAAATAAAGGGAAAAAGGTAAGCTTTAAAATTGTTATGTCAGCCTAATTACCAGTTCTGTATTGTTATTAACTATCTAATGTGATTGCATCACACTGTTCAATATAATTGTTTTCTAAGGGAATTTTGGAATTTTTTACATCCTAATTTTAATAACTTACCTTTGTCATCTGGTGTCTCTTTGCTGAGAAGCATATCTGAATGACTGAGTGCTGGTAAAAAACAAAAGCCTTAGCTGTGTTCATTAACAATGAAAGTAACATAGCATTAGGTTAATTAACCAAATACACTAGGACATATGAATACCTAGTTATTTACTTACTGTCCACACAGAGCAAATGCATTGTAGTACCTAATGTTATTATGCCCTCTACTGGTTCAAACTGAAATCTGTTTTGATACATTCCAGAAAAATAGCTTTAAAGGTTGAATCTTTATGAAACGGTCTCCTTAAGAAGAAAACAGGCCAAAAATAAAGACAACAGTATGGAAAACTTGATGTATATACATTATCAAATAATTAGAGCAGAAATATTGTGATCCCATTATATTTCATTGTGTCGTTCAAAAGCTTTCAAAATTGCAACACTTTAATTGATTTTAAGCATTCACAAACAACAATAGAGTTCAACAGTAGCTTCCCATGCCATTTTCTGAGCAGAATTTCTGTTTTGGGAAAAATAATCTATTGTTTATTTAAGTTTGTGTTTCTTGGTAATGAAGTCTTTTTTAGCATTTTATTTTATTATTAGTTTCAACTATACAGTACATTGGTTAGACATTTATATAATGAAATGATCCTACTGATTACTGTATCATCCATCTGGCTCTACACATAGCCATATATTACTGCTGATTTCAGACCATAGAGAGTAACTTTATTCAAAGACAGAAAAGATGGGAATCCAGACATAAATAAAGCTGATGAAGTCTTAATAGTCTAAGTGCTTCTTATATACTATTTCTTTGTAGTCACAGGATTTTTGCTGCTGTAGCCCCATAGCTTTCACCTAATCCAGGCACACACACACACATACACACACACACAAAGGCAAATACACGTGAACCCACACACACACATATATAGGCACCCATGTATGAATGATACAGGATGGCTTCTTGACCAGCTAACCCACATTCTCCCAGTACTCACACATGTTTCAACCAAGGTTATTTTTTGACATTTGAACAGTCAAGTGGCATCCCCATTATCCAGCCTTTCTCTCTGCAGGATGTTCACCTATACTAAGCATTTTCCCACTTAGGGTGAATGTGGCTATAAACACATGTGCTATTTAATGATGCTCCCTAAACTTCAGCTTGCATGAACGTATTTTCATTTTTCTTTTGTAACTATAATCAAAGGAATAAGTGTAAGAAGTAATATCAAAACAGTATTGATATACAGCAGAGAGACCCCAAGTCTATGACTCAAGCACTGCTGTTATATTATACCTAGTCTTCTTTCCTAGTTCTTGTCCATAAAAGCATGTGCAGCCATTTATTGGTCCATGTCCTCAAAACTGTTACCATAATAGTTGGGCCTTATCATTCTTGGATTAATTTCAGCCAAGGGCCAATCAACGGCTTTGGGAATATGGACAAGGAGGCTGAGGGAGGAAGGTTCTAATTACTATTCAATGATCTATATTAACAGATGGGAAGTACTAATCTTTTGTTGGAGAAATGTTAAGATGTTCCTCTTGTCTAGACTATGACCTGAGTCACATCACAACTTGGAAAAAAAGTTGGAGCTGATGGATGATAGTTCTTTAAATTCTTTAAATTTTCTTCTGTAAAATATTTTTGGATAGATTTGACAGATTTATACAGGCACTTTACCAAAGATGACATAAAAGATAAAGACATGAAAAGATACTCAACATCATTAGTCATTAGAGAAATGAAAATTTAAAGCATAATTAAATACCACTTACACTTACGGTCTATGAGAATGACTAAAATTAAAGAGATTATCTGTAACTACTTATGGAAGAAATGTGGTGTAGCTGGAACTCTCCTCCAATGCTGGTGGGAATGTCAAATAGTACAACTACTTTGGAAAATGGTTTGGCAGCTTCCTGAAATGTAAAATTTGTCTTTTCAGTATGATTTAGACATTCCACCCACAGATATTTACTTAAGAGAAATGAAAGCATATGTCCTCAAAAAGATTTTTGTACAAGTATTCAGAGAAGCTTTATTTGTATTTCAAAGCCTTGGGGGGAAAAGCTATCAACAAGTGATTGTAAAATTTGATGGAAAAAAGAACTCCAATTAGCAAGCAAATGGCTTACCATTGAAATTCACTATGGAGTGATATTAATTAGAACAATGAGAACTCACTTTTTAGCCAAACAAGCGATGCATAAAATTGTAGATAACTTTCTGCTTTTAAGATTCTCTCTTTCTATTTAACCTTATGGCATTTTAATTATAATGTGTCTTGATGTGGGCCTCTTTGGGTTCATCCTTTTTGGGACTCTGAGCTTCTTGTGATTGTATGTCTATTTCCTTCACCAGATTAGGGAAGTTTTCCATCATTATTTCTTCAAATAGCTCTTCAGCTTCTTGTTTTCTTTCAGGTACCCATATGGCATGGATATTTTTACATTTAATAGTGTCCCATAGGCTCCTTAAATTATTATTATATTCTTGACTTCTTTTTTGTTGTCGTTCTGATTGGGTGTCCTTGGCTTCCCCATCCTCTATATCAGTGGTTCTATCCTCTTCTTTATGCACTCTGTTGATTCTTTCTAATATACTTTTCATCTCAGATAATGTGTTCTTCATTTGACTGGTTCCCTTTTATAATTTCCATTTCCATTTTTATGTTTTTTATCTCTGTTAAAGTTCTCACTGAGTTCATCTTCACTTTCCCTAAGTTCATTGAGTATTTTTATAACCAATGTTTTGAAATCTGCATCTGTTAGATTGCTTAACTCCATTATTCCTGGATCTCTGTTCTATTCTCTTATATGGCTTCTGCTTCTTTGTCTTCCCATTTTGGCTGCCTTTCCATGTCTCTTTCTGTGGACTAAGCAAAACTCTTAAGTCTCCTGGTCTTATTAGCATGGCTTTGTGTAGTAGATTTCCAGTGGCACAGTCCTGAGAGGGGTTCAGTTACAGGCCAAATTTAGCCTAAGCTGGGGTCACTCTGGGGCTACCTTAAGATTCAGCAAGAAATTCACAGATTCTGTGTTTATAGTTGCCTCAAGACACTGAGGTCAGCTGCCAACACTGTAAGTCTTGGAGTTGGCTCAGCAAGGAGCACCAAACTCGACAAGGACACAACTGGATGTGGCTTGGGTGGGGTCAGCAAGTTGGGGGAGGCAGAGTTTCAGGGAATCCTCTGGGCAGAGCAACCTCTGTTATACAGTTTGATGTGGTCTCAGCTATAGTGGCACTGCCTCCACACACTGGGCTAAGTGGATGATTGTCTGGAAGGGACAATACAAATCATCAAGTCACTGGTCATACATCTTAACATATTTGGCACTAATCTAAACCGAATTCGCAATTCCATGAGCCAGGAAACCAAGTATTATTTCTTCCACATTGCTCAGGAAGCTTGGCTCGCATGCTCTTAGCAGCCCAATGCCCGCCTTCATGCCTTGCACTCTACATGTTGTGTTTTATGATGTGTTTATTTTGAGTCTTTACTGAATTTACTGAATTTCCAGTCTCAGGCTCTGATTGCCTCCTCCAACAGGCAGCCATTCTGCAACTTGCCTTAGAATGTGGCTGGAGGTAGAGAACCAAAGTGTAGCAGTCCACTGTGATCTTCCACAAGATAGACCAGCAGACCTTCAACTTGGCTAGTCAATACTTTTGGAACTTAAATGTAACAAACTTGACATCTATTTAATCTGCAACCAAGAGCCCCCATATACCAGAATTTGCTGTTTCTTCCATTTCCAATTCTTGAGCTGCTGCTGGCTCTTACAACTTTTTCATAGTTCTTGTTGCTTTGTTTATTGAGCAAATGAGCATCATGTGACTGGTGCAGTCTCTTGGAATTAGGACTTAAAGCACCTAAACACAGTTGCAATAAGTTCCTGGATTCTTTCCCAGCTTGTCTGGTGTACACGTGTGGGCACTGTTGGTACTGCAGCTCCCTTTATTTACTGCGTTTCTGTTCCTGGCTGGACATCAGGGGTATCTTGACCTCTGAGGAGGGTGTGGCAGAAGAGGAGAGTCCAAGTGGGGCCACATTTAAACTCTCATACCTACAACCCCCAAAACTCAGCTGCCTCTCCCTGACACAGCACCATGATCCTCTGCATAAACTCATGTGCACCATAGCCTCGACCCTGTCACCTCTCATCTTCTCCCCCAGGTGACCACATGTCTTGGGTGGCTAAAGTCCAGAGCCTGGGCAAGACCTATGCATGGCGGGCCAGCAGGCCAGAGCAGCAGCAGCTCACTTGTCCCCAGCTCTGCTTTGCCAGCCCCATGTCTCAGTTCTCTACTACTTTGGAACATACAAGTTAATAACTTCTGGATATTAAACAGGGTATAACTACAGAGATTTTCAGGTTGAAATGACAGTAGAGAACTAGCTAGAGGAAGTTTTCACATTTTGATGATACAACTAGTTGTGAGATTGTTTGCTTTATTAATATAATTATAACCTTTAATTATTGCTATTCTTATTTTACTACGGATACTTTAAAAGTTGAGGTAGCTAAGGTTAAGAATTCCTTTCAATTTTTCAAAAATAGTGCTGGGTTTTTCCTGTTTAACTTTACAGTTGTTCTAAAGTCCTGACATAGGCTTCATGAAAAATCATACACATTTTTGGAAACCAAAATGACTATTCCTAGCAATCAATGAGACATTAAAAAAAAAACAAATAGAAGAAACTGATTCAATCTTTCTCCCAAAGCAGACCAAATTAAGTATTAAACTACATGCAGAAAAATCACATTAGTCGTGAAAAAACAAGTATGGAAAAGAAAAACTTCAGTGACTGCATCAATGCAGACTTAAAAATGTGACAAAAACCCATAATATGAAACTCAGGGAATCTTTCATACCTCACAGTACAGAATTTGTCATTGATCTATCCATTGGGCCAGGTGGTATACATCTATGTGTGTAATTTTAATTTTTGTTCATTGAAAGGGACTAGGAGGAGGCTTGGCTCTATGTCCTAAGGAGTGCTTGGAGAAATATATAAAAAACTGTCCAGCTCTTTCTGCACATATCAAATTAAAAACAAGCATCCATCAAAAGATTACGACTCTACTGTATAGAAAATGTTTATGTCAGTGATTAGAAATTATATATAATATAAGTGACCAACATGAGACTAGAGTAAATGAAGCAATGGATAAAAGAAAATGAATCTTGATTGTAAAATTTGATGGAAAAAAGAACTGCAATTAGCAAGCAAATGGCTTACCATTGAAATTCACTAAGAGTGATATTAATTAGAACAATGACAACTCACTTTTTAGCCAAATAAGCGATGCATGAGAACAAATACCTATATAAGCAAGAGTTTATGTCAAATAAGCCAAACATTGAAACTGTTCATATATTTTGTGCCATTTCAGCTGTTCTATGACAATGATTTTGAGAAAATAGGAGCAAAACTGTGCAGGGACCATGGTAACCCACATTCTCCTCCAGGCACCTTCTGTTTTACTCCTCTACTCCACAAACAAGCTTACGAACCTAGTTTTCATACACAGTGTCTCGAATTCTCATTCTTGCATTTCTTCTTCAACCCAGTCCCATCTGGTTTGTGTCCCATTCATTCTACTAAACCAAATCATCCTAAGGACACCAAGCGTGTCTGTTTCCAGATCCACTGGGGAGTTCGTGCGCACCGGCCCTACAAGCTCCACTGTGTCTTTGGAACACACTTCTTCCCTTCAGTAGTTTCACCCCACCCTTCCTTGTTCATCCTCTAGTTCACTTGTCCCCCCTCCTACCTCACTGCCCTTTGCAGACTCTCCTCTGCCCTTTAGAGAGCCAGATCTGAGCCAGACCTGTGGCAGAAGCATTGGCAAAGCCATGTTTGACTGTGTTATAATCTGCCAAGGACAGAGAAGCAAAATAGTGAACAGACAGCTGCTTCTAGTTTAGCATATATAACTGGGTACAGACAGGCCTTAAGAAATTATTACTGCCAGCAAGTTTCAATTCCTGTAAGAAGACTCCTGCTCCCTGCTCGACCTTAAAAAGTCACACTGAGCTTGCCTCAGGGTCACTGTAACTCCATCTGAGTGCAGTGTCCCTGGTGGTCTAGTGGTTAGGATTCGGTGCTCTCACCGCCAGGGCCAGTGGCACCCAACATGGGGCCTGAGTATGGGGGAACTCCACCCTCCCATTGAGGGGAGGGCTCTATTCATTGTAAATTTCATTTAATCCATCCAGGCAGAAGGACACTCCTGCAGGACACATCCGACACTTAAAGGTAAATGTAAGGTGAGGAGTGGATTGGTTTTGCTGGGTATAAAACATGGCTATGCTTAGAGCTAGAGGCTATAAAGTAAAAGGAGAGCAATTAACAGAATTTTTATGTTTTGTGCAAGAAACTTGTCCTTGGTTTCCACATGAGAGAACTGTGAATAGTCAGACTTGGGAAAAAATAAGAAAGCAATTATGTGGACATTATTCCTCAGAAGGGCCTGATAAGATCCCTATTTTCACATTTTTTCTATGGTCTCTAATAAGGGATTGTCTTGATACCATCCAGGAGGGTCAGAGACTCCTGGGAGGAGGTGGTGAAGAGTTGGTTGCTGCACTGAGAAGTACTTTGGAGGGATATGAGGACCTTCTTTCTCCTCTGCTGCCTTCTGCTCCACCACCACCATTGCCTCCTGAGTATGAGCAAGAAATAGAGAGGGAGGCTTGCAGAGATCAGCAGGCTAGGAGAGGAAAGGATAGTCAGGAATGAACTTTAACCAGCTGAGTCAACATCCTCAGGGAAGCTACAAATATTGATGATGGGAAAAGATGAGTGTGTGCATGACCTCTGATCTATATTTGTCTATGTTATATGTAATATGGTGGTTCAGTTAAGAATTCTAATTACGATAGAAGGGAAAATGTATGCTTTTGGTAACAGAGGGTATGAAATATAGAGATTTATTCTGAAGGAAATTAAAGGAAAGGTGTTTGTGTTAAAGTTGCTTATTTCTGAATGAGTGAAAAGAGGCAAACTGAAGGAATGAGGAAAGTAGTAGAGGTTTGTGAAGAGAAATCCTAAGAGGAAATTTTATGTGATTAAGCTGAAAAAGATCAGAAATTTAAATGTCAGAAGTAAGCTAATGCAAAATTAAAGTTGTGTTTTAATGTTTCTTAGACTATTAGTCAGCTACTGATGTTATGGAAAAGTTTTCTGGGTAGAAAAGAAGAATTCTGTGATTAATCAAAGTAATTTCTATGTTTTATGTTGCCTCAGCCAGTTTTCTGAGGCTTTTAGAGAATATACTAACATTAGCCCAAAGTCTGAGGGCCAGACCCTCCTAGCTATACATTTCATAACTTGATCTGTGGCCAATATTCAAAGGAAGCTCCAAAAGTTGGAGCCTAAACCCCACCCCTGCAGGCTGCCTTGATGCTAGAGGTCTTTAAGGTGTCCAATAACTGGGACTGGGCAGAGAAGGAAGCGAAGTACAAAAAGGGTGCAAATTTTAGCTACTATAACACAGGGACCATCTCGAAGTGATCCTAGGCAATAAAAACCTTGCAGGCCTAGAGGGCCTTGATCTTAGCTGGCCATGAATGGCATTGTCAGGTCTGAGGCATAATCAATGTGCAAACTGCAGAAGGAAGGGTACTGAAAGGGCAAGTGTCCATCCAGCCCTGGACCTCATAAGCCTTTGTCCCACATAGTAAGCCTCTCATGAAGGGGCTGCTCTCTCTTCCAACATTGGAGGCCCAAGCACTTGCAAGCTCCAGTTCTAAAGAAATCCACCATGATCACAACAGTGGAACTTCAGGCTGCCCCAACATGGCAAGAAGGAAAAACTGAATTTTTACTAGATACTAGAGCTACATATTCTGTCCTGACTCATCTCATGGACCTCTCTCCAATGCTAACTGCACAGTGACAGGAATAAATAGTCAGCCCTTAAGGCAAACAGAAAGGGCTCTACCAAGTTTTGTTAAGTTCCCAACTGCTGTCAACTTAAAAGGAATCAACAGTTGGGTACATTTATCTTGAATTAAACCAGTTTCTTATCAGTCCTCACAGGTTCCTCCAGAAAATAAACCAGAAAATGCAACCTATTCCTGTGAACCCATGGAAGATCTTAAGCTCTTATTCTGGAAACTAGATAAGTCCACATGTCCCAGGGAATCAGGGAACTTTTGTGTACCTTGAATTAACTGCCATGAAAAAGTAACTTCATTGTCAATTATCTCTACTATTAACTTTGACTTGTCTCCTATCTTTTTGCTAAGTTTCTATCTTCTAGGTTACAAGGCTTCCTACCACTTCTACATGTTGGAATGATCCCACATTGCCTGCCTCTGGGGCCCTTATAATAGGCTTTCAGAGATTTTTATTCCCAGTAGGCAGGGACTACAGCCCGATCTCAGCTTTGAAGAAGTCAGACCTTCCTCCCTCAACATCTCCTTAAAATTAAGGGAATAAAATCTCTGAAGGGAAATAATGTAGAGAGGAGGCATGAAAATTGAGGTGTTGGTTGGGGCACATTTGGAGACTACAGTCCTTCTGAATGGGATTGGAATAAAGTTAAATTACATTTCCAAGGGATGTGGGCTGACAATAACGGCAGCCTTGATGCAGCTGATCTTCATAAACATATTCTTGACATCCAAAACAATAAAGACACTATTGTGGATCCTGCAAAATTGGCTGAGAAAAGTTTAGATGATTCGACAGGCTTTAACCCCTACAATTTTCTTAAACATACTGCCTGGTACTTATTTAGTCTGCTAATTTTGCTGATAATTCTTTTTTTGTGTATTCTCAGTTGGGTGCCGAGCCCTCCAGAGACCTTTGGGAGAACTCCAAGTGAGCAAACTTCATCTGCACTTTAAAAATACAAAAGGGGGAGATGCACAGAGTAAGATCTGAGTCGGATCTGTGGCCAAAGTATTGGCAAAGCCATGCTTGACTTGCTATAATCTGCCAAGGACAGAGAAGCAAAACAGTGAACAGATAGCTTCTTCTAGTTTAGCACAGATAACCAGGTACAGACAGGCCTTGGGAAATTATTGCTGCCAGCAAGTGAAGTCCTGAGAAGACGCCCACTCCCTCCTCAACCTTCAAAAGTTTATAATAAACACACTGAGCTTGCCTTGGGGTCACTGTATCTGAGCAGAGTTTAGTGTCCAACCTGGCCTCACCTTTTGTGTATTCTGTCTCTGTGTTTTTCTCCATCCTTCTGTCACCTCCTTTCAAGTATATTAACTGTCTAGCCAAGCAGGTCATGGCATGCCCAACCCTTAAACGCTGAAGGTCTGCAGGATAATGTTAAGGTCCTTATTGTCCACTCTCTGAGTGACTGCATTCCATTCTGATGCCCTAATTACCAGATATGCAATAAGGCATTCCCAGTTAATACCTCCCCATGGCAGTTTTGTTCATCGTACACCCATATTCCCAACTGCCAATAAGACAGCTGCATGAACTCGTCTCCAGAATCCTTAGAAAGAACAACTGATATTATTTTTCCTTTTCAGCCTCCTTTGTACCTAAAATTTCTGGCATGTTTCTTCTTCCTTTCTTTTCTTTCTCTTCCTGGTGTTTAATATAATTGAAATTAACATTATTACTGTTTTTGTCTCCTTTTCTGTGACACAAAGTTCAACACATCAGGAACTATCCATATTTATTTACCTGGATTTCTTGAGTATGGTTACACAGTTTGAAATTAGATACTCAACTTCTACATGTCATCTGAATGGAATGAATGAGTAAAGATATTTTGCTACTTATTCTTCACTATCAGCTACAAAACAAGGGTTTGGATTTTGATTTCATAAATAAATTCAAGAAGTTTTTAGATAGAAATTTAATAAAGCAAAAACAAACAACATAGAAAGGTAAACATGTATAAATTTTAATACGAGGTAAAATTGATCATATAATTACATTGATTTTTAAATATTACAAATATGATCGATGCAGGAAGGAGTGGAATAAATTAAAAATAAACACAAACATTAACTAATTAACTAATTAATTAATTAATTACAAGCAATCAAGCATCAAGGCAGCTACATCAAGGGACTGATGCCCCAGAAACTGAATTTGTAACAGTCTTGCTTAATACTCTGACAAAAGATTTGCTGAATTAACTTCAGTAATTTCTGTGACTAAAGCAGAAAGACCCTTTGGAAATGACCGATGACGTATGTGCAAGTATGATATAGCACAACCAACAATGAGAATTATTTCAAGGTGACCCCAGGTCTCCATCTTGATTTCATAACCTTTCTAGCAAGTTTGTTGATAAAGAGAAGGATTTTCTTAATTTCCACTCTGACAACCTCTCAGGCACAGTCATTGTATTGCTTCTCTTTGAGGTAGAGACAGATGCTCTAGAAGTACTTCTTCTTGGCCAGTGCAGGGTCCTTCATTCCCAGGGCAGATTCTGCTTCATTCGTCTCTGGCACCAAACAGGAGCCCTGATCTTCTAGCTGCTGATGGAGTTCACTGAGGAGCCTGTGCAGCAGGAACGTGTTCCAAGCAACAGAGGAGTGTTCTGTGCTGAAGATGTCAAAGGAGCATCTCGTGGAGGACAGAGATAGCCTGGGCCTCCTGGACTTGGCTGCCATCCACCATCTCCCGGGGGAATCCGAAGTTCTTTGTGTCCTTCCAACAACTGAAGGAGCTCTGCATTTGGTGCAGAATCGCAATGTTCTCCTTGTTGAGCCAGATGTGGTCCTGAGACAGGTCACAGCCCAGAAACCCACCGGCACCATAGCTGAACACCAGCAAGGCAGCAAGTAGAGAGAGCACGGGGGGTCGTGGACAATTGGGGGTGCTGCTGGCCTGACTGAGCTGCAAGTCTGGGGAAACTTGGACTCTTAAGTTCTCTGATGACATTCCGTGTAAACATGGCCATAAAATAGGGAAGACAATAATTTTCATTTCTAAACATTTCTCTATACTTTTGCTTCCTTTTTTTGTTTGTTTGTTTTCATTTATGTGTTCTCTGTGGGGTCGAAGAAGATGTCATCAATCTACACTATTAATTTTGCAATAGAAATTTAATTTTCCCAGGAAACTTCAGATGTATCACACCGAGTAAATACATATCAATCAAATGAGAAAAGTTTTTGTCCTAAAGTCAAAAGTGTGTGTAGGTATGTAATTACACACACACATGCATTGCCCTTTCTTTCTATCATGTGTAACTGGTCTGCGTTGCTGCTCATCCATGCCAGTACTTCAGTAGGAATCCTAATTTTCTTCTGGGGCATGTAGGTGTGGAGATGCTAATCCCGAGACCATTTTATTTTCCCAGCACCACCTGACTCAGAGGGATATGCCATTTGTAGTAACCCTTTTCCTCTGGAATGACAAAGTGTCCTCAACCCAAACTCTCCTGGACTCATTCCCTGAGGGCAGGGAGACCACATCCTGAGAACTCTAGAATTATACCCTGCTGTGTAAGGCTTGTGTCGTTATTGGCAAAATAATAACCTTCCAGGATCCTTGCCCTTCCTGCTGGAGTGTTTGTGTAGAGGATCCTAGCTGTCAGCGGTGACCTCCTCCTCTCCTGACCCATGTCCCCAGGTATCAAAGTGTCAGCAGCCCTCCATGCTGATAGCAAAGTTAATTTTGTCTGTAGGCAGAGGATTTGTTACCTAATTGTAATCATTTTGCCTTTACTAGGCAGATAATTTTCATTTTGCCAATACAGCTTTTTTGTAAGACTGATTACTTAAGTTTTCGAACACTTGTTATAGTCAGAATTTCCGTGCTAGACACAGGAGATTCAATGATAATGTCTCGCAATAGAAACTTTGAGGACAGAAATTTGTGAACTTCAGTTTCTCATTCAGTCTGCATATTTCTAATGTGCTGCTTTGTCTGTCTTCTGTGTCATACTCAAAATGCAGGTAGTGAGGCTCAGTCTATTATGTTGAAAAGAAATAGCCTTTTTTTAACTTATTTGTGCTATTCTACTTTAAGTTTAAATAACAACAATAAAAAGATTCTTAATAACTTATTTTTTTCCATAGTGGTTTACAGGGCATAGTCTGTCTTGCTCATCTGGCATTACTTTCTGTTTCACTCTGAGTTAATGCAAAGAAGAGGAAGTAACTAAATCACAAAGGGGCTTCACCGTTTTTCTCTCTAACTTTCAAGACTTCATTTCAACATTCTTAGAAAGCAAAACTAGACAGTTGTTGTGGGCAAGAAATAAAACAAATGTAATTCTGAACGTCATGAATGTGAAAATAGGAAAGTGACTTTCCTACTGACAAAATGACAAAGTCTAAGTTAACAAAATTTAGTGAAGCAAATATGAGGACTGGGTGCTATAGCAGAATGGAAGAATGAAAGCCAGCATGGAATTACACAAAATCAGGAAATGGCTACCCCTGCCAGAGGCTCAAAGCGACTATATTCTGATCAATGACCAACCTTCAATTTTGTAAGACCAGACACTTCATTCTCCTTTCATTCAATCCACATGAAATCAGCTCTGAGGAAAGAAGGGAGGAGTCACACTAACCAATTCTCAAGAGAATGGCAATCTGAACCCAGATGCCAGAACACTAACAACCCTCTCTGGCATGATCGTGGATAGTATCCTTTGCCTGCAGTCTATCTAGTTAAAAAATCCACTCAGGCAATTTAAAAATTGCCTTAGGAATCTAAAATTAAAGAGAAAGTATTAAGATAAGAGTCTGCTCTTAATCTGGAAAATACTGATGACGATATTTTAAGTGATAACACCGAAATTTATTGCATGCTAACCACAGACCAGCTACTGTCCTAAGATCTTTGAAGCTATCAACTCAATCTTTCCAGTAACTCCATTTGGACTGTTTGGAGAAAAATATAAATCTGGAAGGATGGATTATTCCGAAGGTACTAAAATCTAAGGTCAAAACCTTCAGGAGATTTCAGATAATGACTTGTCTGGAAGGGCCTGTTAAAGGAAATGAAAGATTAAAATGGATCTGGTATTTATGATCCATGGAGAGGCCCTGGCAGGAAATCAGATCGAGAACTTGCAGTGATAAAGGATTTCGAGTTCTACTTCAAATGTCAAAGGACTGTTGTCTAATCTTTTGTATGGCAGCAGAAGTGTAGTATGAGGCACTGACTGACTGACTTTAAAAACTAAGGAAAGTAGACACACTTCTTTTGAAATAGTTATGAGAGACAAGATTGTTCAGCCAATGGAAGCAGAAGTTTGCAGGTGGCACTGGAGTAACCCTGGTTCCTTCCAACACTCAGCAGGTGCTGTGGTATTAGAGTCATTGGCCCCAGGGACACCACTATTGGCCACATCTGGGTGGGAGAACTCTGTGCTCAGGGAATCCACTTGGATCTCCTCCTCATCTGAATAGGAATGATCTGGAAAAACAGCTGATTTGATGCTGCCCATTAGAATCGTTCCACCTCCTGAGGGCCTGCCTGTTGCATTCCACACAATAAAGGTCTCTGTACTCCTTCTGAGTCCTTAAGCTGCTGCTGACTTCCATCTCCTTCCCGTTTCTAGATGTGCACTGTCGGCTTTGAGCAAACGTGAGTCCTGCAGCACCTCCTGACGTGGAACTGTCTCAAGAGGGACACAGATGAGCTCCCGGATTAGTTCACAAGTCAAGGGTGTAGACTCATGGGAAGGGCTTCTGGTCTTCACTGTGTTTTGTGCGGGACTGGACATCAGAGGGACCTTGATCCCTACAGCAGGAGAATCAGCTGGTGGGAGGGTGGAGGCATGGCCACAGCAGTCTGTAGACGCTCTAGTTGCTGATGCTGGGAAACCTTGGCAACTTCCAGCTGGTGCTGCGCTGTGATCCTTCACAGCTCATCCAGCTCGCCCTGCAATGAGGGACCTGTGAGGGATCTTGAGCCAGGTCAAGCTCAGTCTCCTTCACCCTTCCCAGACATTCAGCCTTGCAACTCAGTCCTCCTACATCTTCGAATATCGAGTAACTCTGAGATATGAAAGAAGACATGGATATAGACGCTTTTAGAGAAAGGCAACAGTATGGAACCAATGGTAAACTTTTGCACCCAAGAGTATAAATGAAAAACAAAAAGGGAAGATTACAGTAAAAAACAAACAAACAAACAAACAAGAAAAGAAAAAAGAGAAGAAAAGAAAAAAGGGGAAAAAAAAGAGCACCAAGGAGTGGCAGCAGTTATAATATTTGAAAGTTGGTAGGAAATAACAAAGACAGAGCCAGGTGAATCCAAAAAAAGTCCTGTAGTCCTGCTCCTATATGGTCCCCTACAGGTGATGGAGGAACAAAGAAAGGCAAGTCACAAAATCGTTAAACATGCAAATGAGAGCCCTTTACCCCATCAATTGCAGAAGCTGTGGAAAAGATAAAGTCTGTAACCTCAGGTAGAAATTTGAGAATGAGATCCTTGCAAACTGAGCAATTGGCACAATTCCTGATGAACTTGTTCAGTTACAGTTTAGATGCCCTTAATACCTCTCGATTCTACCCAAACAGATACTTCACAGGCCTGTCATTTGGCAACAGTCGTATCTTCTGAAATTCCTTAAGCTATGCTTTTATTATTACTGAGTCAATGTGCAAGGGATGCCAGTGGCATCATTACACAAAGTAAAAAGGATAATTTTCACCTGATTATGAAGTCAAGAGACATGATCTGGGAGTGGGAATGAATTTGGAGAATTGCTAACTTACTATTAAGAACACGTTCATGCACCTTCAAACAGGACATATTTCCTGATTTACATTGCTTCTCCTCATTTATCCAGAAAGGTAGGCTTTAAGGCTCCAAGTGGCCTACAGGACAGTAAAGGGACACATGATTCAGGAGGCCCTGGACAGCTGAGCAGCCTGGAGGAAAGAAACACGTACATTCTGACTCTTTCTCCCCACATAGCTGCAATTTTCCCACAGAGGCCATGCCCTGCCTGAAATGGGGGGGATCTTTCCTCCTGAAAATACAAAAACTAAGGCAGTAACTTTTCCAATTATCTTACAGAAATCAGTTATTTTCAGGACAGAGTCTTTTTGCAGCTCTGAAGAAATTTTGCCCAGGACAGGAAGAAGTCTGCTCTCTGCAGACTTGCTCGATGTGTTTGTCACCCTTGGCCAATAGGTGGCGCGCTTCCTCTGTAAATGTTTCAATAGTCCCCACAGCAAAGGATCCCACTTTCGTTCCTTTAGCTACAGCTGCCATTACATCATTGTAACAAGGAAATGTCTCATTTCAAAAAATACTCATCAGAAGGGGAAAAATTGTTTCTAAAGTAGGAGTTTCTAACAACCTGGAACTTTCACTCACCTTTTGCTTTTAACTTGCGGCTTTGTACTCTTAAATGGAAAGTGGTGGCCAGAAATCACAGAAGAGCAGGAGAGGGCTGCGTGAATGGGTGGTGCAGGCGAAGGCATGAGTGAGGAGAGCACGCTGGGAATTTCTGCCTTGGAGAGGAAGGAAATGATTTCATATGTGAATAGCAGATTGTGATTCAGAAAAGCAGGGAAGGAGGGCTGAAGTCTGTCAGGAAGTATTAAAATGTGTGATATATGTTTCACTTCAGTCTAGACGACCAGCTTCTCTTCTAGATATCTAAGCAAGCCGCCATTTCCTAACTGAATACACTAATCGGACTTGTCTTCCGTGTGAATAGTGACTATAGTCATTCAGTCTGCACAACACTCCCCAGACTTTCATTTTGTAGACTGTCATGTTTTTGCAGGTCTTTACTGAGAGGTGGAAGAGTTTGCTGTTACATATATATCAATATTAAAAAAAAAAAAACTAAACTAAAAAAAGTTGCCAGATTTAAGCCCGACCACTGTGGAACTCTTTTAAGTGTTTCTACAATGTTTTACTTTGCTTAACACTCACAATACCTCTAGAAATATTAAATTTAAGGTCGCTGGGGCTCAGTGAAAGTGTTAAGTGAATTTTTTGGGATCACACAGTTGTTGGAAAGATTAAGATTCAAACCATAATCCTATATTGAGTATTAGAGGTAATAGAAAAGTTTCATATTTTAGAATTCCATTGAGTTTTAAAATAGGCTTTGATCCTCCAATTAAATTCCTTTGTCTTCTTTTTATTGGTGCATGCTACTATTTTACTTTTTGTGTGTGATTTTCAGCTTTTGTTTACCTTAGATGTTATGGACGAGAAATTCCTTGATCCACTTTTACCCTTCAAATTGATGAAAGTACTGTCCCAGACTATTCAATACATTGCCATCTTCGTTATGTGTGCATCCCCAGAGACTCTGATTTTCATGAAAGAGATGCTCTCCACATTATAGATGTATACTTAATCAGAAGGAATGTGAATGGGCAACCTATATGCCCATCAATAGACGATTGAATAAAGAAATTATGGTTCATATACACAATAGAACATTACACAGCCATTATAAACTATTGAATCCTACCATTTGCAATGACATGGATGGACCTAGAGGTTATTATGCTGAGTGAAATAAGTCAGACAGAGAAAATAGATACCGTATGATTTCACTTATATGTGATATCTAAGGACCAAAAAGAACAAACAAATCAAAACAGACTCACAACTATAGTGGACAATTTGGTGACAGACAGAGGGGAGGGAGTTTGGGAGGCTGGGAGAACGGGCTGAAGACTTAAAGTACAAATTAGTAGTTGATAGTAGGGCATGGGGAGCATGGAAGAGGGAATGCAGTTAGCATGAATATGATGGCTAAGTGGAGGGCCAGGGGAGAGAGGGAGCAATTGGGAGGATCGTTTTATGAATATTATAGATATCTAACCAATGTACTATAAACTCGAAACTAATTTAAATAAATAAATTTCTTTAAAACAAAAAGTATAACTAGGTTTCATCTTGTGAAATTCTCAAGCGCTTTGTTTTCTTTTTCAATACGTTCTAAAGATCCTTCTTCCTCGGTTGAATTGTAAGTACCCTGGCTACTCCATCTCTATACCCTCTGCAGGTTCTCCTATGCGCCTTGAAAGATAAACTTCGTCATAAAGTGTGCATCATCTTCTCACTCTGTACTCTACTCACAAGCAATGACATCCATTCCCATGCTGCAGTTTCCAACGATGCATGAGCAATTGCAGATTAATATGTCCAGATGCACACTGATGGAGGTCCCAAATTTACATATGCATCTACCAGTGAGAAGGTTGTCATTACCACACAATATATGACATATATAAAGAACTAAAGGAATATATGACTACATTAGAGCTCTTAGCATGTTAATTATAGTTATTTTAAAATTCCGATCTGATATCTCAAAATCTCTGCCATATCTGAGTCTAGTTCTGATGATGGCTCTGTCTCTTCAAATGTTTCTTACCTTTCAGTATGTCTGGTAACTTTTGTTGAAAGCTGGACATGATGTATCAGGTAAAAGGAATTGAAGTTCATTATTTGGGGGAAGTTTTGCTTTATCTGGCTAGGAGTTGAGCTGTGTTCGCTGTTTGCTGTAGCTGTAGGTGTCAGAGGCCACAATGTCCTCTTCTGGCCTTATTTTCTTCTCAAGCCGAGTTGTCTTTGGGTTTCCCTAGAGGTTCCTCTTTAAATAAAGTCTGAACCTTGTATGTTTTGTTGCTTGTAATCCTTAATAGAACAAACGAGT